>CANSZD010003579.1:0-124007 GCA_947648045.1 Beta corolliflora
TTCGCAATGGAGATATATGGAAGAAGGTCTGAATGGTGGATATTGAGGATAACTTAAGAGATAACCCGTTATGTTGATTCAGTATTAATCGAGATTTGGAAGAAGTCGGGGAGTGCTAAAGATGACCTCGATAGAGGGCGTTAGGAGTGATATAATCAAATTAGGTTTACGAGAGCATATAGCACTTCAAAGAAACTGTTGACTTATGCCAATCACTCCATCCTATTGGGATTAGGTTTTGACATTGTTGTGACATGCTTATCTAGGATCTTTTTTTTTGTTGGGGCAAGGGTGATTAGCTGGTCAAATTTTTTTAGATAATTCTTTGCCTAAAATACTTGAATTTCTAATATTTCCTTGCCGTTCCATATTAATTGCAACTCTTTTCTTGTATTTGGAAGTTTCTAAGCCTTCATTGCAACCTTACTTTACTCTTTATCTCTCTCCCATGACATGAGTCTCTCTTTTTATCTATCTCTATCTCATCCTCTTCACTTGGCTTCCGGAAGGGTACACTGAGATAATGACTTGTGTCCTCTTTTTTGTTCTATTGTCTGATTTGTAGTCGAGTTTGCTTTTGTGAATGGTTAGGTCTCAACAAATCAATATATGATTATATCTTGCTCTCCATATGTTTATCTTCGTTGTATTTGGGGACATAGGGTTGTACAATTTTAGCATGTTTAAACTCATTTATTGCTACCCTCGTTTCCATTAGTACAGAGTCTCTGTGTTAGTGTCTTATAACTTCTCTCGGTGGTTTGCAGATCTGAATTGATTTTTTTGGAAGGAATGTTGACTGTTTTGATTTCTTGTGTTCATTGTTATATGATAGCTGGTTGACTGTCATTATTTGGTCTCTTGTTTTGCCAGTCGCTTTTACCAAACTATTCTATGTGTGTGATTTTAGTGTCTTTATACGATATTCTTGTTCTCAGCATTTTTCTTTTTTCTGCACTTCTGAAATTGGGATGCCTGGTATATGCTTTTATACAGACAGAGCAATCAAGAAATATCCATGTGTTTTTATTTTATGAATATGGATCGATGTTATCATGGGAATGGATAATAGATAGTCAATATCCTATCAGCTTATGGACATTTGGTGACACAGAACTTCGTTTGACCCGATAGATACTTACCATCTATTTTCTGTAGGTGTTTTAATACCTTAGGTCAAGTATGCATTAAGCCAAAAAAATGAATGAAGCAGAATGTACTACAGGATAGTTTGTCTAGAGCAGAGACTTGGTATTGTGTGTGCTTTTCTTTCCCTATTTCTATGTTGTTGTTTCTAAATTGTCGACTTCTATATCTTCTGAAACTTTATGAATCAGAGGAGTTATGAATTTTTAGCTATGGCTTTTTGAGTTGTTGTGCATTAAATCTGGTTTGACAGTGGGGCAGCTTCGACTCAACTGATTCCAGTTATCTTGATGTATAATTTGATTGGTTATATTGTTGGCTAGCATTCAAATTTTGATTTCTAGTTGAGGAACTTATTTTTAGCTTTTCAGATGCACTTGTTATATTGCATGCTTCAGGTTTTTCATTAATCGTTTGTTTTGTATATTTCTCTTAGGGCAGCCTCTCACTTTTTCAAAAGGCAGATGCTAAATCTATGGTCTTTCATTTGTGCAGACAAATTTGATTAAAGAAAGCATTAGGATGGGATACAATGATTTTGGAGATTTCTATTATGCTCATGGGCAGCTTGGAGATGCCTTCAAGAGTTATGTCCGCACGCGTGATTACTGCACCACAGGAAAGCATATTGTTACTATGTGTTTAAATGCGATTCTTGTCAGTATTGAGATGGGTCAGTTTTCACATGTTACAAGCTATATAAGCAAAGCAGAACAGACACCAGAGTCCTTAGACCCTGTCATTGTTGCAAAACTTCGTTGTGCAGCTGGATTGGCTCACTTAAAGGCTAAAAAGTACAAACTACTTGGCTCGCAAGGTGTGTTTTTTCAATTGGGGTCTAGTTGGTGTTAAGTGTCTTTTTCTAGCATTGTCGGTTCACTCAATTCCCTGCCTTAAATGGAGTGTTGGCCCGCTGGGGTAGTGTATTTTTTAACTCTCACATTTAAGGATCTCGCTTTGAATATATTTCTCACGCAAATGTAGGCTAAAAAAGTACAAACTCGCAGCTCGCAAGGTGTGTTTCTCAATTGGGGTCTAGTTGGTGTTAAGTGTCTTTTTTCTAGCATTGTTAGTTCACTCAATCCCCTGCCTTGGCTTTAATGGAGGGTTGGGCCGCTGGGGTAGTGTATTTTTTTAACTCTCGCATTTAAGGATCTCGCTTTGAATATTTCTCTCATGCAAATGTAGGCTAATATATTCTGATTTCCAGATGAAGCTTTCTGTGCATTGTTTATGAAACTTTTGTATTTCGTGGTTAAGGGAATAAAGGTGTTGCAACGCTTAGGGATGGGTTCCAATATGCTTATGGATAGATGCAATGTGCCTATCTTTAGTTTTTGTCATGGCAAAACCAGATGATCATTCGGGAATTGGTGATAATTTATTCGAGAGGTTTAGTGTGATATTGCATAGTGTTCTTTGGTGTGTTCGTGGTCTATGGTTATAACTTTTAGCCCAATGTTATGGCTTATTGGTACAACTACTACGTACTATCACGGCCTCTAACGGGATTTTGATGCCTGTGGTCCAGTAGAACAAAAACTCATTTCCCCATACTGGTCTGAGGGTCATTTATAGAACAGTAGCTACTGTTGTGAGTAGAAGGTTTGAGTAATTCTTGTGTTAAACACGATTGATTGTCTCATTTGTTGTCGAATGGGATGAAGTCCTGATTGCCAATAACAATGTTTTGGTTGCCTTTTAAATTATAGTTAACATGTTATTTAATGCCTTAATGGTGCCACCTCCCTTTGCCTGTAATGAAATTAAGATGTCTGGTTAAATTGTTGTCTTTAGCTTTAGATTTATGCTATTTTGATTCATAACTTGTGCATACTGTTAATCTCAATTAATTTACTTTTTCCTGTACAGTATACATGGTGAGTGGTTGATCTCGTTTTAATTCACTTCTTTCTGCAGTGCTCACTCAGGAGCAGCTCTGATTTGTTTGTCTTGCTGTAATACGTTTTTTTTTTTTTTTTTTTTTTTTTTTTTGCATCTGTCATAGTCATCCTGCTGATCTGCATAAATTTAGATCTCCTCATGTTAAGTGGCAAAAATTTGCATTTGTCATAGTCATCCTACTGATCAGCATAAATTTAGATCTCCTCATGTTAAGTGGCAAAAACATTGTTGTCTCTTTAGCAATTCTTTTATATTGATGCTTCTGATGTTTTCTGCAGCTTCTGGAAGTTGGTCCTGAGCTGGCTAACCATTATTCTGAAGTGATTGCTCCACAAGATGTTGCAACCTATGGTGGACTTTGTGCACTTGCTACGTTTGATCGAACAGAACTTAAGGCATGTATTGGACATCTGGCTTTCCTATAATCTTGTTTTGATGTGCTACTATAGAGTGTCTTTTTTAAATTTTGCAGAATAAAGTTATTGACAACCTCAACTTCAGAAACTTTTTGGAACTTGTTCCAGAGATAAAGAGAGCTCATCAATGATTTCTATTCAAGGTAATCTTATTTCTTTCACTTTAGCCCTTTTGTTTTCTCTGTTTCTCGGGAAAGTTCACCTCCCCGCATTCTTGCTGTTCCTGTACAGGCATTTGTTTTCAGCTTCTTAATTTTTTTACATATAGGCTGTTGAATGGGTGTGTACGTTGGTGTGCAGATGGTAAATTTCTTTTCCCGGGGTTAAAAGAGATGTACGATGTAATTATGTTTTACGCAACTGTGCACCAATGTCTTTGACATGCATGAGTGACCTGAGTTTTCTTTGTCTTGTATGATTTTCACTGTTTCTCTCCAATTTGAGTCTAATAGCACACACTGATATCTTTACGTTTCTGGTAACTTGATAATATATCTAAAATACTTGGACAGTGGAACTGGGGGAAATGTTGATGTCTAGGGTAATTGATCCATTTCTTCTGGACTTTGAAATAAAATTGTTTTCTGAGATGATTTAGGCTGTTACTTCTGTTTATTGCACTTGTCTGTGTGTGGAAAAGTTTATCTGTCTACTTGTTAGTGTTCTAAACTTCTGATATCTGTATTCTTTTGATCCTTCTTCCTCCTTATTCTTCTGATGTTTTCTTTATGCTCTCATCCTTTTGAAATTCTTGGTAGTTCAGTACTTCAGTTGCTTGAGAAAATATTGATGCTTGTTTCTCTGGTTTCAATTAGGTTCTTTGGTCCCTTAGTTTTCTGGTATGTTGCATACACCCTGAATATAGAGTATTATTTCAATTTTTACACAACCACCTTTTTTTTTTTTTTTTTTTTCTTCAGCTGGTAGGGGAAGGGGTTTGGTTTTGTTTTCATAGGTTTGCATATTCGTTACTTCTAGCATGTCACTTGAAAAGTTGAAATGAAGTTCTGTTTATGTAAAGAAGCTCATGATTTGTAGTTCAACATCAAACTGGCTGTGCACCTTTTACATGGTTGAACAATTCTCTTCGGTCTCTTCTCCCAATTTTCTCTTGTGCTTCTATGATTTTGATGACCTCTGTTACTTATTGTTGCAGCCATTATGCATCTTGCCTTGACTATTTGGGAAATCTTAAAGCCAATCTGTTGCTTGACATCCATCTACATGACCATGTTGAGACTTTATACAATGACATCCGTCACAAGGCACTGATCCAATATACAATTCCTTTTGTGTCGGTTGATCTGAACATGATGGCAAATGCTTTCAAAACAAGTGTGTCAGGCTTACAGAAGGAGCTTGAGGCTTTAATTACAAACAACCAAATACAGGTATTCTTTGACCAGTGTTCTCGCTTTGACCTTCACAAGAAAACGTCTGTGGAAGTTTTGTGAAACTCTAGCATTAGGAATCCAATGTCTCATAAGCTGCCATTACTAACATACATTACCGGTGGGCCATCCTATGCAGGCTAGGATCGACTCCCATAACAAGATCTTGTATGCACGTCATGCAGACCAGAGAAACGCTACTTTCCAACGTGTGCTACAGACAGGCAATGAATTTGATCGAGATGTAAAGTCAATGTTGGTCAGAGCAAATCTAATTAAGCACGAATTCACTCAGAAGCAGTCGAGAAAGATATGATCTATGAGCTTCTTTCTCAGCAATGATGGGCTGATGATAATGGATTACAGGAGCATTCTTTTGGAGGGTACTCAACAATTCAAAGCGTTGAAATGTTTCTGCTTTGCACAGTTCTTGTCTTTACTCATTTTGTGCATACTTGTACACTGATTCAGTAGCTGCAGTTTAGATATTTGCTCGCACCCTTTTCGTTTTTGGAGTTCAGTTGGATATTATGGAAATAGAAGAGCTGATTCACGGATTTTTTTTTTTTGCCTTTGCTCTCATTTGATCATCGTATTGGATTATGAATGAGATCACTTGTCATAAAAGAAAGTGATTGTTTGGTAGATGTTGCATTTCTATATCAGGAATTTGAGTGTTAAATGTTAATTAGTTTTCCTCTATGCTGGCTGGTTTCAAACTTTTGGTTTGAACACTGATGTGTACATTTTGTGTTCAGTTTTTCATCCATGAATAAGAAGTAAATCATTAGCCACCATCCTTGGTTCAGCTCACAAATTGTCGTTCTTTATGTTGTACGTGAGGACCGACAATGTGGTGTCTTTGTAAGTACTACGTAGTACGTACTATACATTTTTTTTTTTTTTACGACGAGCAATCGTACAAGAAAGTAAAAAGATCAAAATCATCATGAAAGGAAAGGAAAACTAGACATGCGCTGGAGCAACATCATTCCTGTGAACTTTGACGATACGACACCAATTGAAAAATCCCGCCGTAGATCGAATATCATTAATCGTATGTTGTATCTAAATGTCTCGAGCTGTAGGAGATTGCAATAGGCGAACAAGTAGAGCGGAATCGGTGTAGATCGGGATACGTGAGAGAGCAAGGAGTGTCGCGCCCAAGATAGAGCAAGGAGGCATGCTCTAGCCTCCGTGTGAAGAGCGGAGGAAGCTAAAAACCTTTGAGTTGGCTGGTTGAGGAAGCGACCCTCGGGGAATGAGCGACCCATGTTGCCGCTCCCCTTTGTGTATGCTTGATCCATGGCCCATCTATCCTAAAGAGGGCCTCCGGAGGAGCCTGATTATAGTGACCAAAGGTGGCAAAGAGGTACTATACAATTTTTCTAAGATGAGATAATGCTTTACAGGATTGTAATTATGAAAATTTCTGAAAATAATGCTTACTTTTTTTTAAAGTATATTTTGGTAATGAAATTTACAGATTTTGTTTTAAATATTTAAATCCGAAATTAATTACCTATATGGACGGATTACACAACCAATGCTTGATTTTAGGAAAGTGATGAATAGATATTTTAGATTTATACACACAATCAATGCTTGATTTTAGGAAAGCAAAATATTTTATGGACGGTTTGCCTTTTCTAAAGAAAAGATATGCTTGATTTTAGGAAGGCCATCAATACATATGTATATGTGTCCGATTTTGTTTACTTAAAAATACATTCATGTTAAACTGTTATATAAGATGATTCCTAGCTAGTCATACACAATAGGAGAAGTGCGCAACTGCCAATTTAGGTACATCAGATGGGGAAGAGGCCGCGGACGCCGCTACCATATCTTTCATTGACCACCACCCTAGCAAACACAAGTACAACAATTATGTTGTGTGAAGATATGATGATAGAAATATTGAATAAACTCCCCTATAAAACCCTAATAAGGTTTTGCACTGTCTCTAAAAGGTGGCTTGATATGATCTCCAACCCCAAACGTCCCAAGAGTTGCTAACTTGTTACTCTTTAAGGCTCAAGTCTTCTGGAACCCTCATTGGCTTCTTCTACAACCGAAAAATGTTATTGCATGGGAGTATTCTGTACCCTTAACCTTAACTAGTAATCCTAGTAGCACCAGTGGTGTTACTAGACCTTGTAATCCTCTTCATGTTCTTCCCGAATTGAATGTAGACGTCCGTACCTTAACAATCGGCGTCTCGTCCAACGGTTCACTCTTAGGCCACCAAAAACCTTACCGTTACTTTGTAACAAACCCTATCACTCAACAAATTCTCCACTTGCCTAAGGTATCATCAGAATTACGTCTGTCTACCAAAGAGGCCCATATTTCAGTTGGCTTTTTTTACTTCCCGGTAGTCGGCGAACCATTCAGTGTTGCTCATCAATTCACTGTTGTACTTGGCCATTTAATTTCTATATCTGCAATGGAGCTACGAATTCTCTCTGTTAGGAATCGTGGTGTTGTAGTTTGATTAATGCGGAACAAAATCAATGAAATAATAAGGATGAGAAAAACAATAAAGAAGATAAACAAAAGAACACAAGGATTTACGTGGTTCGGTCAAAATAGACCTACGTCCACAGGTGGGGGATTCGAGCTTCTTCACTATGATGGAGAAAAGCGAGAGAGAATAATTACAAGGAGTCCTAAATTCTAGAATTTAAAAGTGTTTCGTAAGTTATGTTACTAATAATGAACAGCAAGGGGCGCTTTTATAACATAAGGAACCCCGCACAAAACCCTAAAGAGACTCCGTACAAAAACCTAAAAGAATCGGATTCGGAAAACGCGTCACGCGGCAAAAATTCCAGCCGCCCGGTCGGGCGCTGCTACCCGTCGGGCCAAAACACACCCGGTCGGGCGAGAGGAAATTCCAGTTCGACAGTTTTCTATTGGATTGTTAACACTATGATGTTGAGCATCATGGTAGCATTTGACCTAAGTAGGTTGCAGTATTGGCCTATTGGGTCATGGATTTGCCTAGTATTGACTATAACATTTACCGTTATGGGCCACATGTGACTACTATTTTTGTTCATAACGAAATCTAATGTTCTTATGGTAATAACCTTTTCTTTGGATATGGAAGCCATAAGAAGAAGGCGATTCTAGTGTATATGTATGAGGGTAATCCTTACAGTGATCAAGGTTCATGGGTGTTGAACTATACAGTGCCTCTTCATGTACTCGCTCGTTCACGTAAAGGTGATGGTGCAATGGTATTCCTTAAAGCTTTTCATCCTACTAATCACAGGATTTTCTTCTTCATACACAATACCTTGGGATTGAGATCCATTATTTGAAGCTATACTATACGGGTATATTAAGCAATAAGGGTATGTTAAGTTTACAGAGTAGTATTTAGCTGACATGTACTAGTTTTATCATTCTCACGTTATTTTGTTTTTTGATCGCTCGTTTGTACTAATCTGAGGAGCATTTATAGAAGAGTAGCAGTAGCTATGGTTGTGAGTAGAAAGTTTGAGTAATAATTCTTGTGTTAATGAATCTTGTTCAACAGCTTAACAGATGCATGGGGTCTTAAACACGATCGATTGTCTCATTCGTTGTCGAATGAGATGAAGTCCTGATTGCCAATAACAATGTTTTGGTTCCTTTGAAAATGATAAAGGTAGTTAAAATGTTACTGAATGCCTTAATGGTGCCACCTCCCTTTGCCCATAATGAAATTAAGATGTCTGGGTTAAATTGTTGTCTTTAGCTTTAGATTTACGGTTTTTTTAAATTTTGGAGTTTTCACGAAATTCAGAGCCCTCGCACTTTTGAAAATACACAGTGCCCTCGGTTTCAACATAATACACCCAAATGCCCCTAGTGACTAACGGCGTTAACCGTAGTTAGTCTTTAACCTTAATTTTTTTGTTTTAAACCCTAATTAATCCTAACCCTAACCCCTAAACCTAAACCCTAACCCTCCCCCACCCTCTCCCCCACCCTCCCACCACCCCGCTCCAACGGCTCCCCCACCCTCCATGGCCCCGCCCAGTCGACCCTCCCGCGGCCCCCTCCCACCACCCCTTCCCCCAGCTGTCCCAGCGACCCCCCCCCCTCCCCGCCCGACCAACCCCCTTCCCCAAACCCCGCGCGTCCCCCCCCCCTCCCCCTGGTACCCCCTCGTTACCCTTCCCCCTACCCCCTCGTGGCCCCAAGCTCGATTTCCCCCGCCCCAGTCAAATTTCTCCCCCAGGCCCTCATCGATTTTCGCTCCACCACCCCACGACGTTGCTTTCTTCTTCCCTCCTCTACTCACGACTGCGAAAATCGGTTCGGCCACTACGTGTGGGCTGCGAAAATTGGCGGGGTGGGGGTTTCTTGCGAAAATTCGACGGGGGGTGGGGGGGGTTAGGGTTAGTGTTTAGGTTTAGGGGTTAGGGTTAGGGTTAGTGTTTAGGGTTAGGGTTAGGGTTAATTAGGGTTTAAAACGAAAATTAAGGTTAATGACTAACGGCGGTTAACGCCGTTAGTCACTAGGGCATTTGGGTGTATTATGTTGAAACCGAGGGGGTACCGGGTGTATTTTCAAAAGTGCGAGGGTACCGGTGAATTTCGTGAAAACTCGGGGGCATTTGGTGAAAAAACCGTAAATATTATGCTCAAGACTCCCAAGTGGGGAACAATTGTAAAAACATCATTTTTTTGTTGTCCAATAAAAAATCGTCATGTCATCATTAATAGTTGGTGAAAAATTATAGTTTTTAAGTGGGTATTGACTCTCACCATCCCCTCTTTCGGTTGATGTGTACTCGTATGTACATCCTTGCAAAATTGTACTCATATGTACGGGTGTTGTGTACTCATATGTATAGTCTTGCAAAATTGTCATTGCTACCGGATCTCAAGATAGATGATATTTCACCTTCCCTTTTTCTTTGTCCCTGCTCAAAAGGGAGGGATAGGTTGGCTAGGTGGTAGTACAATATGTTGCTACATAAGACATAGCATATTCATTCAAGTAGAATTATATAAACTACCGTATGAGTGTATCTTCATACCTATCACTTTATATCGTGCGAGACCAAAATCAGCAAGCTTCACTTTCCTCTCTTTGTCTAAAGACATAACATATTCATTCAAGTAAAATTGTATAAACTACCGTATGAGTGTATCTCTCATGGCTATCACTTTATAGCGTGCAAGACCAAAATCAGCAATCTTCACTTTCCGCTCTTTGTCCAAAAGAATGTTGATAGGACATAATTCTCGACGTATTATGTCATTTTCATGAAGGTGTTTAAGGCCACTCAGAATGCCATTAAGAACAATATGTAATCGGAAACAATATTTATAAAGTTTATTATCAATAACGACAACAGTGAAAAAGTCATCAAGATGATGTTATTTTAACTTTATACCACCGACAAGCAATATGGTAGCATTTATGTGAACTAAAAAACATGAGCATCCAAATCTTGTTAAGGCACCTGAGCATAAATTATGGAAGACAATGTCCATATAACAACATGCAATCCAATAAGCCTCTTTTTTCCTCTTGTTTTCAATTTTTAGTTTATTTATTTTTATTTTGTTGAATAAATTAGTTTCTCCTTATGAGAGTTTCAATTATGTCATGCCACTTTACATTATGCCATAAATATGTTTTATATATACATGCCCTAATTTGGGGCGGGCAAAGCGCGCACGCCCTGGCTCCATTGATTATGGTTTATTAGGAATTTGGATGTTCATTGGTACATGATCGGACCAGAGGACCAAAAAATCCAAATTTCCGAAATGAAAGCTGGACTAATAAAGTTGGTTCAATCTTTTGGTTTTTTGGATCTATTTATTTTTTTCACTTATATAAACAATTATCTTTTTTTAGGTTTATAATCATATTTTATTTAGTATTTTAAAAATATAGCTAATATATAATGATTATTTTTTGATATATTATCTACGAAAAATTAGATTAAAATACATAGTAAAATTAAATTTTATATCTAAGTAAAATACTTTAAAAATAAAATTATACAAGCTGATGCGGACCAAAACAGAAACTTTAGAAACCTTGGACCGAAAATCGATCAAGTTTCACTTATTTGTCTTCACTGATTCACATTACAATATATATGCTCACACAGCTTTCCTTCTCACTTGTCTTCACAATTTTTTTCACTTCTCTCACAATTTCTTTCACTTGTCTTCACAATTTCACTTATTTGTCTTCACAGATTCACATTACAATATATCCGAACTTTCAACCCTTTTCAATCCCCTTGATTTTTATTTTCGATTCTCAACCTTTGTTTTACGTGCCATGTCTTTGCCTCTTGAGCCAATTTGAATCCTTTTAAGGGAGGATTCCATGTTCTTTCTAGTATCACAAAGAAATCTGATAGCGTTGGGATAAAGGTAGAACTCCCTGGAATCGAGTCGGAAGAGATTGACATGCATGAAAATAAAGGTGGAAATTCCCGGAATCGAGTACGAAAATATTGACATATATGAAGGCAGATCGTCTGTTGTCTCCATTTATGGAGAAAGGGAGGGAAATTGAGGGAGGAGCAGACGTGATTTTTGAAGAATTTTCGATTGGCGAATTTTGGCGTAAGTTCAAACTTTCGGGAGATCTTAGGGTGCTTAACTACCATACTAACAAGGAAAATGGCGTCTATACTCTCACTTATTCCCTATGGATGGTGGGGAGGGCATGATTGTGTATGAAGCACATAGGATTTTTGGACCTCGAGGTTATCCTCATGTTCAAGCACAGCTCATTGATATTTCAAATGCTTATGTGCTCAAGATGTTCGCTCCCGGCGTGACCTATGACGAGCTCGATGTTGAAGTGGGAGGTCAAGATCTCGATGTCTCATTCGAGAAGGAGGCCGAGGGAGATGAGGATGTCGAGTGGACTATCGGCGACATCGTCACGAGTGAATATTCACGTCAATTCACTCTCCCTGAAGATGCTGATGTAGATAACTTTGAGCAAGGTGTGTTTGATAATGGTGTGGTTATTCTGAAAATCAACAAGTTTGATGATTAGTTAGATATGTTGGGTTGTAGTATGCTCTTCTTCGATGATGTTTCTATGGTGTTGTTAGGGTGTTGGTACGGTGTTGTTAGCGTGTTGTTACGGTGTTGTTGTTACGATGTTATTTGTAAGGTTGTCTAAGAAGTGGGTGAACTTCTTTAGAAGTTAGTGTAACCATCATTTTATGAATATAATGAAGATGATTATGTTAGTAGTAGTTCTTGTGTTAATGAATATTGTGTTAATGAGGATTGAGATTATCCTTGTTATATTTTCTTTGTGTGTTGTTATTCTTATAATGGAAATAGAAGAGGGCGATTTAAGGATTTTTTTGCCTTTGCTCTCATTTGATTATCGTTTCGGACCCTTTGGCCATTGGATTATGAATGAGATCACTTGTCATAAAAGAGTATGCTTGTTTAGTAGATGTTGCATTTTTATATCAGAAATTTGAGCGTGTTAAATGTTAATTATTGTTCCTCTTAGCTGGCTAGTTTCACTATTTTGATTTGGACACTAATATGTATATTTCGTGTTCAGTTTTTCACCCATGAATAAGAAGTAAATCATTATTCATTAGCCACGTTTATCCCTCTTACTAATAGTAGGTGTGACAGTGTGAGGGAGAAGAAACAAATTGGCTTTTTTTTTCGGTCTGTGAGATTGACAATGTGGTGTCTTTGTAAGTACTACGTTTTTTTTTTTTCAAAGAATTGTAATTATGAGATATTTATGAAATAATTTACGTAAAATGAGATAATGCTTTACGGGATAATTATGAAATATCACGAAAATAACGCTTACTATTTTTTTAAAAATATTTTAATAATACTCACAAAGTCTCAAGATTTGGTCAATTGATGTTTCAAATTGACACATTGATTTTACGGTTTTTCACCATATACCCACGACAAATTTTTTTTTGCACCATATACCCTTTCAACTTTTGAAATGCACCATATACCCCCACCTTTACAAAAATACATCGACATACCCTTTTTGTTAACAGACGTGAAGTTGCCGTTAGTGTTTTTATTACAAGATTGCCATTAATTTTGGGCGCCATTATGGTTGGAGTAAATGATCAGTTTTCAAAAAAAACCACGCCCATTCATTTTCACCTTCTCTAACCCTCTGTTTTACTAGAGCTTAGGCATCCATGGTATCCAAAAATCTGTAACCCATTTTGAGAAATCTAGACAACTTTGGTTTGTGCGCAATTGTAAGAGGTTCATAGGCTGGTGTAAAATTTAGCTTGGGTCTTCTTCGGGAGGGGAAAAAACGCGGAGTTGGTGAGTTGCGAAAGTTGGTTTGAAGTTCAAAAATTTCAAGGGTCCTTTTCGTTCCAAGTAAGTTCTTTATCCCTTTGTTTGTGTTGTTGATAATTTATGCTTTTGGAATTTTGTTGGTTAGGGTTTTCTGCGTTTTAGGGTTTAGTTTCTTTCGGTTTTTATGGAAGTTTTTCTTTAGTTAATCATAGCAAAATTTTGCATTTTTTTCCTTGCATTCAAATGTAGTATTATCATTTGTGTTGGAAATTTGTTGTTGTTGTTGATTTGGTTAGGATGGCTGCTTTGTTTGGTTACTTTTGCACTATGACGGTAAGGATTTTGATGTGAGGGTTGAAGACAACGACATGTGTCACTTAATGGGTTTGTATGAGGATGTAATGGAGGAGGCGGTTAAACAAGATGTGTATCTCCCTAAGGCATTTAGGCTACTTGTCCATAATCCTAGGACTAATAGGAAAATGGAGATTGAGAGTGACAAGGACTTGGGCGGGGTTTGATCTTTTGGAAGGGGCACGAGACACCATTGAGATGTGGGTGGAGGAAACAAACAACCACGGGATAGTATTTAGGTCATATGTTCGGTTAAGGGAACAAGGTGAGAAGGAAAAAGCTGGAGAATATAAGGAGAGTGCAAGAGATTCTAAGGAAGGAGCGGGAGGAAGAGGATAGAAGAATGAAAGAAGAAGAGGAGAGAAGAATGAAAGAAGAAGAGGAGGAGAGGGAAGCTGAATTGACAAGGAGTTTTTGTGTTGCCATTGAGGTGCTGTCCTATCGTGGATGATGTGCGGGTAGTTGAGTACATGAGGGTGTACTCGAGTCGGGGGCGATGAGTGTTGTCCGGGGCCTTCTCGACCCCTTGCTTCACCTAGTAAACAACACACACCACCACCTCCTTCACCTCCTCTGAGCCTACACCACCACATTCACCTCCCAAACAACACACACCACCACCTCCTTCACCTCCCTCTGAGCCTACACCACCACCTTCACCTCCCCGAACAACACACACCACCACCACCTTCACCTCCCAAACAACACACACCACCGCCTCCTTCGCCTCCCTCTGGCCTACACCACCACCTTCACCTCCCAAACAACACACACCACCACCTCCTTCTCCTCCGGGAGAGCCTACACCACCACCTCGGTCCCAAAAAAAGAAAAGGGTTAAAACCACCCCCGGTTAGGAGACCTAGAACAAGAAACCAAATACAAAGCCCTGTATCACACACGCGGGAACCACCCTTTTCACCTCCAATTCCTGAGCAAGAAACCCCTTCCTCCCCGGTTTCTAGGCAAGGCACACAACCTACACCTTCCTTCCCTGAAACTAACATTCCATCTTCTTTAAAACCAAAAAAAAGCGGAGGACTAGACTGAGGGATTTAGGGTGCCCTAAGAGCACGACCCAAGAAATTTGGGACCTATGTACCCAAAAACGAGAGGCCTTTGGAAGGGAGGGTACATGGAGGAAGAAGGTCACACTTCTGTGTGTTTGGATGAGGAGTATGGTGATTTAGAGGGTGATGCCTCATCGATGGGACCTATTGTGATTCGGGTGAGGGGAGGGGCGATGATGATGACATTTTGATGGCCCGATTTTGTAGTTCGGGAGGATGAGATTGAAGTTGAGGAGTTGTTACCTTGGAAGACCTTTGAGGATTGCCTTGATGGTAGTTCCAGCTTGGGCCGAGTGTACGGCAATGGGAGGGTTTGGGATGAAACTCCTTTTGGGTCTATCAAGCTTGAAGAATGGTTGATATTTCCAACCGAGGCGGTGTTTTTGGAAGTCTTGAGGGATTATTGCATCCGGGGAGGGGTTTGCAATAGCGTTGAAAAGGCCGACACTAAGAGGTTCATTTGCCTCTTGTTCAATGGATGGATGCGGTTGGAGGATACATGCCTCTATGATTCTTGATAAAATCGGTTAGGCAATCAAGACATTGAAGGGGGAGCACAGGCGTGTGGGAGATTGGAGGATAATCCTATGGTGAGTGTGTGTGGCTCTGCAAACACCTTGGCGACCACATTTCGCAAACCACGATGTACCGAGTGGAGGGGCTGCGAGAAATTGGCTTTGGAGAGGTTTAGGGTGAGGGTCAGGGCTTACGTACGAGGTTAAAGTCGTATCGAAAGAGTTTATATATGGGGGGTTTGGGGAGTCTTATGGTTTGTTGCCAAGGTATGCGGGGCGATCAAAGAGACCCGACCACGGCTCTTATGCCCTTGTCACTTGGGTTGGGAACACTGCAAGTGTTGCCCCTAAGTTTGTGGCATGTTTCTTCTCTTTTGCGGCACGAGTTTAGGGGCTTTATAAAAGGGTGTAGGCCTATTATAGGCATAGATGGGGCCCCCTAAGTGGGTATTACAAGGGTATTACTTTGTCGGCCTTAGGGATTGATGGAAATAATGAGATCTTCTTGATTGCCTATGGCATTGTGGACACGAGAGCATTGAAAATTTGGACTTACTTCTTGGGAAACCTCAATTGTGTTTCAACAAGAGAATTTGTGAAAGAGATGATTGGACCTTCATCGGTGACGGGATGAGGGTGAGTATTTTTTTGTTTAGCTTTTGTGTGTATTTCAATCATTGCATTTTTACTAATTTGCTAATTAGTTCTCGATTTCATTAGTCGGGGTGTTGAAGCCTCTTTGCATTCGTCTTCCCTAGGGCAACAAGAAGAGTGTGTTGCCAACATTTATACATGAATTGCAAGAATGCGCTACGGTGGCACATCATTCCACAAGCTCTTTTGGTGCGGCAAATGCATACAACAAGTATGTTTTTAACAAGGCCATGAAGGAAATACAAGCCTATGATGCCAAAGTTGTGGAGTATTTGGATTCCACCACGGAAACAATGGAGTAGGCATGTGTTTGACCCGCAAGTTTGTTGTGACCATAATCCAACAAACTTTGTGGAGAGCTTGATGCATGCACCAAGCCTTATAGAGATCTTCCCGTGCTTACATTACTTGAAGGTTTGTGTTTTCTCCTCATGTTTCTTCATTGTCTTTTCATTCATGAACCACATAACTAATCCAAAGTATACGTTTCGTTGTAGCTATAAGGCATTGGTCAATGAAGAGACTTGGGGCTAGATTTGCTAAGGCTGGCGATATGGAAGCAACACGGTTAGTGAGTATGCGAGAATTTTTTTAGCGATTAGGGGCGATGAATCCAAGTTACGTTATGCAACAAGTTGTGGGGGTGGTGAGTTTGAGGTCGGAGATGGTCATGTTTACTTTCCTTGCAAGCTCACGGACATGACATGTGAGTGTGGTAAATGGCGGGGGTGTGGCATTCCTTGCAAACATGCATTGAGGGTTATGTTTAATGAGAGGCTTGAGCCCTGCGATTTTGTGTCCCCTTACTTGAGGGTGAGGCTTACAAGCACACATATGGGGAGCACATTCACCCTATGTCAGACCCAAGCCATTGGCGATTACAATCTGCCGGTCATTAACCCCCTCATCTATGAAGAGAGGTCTTTGGGAGGCTGCTAAACGAGAGGAAGAGAGGGCCAAATGAAGCTAAGAAGGGTCGGAGACACGGCGGTGTTAAGTGCGGCAAGTGCAAGAGGTGGGACATAATGCTAGGACATGTGGAGGTGGTGCCACTAAAAAAGCTAAGAAGGATAAAGCCTCTACTTCAGCGCCCGAGGAGCTTAGAAGAAGCGGGGATCTCGGAAGAAGGACAAAGCCTCTACTTCAGGCGGCCGAGCATCTCGGGAAGAAGCGGGGATCTCGGAAGAAGGACAAAGCCTCTACTTCAGCGGCCAAGCATCTCGGAAGAAGCAAGGATCTCGGCCTACACGGGAAGAAAAGAAAGGCGACTCGAGCTACCACTACCTCAAGCAACGCAACGGAAGGGAAGAAGAGTAAGAAGAGCTGAAGATTGAAGGGTTCCAAGATGCTCCTTGCATGCCTTTTTTTGTGAATTGGGGAACTATTTTTTGTAAAGCTACTTTGTCATCCGAAAGCCCTTTGTTTTTGTCAAACACGGTTATATCATCATTAAGAAGATAGTTTTTGTAAAGCTACATTAGTAGATAAGCTACATTAGTAGTTAAATATTACAAACATTAGGATCACAAACATGAGTACTCCTACTTTTATTCTTTGCATTAACTAATTTTTGTTGCCTCTTCAATTTTTTCTTCAATTGCTTTAGTTCTTCCTTCATTTCTTTGTTGTCGGAGCTTTCCCCCTCTTCTCTTTTGCCTTCATTGTGCTTGAATCCCCTTCCATAGGCTGCTGCTACCTTGGTCATAACTTCCTTTGCACCATCGAAACTATTGCATGAATCACATTTGTAGTACGGACCTACGAGGATTTGTTCCGGTTTGGAACTTCTTATTGCATATTTTCTCCCACAAATGCAATAAGAGTTAGGGACCCTAATATATGAAGAATCGTAGTTTGAAGAGCATGTATTTGAATGAGAACTCATACTTCATGTTAAGGGATTCGGTTTACATAGGAATGGCTTTATAAAGAACCACTGGCGGCCTTTAATCTTCCTAACGGCTAGTTTTTTAAACTGGAAAAGTAGCCGTTATAACTGAAACATAATTTAGGGGTATATGGTGCATTAAGTTCCATATTAGGGGTACATCATGAAATAAGTTTGCCACTAACGGGGGCCTAACGTCCGTCGACAAAAAGGGTATGTCGATGTATTTTTGTAAAAGTGGGGGGTATATGGTGCATTTCAAAAGTTGAAAGGGTATATGGTGCAAAAAAAAATTGTCAAGGGTATATGGTGAAAAAACCGTTGATTTTATTATTTTAAAGTGTCTAGGATTTTACAAAATTACTATAAATAAATAATTTCAAATTAAAAAATAATGATGGTTTATTATGCTAAAACATCAAATTGAAATTCAAGTGTAGTCGCAACATTATGAGAATCTTGATTCATATTAAAGGTAAAAGGTTCGATTCTGAACAATAAAATCAAAAGAGTAAATGCTTAACTAAAATATTAGTAAATATATCATTCCTTTTTTATTCCATCTTGTTGTGTTTGGATCCTCTAATTCTATATGATTTGAACTCTATCTTATTTATTCTTACGCCCACTTGGTAGTCGTTAATAAATGGTGTTTATAGGAGGCAAGAATATGCTTAATTTTTTTGCCTTCGAATCTAAATGCCGGTTATCCTAGTTTTAAGTTTGTTAGCGATTTACATGATGGAAAGTTTGATATGATGGTAATGAGGGAAGGGATAGCACATTGGATTTTGATGCATGAGCATGCTTTTTCCATTGTTGAAGAAGAAGGGTTTAATTTAATGTTAAAAAGGAGAATTCCACAATGGACTAGTGTGTCACGTCACACTATAAGAATTGATTTTTTAAAGTTTATGAGACGGAAAAAAAGAAATTGAAAGATTTGTTAAAAGGTGTGGAGAAAATTTCTCTAACTCTTGATTTATGGCGTTCCAAACCTCAAAAAATTGAGTATATGGTTCTTACGGCTCACTTTATTGATAAAAATTGGAAGTTGCAAAAGCGAGTTCTCAACTTTGTCCACCTTCCTCCTCCTCGAAAAGGCAAGGACATAGCCAATTGCATTTTTAAATGTTTTAAGGAGTGGGACATTGAGAGCAAATAAGTTATAGTCTTTTTTCTTCAAAATTATTTTAATTATGTATGACTAACTTCTTATAACTAATTTCATATCTATTCTTTTTGTAGGTTTTTACGGTTTCGGTGGATAATGCTTCGGCAAATGATTCTTGCATAAGTATCATGAAAGATACGTTCTCACTAACAAAGAGGTTGATTTGTGGTGGGAAATTGTTCCATGTCTGTTGTTGTGCGCACATTTTGAACATTATGGTTCAACATGGCCTTAAGCAAGTTAAAACCATGCATTGTTAAAAATGTGCATGACACCGTTGATTATCTTAATGAAAGTGAACATCGTTTAAAAAAGTTTGCCGAGCTTGTCCAACAATTCAACTTGAAAGAAAGAAGATTGGTTCTTGAGTGCAAGACAAGATGGAATTCAACTTTTGATATGTTAGTTTGTGCTCTCAAGTTTAAAGAGGTATTTTCTAGACTTGCTTTATAAGATAGTGATTATGTTTATTGTCCAAGTGTTGATGATTGGGATAAAATTGAGAAATTGGTTGAGATCTTGGAAGTATTTTATGAGGCTACTATGATTATTTCGGGATCGAGTACCCCGTACTTCTAATTTGTTTCTTGAGGAGGTTTATAGAGTCAAAAGGATGTTGGATAGTAAGTGTGGTTCTACTGATGCCTTTGTCAAAGAAATGGTGAAAAACATGAAAGAAAGGTTTGATAAGTATTGGGGTGAATGTAATTTGTTGATGTCTATAGTTGTTGTGTTGGACCCTCAAATTAAATTGCAAAGTCATGAAATAGTTTTCCCAACAATGTTTTCGGCCGATGTTGCTAGGGAGAACATTCATAAAGTTAAAGCAACTTTGTAAGAGCTTTATGATGAATATGTTCTTTTGTATTCTTCTTAACTACTCGTCCATGTGGAAGTACAACTAGTACTAGTGATGGTGGTGGTGTTAGTATTGGTGGTGGGAAGAGGAAAACGGGGAATGTTTGAACTTTGAACAAATACAAGTTGCAAGGTCTCAAGACATACCCGGGGTTCATAAATCATAAATTGAGTCATATCTTAAGCAACGGTGCTTTGTTGCGGAGTTCGAGGATCATGGTGCTTCATTTGACATCTTGGGATGGTGGAAAGATAGAACTAGCGAATTTCCTATTTTATCTAGATTGGCGGTGATATTTTAGTCGTTCCCATTACTACTGTAGCATCTGAGGCTACATTTAGTGTCGGTAGTCGAGTGATTGACCCTTATAGGTCTTCCTTGAGTTGAAATATGGACATTATAGTTTGATAAGTTGTTAAAAGAAACTTCTAAAGAATATGAGACAAAAATAATAGTTCCAATGGAATTGGGGGAAGAAAATGTTATTACCTTAATAAAAGTGTTTGAGATTATTAAAGTTTGTCTATATCTTTGTAGTTACATATAATTATAAGATTTTATTATATTTTATTTTAAAATATTAAACATTGAGATTTTAGTGGATTGATGGAATAGGTTTAGGCATGCGAGGAGTTCAGAGTATCAAAGCAACTTTCTTTAATTTAGTGCAATCTTTAATAAAATCATGACATAGTGTGTGTCAAGACTTGGGAAAGTTTGATCTTGAGTTATGAAAATAAATATTATGCTCAAGACTCCCAAGTGGGTACAATTGTACAAACATCTGTTTTTTTGTTGCCCGATAAAAAAATTGTCATGTCATTATTAATAGTTGGTGAAAAATAATAGTTTTAAGTGGGTGCGGAGCTCTAAAAAAACCCTAACCTCCCATATTCTCTCTCACCATTCCCTCTTCTCCTTGATGTGTACTCGTATGTACCATCTTGCAAAATTGTATTCATATGTACAGGTATTGTGTTCTCATATGTACAGTCCTGCAAAATTGTCATTGCTACCAAATCTCAAGACAGATAATACTTACCTTCCCTTTTTCTTTGTCCCTGCTAAGAAGGGGGATAGGTTGGCTAGGTGGTACTACAATATGTTGCTACATAAGACATAACATATTCATTCAAGTAGAATGGTATAAACTACCGTATGAGTGTAGCTCTCATGGCTATCACTTTATAGCGTGCAAGACCAAAATGAGCAATCTTCATTTTCCGCTCTTTGTCCAAAATAATGTTGATAGGACATAATTCTCATAAGACATAACATATTCATTCAAGTAAAATGGTATAAACTACCGTATGAGTGTATGTCTCATGGCTATCACTTTATGTCCCAGCAAACCCCCCCACCCCGCCAATTTTCGCAGCCCACAGCAGGTGGCTGAACCGATTTCCGCAGCGTGATTAGAGGAGGGAAGAAGAAAGCAACGCCGGGGGGTGGGGGAGCGAAAATCGATGAGGGTCGGGGGGAGAAATTTGACGGGGGTGGGGAAATCGAGTTTGGGGCTGCGAGGGGGTGGGGGAAGGGTAACGAGGGGGTGCGAGGTGGGGAGGGGCGGGGGATGCGCGGGGTTTGGGAAGGGGGGGTTCTTTGGGCGGTGGTGGGTGGGGGGGTGCGGGGACAGTGGGGAAGGGGTGGTGGGAGGGGGCGCGGGAGGGTCGACGGGGGTGGGGGGCTGCGGGAGGGTGGGGGGGGCTGCTTGGGGTGGGGGGTGGTGGGAGGGTGGGGGAGGGTTAGGGTTAGGGTTTAGGTTTAGGGGTTAGGGTTAGTGTTTAGGGTTAGGGTTAGGGTTAATTAGGGTTTAAAATAGAAAATTAAGGTTAATGACTAACGGCGTTACTAGGGGCATTTGGGTGTATTATGTTGAAACTGAGGGGTACCAGGTGTATTTTCAAAAGTGCGAGGGTACCCGGTGAATTTCGTGAAAACTCGGGGGCATTTGGTGAAAAAACCGCAAATATTATGCTCAAGACTCCCAACTGGGGAACAATTGTAAAAACATCTGTTTTTTGTTGTCCAATAAAAAATCGTCATGTCATCATTAATAGTTGGTGAAAAATTATACTTTTTAAGTGGGTATTGACTCTCACCATCCCCTCTTCTGGTTGATGTGTAATCGTATGTACAGCCTTGCAAAATTGTACTCATATGTACAAGTGTTGTGTACTCATATGTATAGTACTGCAAAATTGTCATTGCTACCAGATCTCAAGATAGATGATACTTCACCTTCCCTTTTTCTTTGTCCCTGCTCAAAAGGGAGGGATAGGTTGGCTAGGTGGTACTACAATATGTTGCTACATAAGACATAGCATATTCATTCAAGTAGAATTATATAAACTACCGTATGAGTGTATCTTCATACCTATCACTTTATATCGTGCGAGACCAAAATCAGCAAGCTTCACTTTCCTCTTTTTGTCTAAAGACATAACATATTCATTCAAGTAAAATTGTATAAACTACCATATGAGTGTATCTCTCATGGCTATCACTTTATAGCGTGCAAGACCAAAATCAGCAATCTTCACTTTCCGCTCTTTGTCCAAAAGAATGTTGATAGGACATAATTCTCGATGTATTATGTCATTTTCATGAAGGTGTTTAAGGCCACTCAGAATGCCATTAAGAACAATATGTAATCGGAAACAATATTTATAAAGTTTATTATCAATAACGACAACAGTGAAAAAGTCATCAAGATGATGTTATTTTAACTTTATACCACCGACAAGCAATATGGTAGCATTTATGTGAACTAAAAAACATGAGCATCCAAATCTTGTCAAGGCACCTGAGCATAAATTATGGAAGACAAAGTCCATATAACAACATGCAATCCAATAAGCCTCTTTTTTCCTCTTGTTTTCAATTTTTAGTTTATTTATTTTTATTTTGTTGAATAAATTAGTTTATCCTTTTGAGAGTTTCAATTATGTCATGCCACTTTACATTATGCCATAAATATGTTTTATATATACATGCCCTAATTTGGGGCAGGCAAAAGCGCGCACGCCTGGCTCCATTGATTATGGTTTATTAGGAATTTGGATGTTCATTGGTACATGATCGGGACCGAGGACCAAAAAATCCAAATTTCCGAAATGAACTGGACTAATAAAGTTGGTTCAATCTTGGTTTTTTGGATCTATTTATTTTTTTCACTTATATAAACAATTATCTTTTTTTAGGTTTATAATCATATTTTATTTAGTATTTTAAAAATATAGCTAATATATAATGATTATTTTTTGATATATTATCTACGAAAAATTAGATTAAAATACATAGTAAAATTAAAATTTATATCTAAGTAAAATACTTTAAAAATAAAATTATACAACTGGTCTGGACCAAAAACCGAAACTTTAGAAACCTTGGACCGAAAATCGATCAAGTTTCACTTATTTGTCTTCATGATTCACATTACAATATATATGCTCACACTGACTTTCCTTCTCACTTGTCTTCACAATTTTTTTCACTTCTCTCACAATTTCTTTCACTTGTCTTCACAATTTCACTTATTTGTCTTCACAGATTCACATTACAATATATCCAGAACTTTCAACCCTTTTCAATCCCCTTGATTTTTATTTTCGATTCTCAACCTTTGTTTACGTGCCATGTCTTTGCCTCTTGACCGACAACTGAATCCTTTTAAGGGAGGATTCCATGTTCTTTCTAGTATCACAAAGAAATCTGATAGCGTTGGGATAAAGGTAGAACTCCCTGGAATCGAGTCGGAAGAGATTGACATGCATGAAAATAAAGGTGGAAATTCCCGGAATCGAGTACGAAAATATTGACATATATGAAGGCAGATCGCCAGTTGTCTCCATTTATGGAGAAAGGGAGGAAATTAAGGGAGGAACCGGCGTGATTTTTGAAGAATTTTCGGCGGCGAATTTTGGCGTAAGTTCAAACTTTCGGGAGATCTTAGGGTGCTTAACTACCATACTAACAAGGAAAATGGCGTCTATACTCTCACTATTCCTATGGATGGTGGGGAGGGCATGATTGTGTATGAAGCACATAGGATTTTTGGACCTCGAGGTTATCCTCATGTTCGAAGCACGACTCATTGATATTTCAAATGCTTATGTGCTCAAGATGTTCGCTCCGGCGTGACCTATGGCGAGCTCGATGTTGAAGTGGAAGGTCAAGATCTCAATGTCTCATTCGAGAAGGAGGCCGAGGGAGATGAGGATGTCGAGTGGACTATCGGCGACATCGTCACGAGTGAATATTCACGTCAATTCACTCTCCCTGAAGATGCTGATGTAGATAACTTTGAGCAAGGTGTGTTTGATAATGGTGTGGTTATTCTGAAAATCAACAAGTTTGATGATTAGTTAGATATGTTGGGTTGTAGTATGCTCTTCTTCGATGATGTTTCTATGGTGTTGTTAGGGTGTTGGTACGGTGTTGTTAGCGTGTTGTTACGGTGTTGTTGTTACGATGTTATTTGTAAGGTTGTCTAAGAAGTGGGTGAACTTCTTTAGAAGTTAGTGTAACCATCATTTTATGAATATAATGAAGATGATTATGTTAGTAGTAGTTCTTGTGTTAATGAATATTGTGTTAATGAGGATTGAGATTATCCTTGTTATATTTTCTTTGTGTGTTGTTATTCTTATAATGGAAATAGAAGAGCTGATTTAAGGATTTTTTTGCCTTTGCTCTCATTTGATTATCGTTTCGGCGACCATGGCCCATTGGATTATGAATGAGATCACTTGTCATAAAAGAGTATGCTTGTTTAGTAGATGTTGCATTTTTATATCAGAAATTTGAGCGTGTTAAATGTTATTTATTGTTTCTCTTAGCTGGCTAGTTTCACTATTTTGATTTGGACACTAATATGTATATTTCGTGTTCAGTTTTTCATCCATGAATAAGAAGTAAATCATTATTCATTAGCCACGTTTATCCCTCTTACTAATAGTAGGTGTGACAGTGTGAGGGAGAAGAAACAAATTGGCTTTTTTTTTCGGTCTGTGAGATTGACAATGTGGTGTCTTTGTAAGTACTACGTTTTTTTTTCAAAGAATTGTAATTATGAGATATTTATGAAATAATTTCTGTAAAATGAGATAATGCTTTACAGGATAATTACGAAATATCCTGAAAATAACGCTTACTATTTTTTTAAAAAATATTTTAATAATACTCACAAAGTCTCAAGATTTGGTCAATTGATGTTTCAAATTGACACATTGATTTTATTATTTTAAAGTGTCCATGATTTTACAAAATTACTATAAATAAATAATTTCAAATTAAAAAATAATGATGTGCTAAAACATCAAATTGAAATTCAAGTGTAGTCGCAACATTATGAGAATCTTGATTCATATTAAAGGTAAAAGGTTCGATTCTGAACAATAAAATCAAAAGAGTGAATGCTTAACTAAAATATTAGTAAATATATCATTCCTTTTTTATTCCATCTTGTTGTGTTTGGATCCTCTAACTCTATATGATTTGAACTCTATCTTATTTATTCTTACGCCCACTTGGTAGTCGTTAATAAATGGTGTTTATAGGAGGCATGAATATGCTTAATTTTTTTGCCTTCGAATCTAAATGCCGGTGATCCTAGTTTTAAGTTTGTTAGCGATTTACATGATGGAAAGTTTGATATGATGGTAATGAGGGAAGGGATAGCACATTGGATTTTGATGCATGAGCATGCTTTTTCCATTGTTGAAGAAGAAGGGTTTAATTTAATGTTAAAAAGGAGAATTCCACAATGGACTAGTGTGTCACGTCACACTATAAGAATTGATTTTTTTAAAGTTTATGAGGCGGAAAAAAAGAAATTGAAAGATTTGTTAAAAGGTGTGGAGAAAATTTCTCTAACTACTGATTTATGGCGTTCCAAACCTCAAAAAATTGAGTATATGGTTCTTACGGCTCACTTTATTGATAAAAATTGGAAGTTGCAAAAGCGAGTTCTCAACTTTGTCCACCTTCCTCCTCCTCGAAAAGGCAAGGACATAGCCAATTGCATTTTTAAATGTCTAAAGGAGTGGGACATTGAGAGCAAAGTAAGTTATAGTCTTTTTTCTTCAAAATTATTTTAATTATGTATGACTAACTTCTTATAACTAATTTCATATCTATTCTTTTTGTAGGTTTTTACGATTTCGGTGGATAATGCTTCGGCAAATGATTCTTGCATAAGTATCATGAAAGATACGTTCTCACTAACAAAGAGGTTGATTTGTGATGGGAAATTGTTCCATGTCTGTTGTTGTGCGCACATTTTGAACATTATGGTTCAACATGGCCTTAAGCAAGTTAAAACCATTGTTAAAAATGTGCATGACACCGTTGATTATCTTAATGGAAGTGAACATCGTTTAAAAAAGTTTGCCGAGCTTGTCCAACAATTCAACTTGAAAGAAAGAAGATTGGTTCTTGAGTGCAAGACAAGATGGAATTCAACTTTTGATATGTTAGTTTGTGCTCTCAAGTTTAAAGAGGTATTTTCTAGACTTGCTTTATAAGATAGTGATTATGTTTTTTGTCCAAGTGTTGATGATTGGGATAAAATTGAGAAATTGGTTGAGATCTTGGAAGTATTTTATGAGGCTACTATGATTATTTCGGGATCAGAGTACCCCACTTCTAATTTGTTTCTTGGGGAGGTTTATAGAGTCAAAAGGATGTTGGATAGTAAGGGTCGTTCTACTGATGCCTTTGTCAAAGAGATGGTGAAAAACATGAAAGAAAGGTTTGATAAGTATTGGGGTGAATGTAATTTGTTGATGTCTATAGCTGTTGTGTTGGACCCTCAAATTAAATTGCAAAGTCTTGAAATAGTTTTCCCAACAATGTTTTCGGTCGATGTTGCTAGGGAGAACATTCATAAAGTTAAAGCAACTTTGTAAGAGCTTTATGATGAATATGTTCTTTTGTATTCTTCTTCAACTACTCGTCAATGTGGAAGTACAACTAGTACTAGTGATGGTGGTGGTGTTAGTATTGGTGGTGGGAAGAGGAAAACAGGAATGTTTGAACTTTGAACTAATACAAGTTGCAAGGTCTCAAGACATACCGGGGTTCGAAATCATAAATTGAGTCATATCTTAAGCAACGGTGCTTTGTTGCGGAGTCGAGGATCATGGTGCTTCATTTGACATCTTGGGATGGTGGAAAGATAGAACTACCGAATTTCCTATTTTATCTAGATTGACGGTGATATTTTAATTTAGCCGTTCCCATTACTCTGTAGCATACGAGGCTACATTTAGTGTCGGTAGTCGAGTGATTGACCCTTATAGGTCTTCCTTGAGTTGAAATATGGACATTATAGTTTGATAAGTTGTTAAAAGAAACTTCTAAAGAATATGGGACAAAAATAATAGTTCCAATGGAATTGGGGGAAGAAAATGTTATTACCTTAATAAAAGTGTTAGAGATTATTAAAGTTTGTCTATATCTTTATAGTTACATATAATTATAAGATTTTATTATATTTTATTTTGAAATATTAAACATTGATATTTTAGTGGATTGATGGAATAGGTTTAGGCATGCGAGGAGTTCAGAGTATCAAAGCAACTTTCTTTAGTGCAATCTTTAATAAAATCATGACATACTGTGTGTCAAGACTTGGGAAAGTTTGATCTTGAGTTATGAAAATAAATATTATGCTCAAGACTCCCAAGTGGGTACAATTGTACAAACATCTGTTTTTTTTGTTGCCCAATAAAAAAATTGTCATGTCATTATTAATAGTTGGTGAAAAATAATAGTTTTAAGTGGGTACCGACTCTAAAAAAACCCTAACCTCCCATATTCTCTCTCACCATCCCCTCTTCTCCTTGATGTGTACTCGTATGTACCATCTTGCAAAATTGTATTCATATGTACAGGTATTGTGTTCTCATATGTACAGTCCTGCAAAATTGTCATTGCTACCAAATCTCAAGACAGATGATACTTACCTTCCCTTTTTCTTTGTCCCTGCTAAGAAGGGGGATAGGTTGGCTAGGAGGTACTACAATATGTTGCTACATAAGACATAACATATTCATTCAAGTAGAATGGTATAAACTATCGTATGAGTGTAGCTCTCATGGCTATCACTTTATAGCGTGCAAGACCAAAATGAGCAATCTTCATTTTCCGCTCTTTGTCCAAAATAATGTTGATAGGACATAATTCTCATAAGACATAACATATTCATTCAAGTAGAATGGTATAAACTACCGTATGAGTGTATGTCTCATGGCTATCACTTTATAGCGTGCAAGACCAAAATCAGCAATCTTCACTTTCCGCTCTTTGTCCAAAAGAATGTTGATAGGACATAATTCTCGACGTATTATGTCATTTTCATGAAGGTGTTTAAGGCCACTCAGAATACCATTAAGAACAATATGTAATCGGAAACAATATTTATAAAATTTATTATCAATAACCACAACAGTGAAATTTTTTTAACTTTCTACCACTGACAAGCAATAGGGCAACATTTTTGTGAACTAAAAATCATGAGCATCCAAATCTTGTCAAGGCACCATGCAGATAGTGAGCATAAATTATGGAAGACAATGCCCATCTAACCACATGCAATCCAATAAGTCCCTTTTACCCTCTTGTTTTCAGTTTTATTTTTTTTATTATGTTGAATTAATTAGTCTATCTTTATAAGAGTTTCGATTATGCCATGCCACTTTACATTATGCGCGCCATAAATATATTTATATATACATGTCCTAATTTATGAAGGCAAAGGGGCGCACGCCGTAGCTCCATTGGTTATTGTCTATTAGGTATTTGGATGTTCATTGGTACATGACCGGACCGAGGACTAAAAAAATTATTAATCATATTTTATTTAGTATTTGAAAATATAGCTAACATATAATGATTATTTTAGGATATATTATCTACAAAAAATTAGATTAAAATACATAGTAAAATTAAATTATATATATAAGTAAAATACTTTAAAGATAAAGGTATACAACTGGTCTGGACCAAAACCGAAACTTTAGAAACCTTGGACCGAAAAACGATTAAGCTTTTCAGTTCGAACCAGAAGATGAACCCTTTGATTAGGGCTCTAATGTATATGTTTACCCTTTGACCTCCAAAATCTTAGAAATGAGACTGTATATTTATAATCACACAGCTTACCCTGTCAATTGTCTTCACAATTTCTGTGACTTGTCTTCACAATTTCACTCATTTGCCTTCACATATTCACATTCTATTATATCCAAAACTTTCAACCCTTTTCAATCTCATTGTTTTTTCATTTTCGATCTCAACCTTTGTTTACGTACCATGTCTTTGCCTCTTGACCGCAATTTGAATTCACTTAAGGGAGGGTTCCATGTTCTTTCTAGTATCACAAAGAAATCTGATAGCGTTGTGATAAAGGTAGAACTCCCTGGAATCGAGTCGGAAGAGATTGACATGCATGAAAATAAAGGTGGAAATTCCCGGAATCGAGTACGAAAATATTGACATATATGAAGGCAGATCGCCAGTTGTCTCCATTTATGGAGAAAGGGAGGAAATTGAGGGAAGAACCGACGTGATTTTTGAAGAATTTCGGCGGCGAATTTTGGCGTAAGTTCAAACTTTCGGGAGATCTTAGGGTGCTTAACTACCATACTAACAAGGAAAATGGCGTCTATACTCTCACTATTCCTATGGATGGTGGGGAGGGCATGATTGTGTATGAAGCACATAGGATTTTTGAATTTATTATTAAATTTTATATATAAGTAAAATACTTTAAAAATAAAATTATACAACTGGTCCGAACCAAAAACGGAAACTTTAAAAACTTTGGACCGAAGACCGATCAAGTTTTTCAGTTTGAACCGGAAGATGAACCCCCTGATTATCCTTGTTTTTCATTTTCGATTCTCAACCTTTGTTTTTATGTACAATGTCTTTGCCTCTTGCCGCAATCTGAATCATCTTAAGTAGAGGTGATCATGGGGTCGGGCCGGGCGGGTTCGGGCCGGGCCGAAAAAAAATTGCCCATTGTGCGGCGGGCCCAAGTCGGGCCAAAAAATTGTGCCCAAAGTCCGGTATTTCGGGCCGGCCGAGCGGGCTTTTTGCGGGCCAAAACGGGCCGGGCCCAAAATTTAGACAAAAAAAAGTCTTTTTTGCTTGTCCAAAGCCCACCCAAAAAAAGGGTCGGGCCAGGCCCGGCCCACCCGCGGGCCCAAAAAACTGTCCAAGCCCGTCCAAAAACCGGGTTGGGCCGGGCTGGAGTTGATCAACTCTAATCTTAAGGGAGGGTTCCATGTTCTTTCTAGTATCACAAATAAATATAATAGCGTTGTGATAAGAGTAGAACTTCCGGGAATCGAGAAGGAAAAGATTGACATACATGAATGTAGATCGCTAGTGGTCTCCGTTTATGGAGAAAAGAAGGAGAGTGAGAAAGCAACCAAGGTGATTTTGATTATTTTCCGACCGGCAAATTTTACCAAAAATTCAAACTCTCGGGAAAACTTAGGGTGTTTGACTAAGATGCTAACAAGGAAAATGACATCCTTACTCTCACTATTCCCATTGATAGTGGGGGAGGGCGTGAAGTGAACCGATGCGCACAACGCTTTTAGACCTTCTTTATCTCGCTCAAGGTTCTCCTCACGTTCAAGTCAAGTTCATTGAGATTTCAAGTGCTTATGTCGTCAAGATTTTCGCTCCCGGCATGACGTATGAGCCTCGATTTTGAAGCAGCGAGGTTTATTGACCCAATTTAAGATACACATACTTTAAATTAACATATACACATATTTATACTTCTACAATATATTTATGATATATGTACAATATATGTGCATGTGCAATATATGTACAATATATGTGCATGTGCAATATATGTACAATAAATGTGTCAATGTATGTATTATGCAATATATTTATGATATATGTACAATAATATATGTGCAATATATATATGCAATATAAACATAAATATCTAATATTTGTCGGAATTTAAAGTTTTAGATTTTTAATTGCTAATTTATAAACTTATAAATAATTTTGTAGTGTTATACTTAAAGCTTAATGTTTTTATGGCAAAAAAAGTATTTATAAGCTTGTTTAAATGATTTTGCCACGTTTATGTAAGATCAGTTAGTGTTGATTGAATTGAACCCACTTGAATAAGTTGCTAGCTTCGCCATTGCTTTTCATTCCCCTTGTTTAAAATATGATTCCTTTTAAGGAACTCCCAAGAATCGAGTCGGAATATATTGAAATAAATGAAGGCAAATCACCGGTGGTCTCCATTTATGGAGGAAGGAAGGAGAATGAGGAAGATTTTGTGGTGTTTATTGATGGTTTTTCGACCGAAATTTTTTGCCGTAAGTTCAAATTCTTAGGAAAAGTTAGGGTGGTTGACTATGATGCTCACAAGGAAAATGGCATCCTTACTCTCACTATTCCCATTGATAGTGGGGAGGGCGTGAAGTGGATTATGCGCACAAGGCTTTTGGACCTTCTTTATCTGATCAAGGATCTCCTAACAAACCAATTCATTGACATTTCAAGTGCTTATGTCGTCAAGATTTTCGCTCTGGAATGACGTATGACTGTTCAATGTTGAGGCGGAAGGTCAATAGCTCATTGTGTCATTTGAGAAGGAGGGGTGAGGGAGATTAAAATGACGAATGGACTATTAGTGACATCATCACGGGTGAATTTTCACGTCTCACTCTCCTTGGAAATGAGAATATGGATGACATAGAGGGTGTGGTTGAGAATGGTGTTGTTATTGCCACCATTAACAAGTTTGATGATCGAGTAGTTAATTGTGTTGGGGTTGTAGTATGTTTACGATGATGTCTATTTTCTATGTTTTTAAAAAATCTCTGCAAAAAAAATGATGGATGAGTTTCATTTGTTGGATATTAGTAGTTTTATGATGTTATTTTTAATGTTTTTCTAAGAGGTTGGGTGAACTTCTTTAGAAGTTAGTGTAATTGTCTACTTATTTTTTATTTTTTTTTGATAAGGAAAACAAACTTAGGAAAAGCCTCTTTAATCCGGAGGCCAACCTAAAACATCCTTTCGGATGATAAGGGAAAAATCAATACAGTAAGGAGGGAACCAATACAAAAGGGAGGAGTAATCATGACCCTTGTTGGCCATAAAATCCGCAACTTTGTTTGCTTCCCGAAAGCAATGCTCGATCTGACACTGAGAGAAACTTGACATCAACACCCCTGCATCACAAATAATATTATTAATTTCCCAAGGGGGCTTCCAAATCTTTTTAACCGCATTGATGAGTGATAAATTGTCTCCTTGATAAAGATATTGGCAACACCTAGCGAAGAGGCACCCTTCAAGCCTTCTAATAGACCCCACGGCTTCGGCTTGGATTATAGAAGAAAAGTTACCTAAATTCTTAGCACCGACCGGAAAAGAACATTACCTTTATCATCCCTAATAACAAAACCACATGAGGCTTTACCATTCGAAAGTTTAGAACCATCGAAATTCATCTTTGCAAAGGAAGCCGGAGGGGGGCCCAAATGATATTTTGCCCTGCTCTAGCCCTTGAAGGAATAGAAGACATCGATCTAGGGGAGGCAAGGTTGAAGAAGAAATAGCTTCTGCCTAGCCTTAGCCCAATTAGCAGCAAATTTAGCAATCAAAACACTAGCTTTTACGTAGGTCGTAGATTCATTATTAAAAATAAGTTTGTTCCTAAAAAACCAAACAAACCACCAAATAAAGGTGAAGTATTGAATGCGGTCTATAGAAGAAACCTTGAAACATTGGTCTAGGGATCTTCGAAAGGACAAAAGATCCAAATTACAATTTTGAGGTAAGAGAGGCCAATTATTGTCACCGTTAAGACTTTGAAAAATATCCAAAGTAAACGGACAAAAGAAAAAAAGATGAGAAGCAGACTCAGAGTGAAAATTACAAAATTCACAACTCTGCGGAAGGAAAATATGACTCTTTTCCAACCTTGATTTAGAAGGAAGACCATCATTACAAGCTTTCCATAGAAAAATTTTAATTTTCGGAGGAACATTCAATTTCCAAATCCATTTGTATTCAACATCTTCATTATGACAATTATACTCCCCTTGAATTAACCGAACTCCAGATTTAACCGAATATTCCCCATCCGGGGAAAAACCCCAAACAAGTTCATCTTCCCGACCGCATGAAGAGATATACATAGAGCAGATGGAATCCACAATATGAAGAGGGACTAATGAGCTCAGCTTCCGCCTGTCCCAATGCTTATCTATGCTAATCATTTCTGCAACCATTACTGAGCAATCCAATTGATCTGAGTCAAGAACGTCTTTTAGAGGATAAGGAAACACCCAATTATCCATCCAAAATCTAATTCTCCTACCATCACCCAAATGCCAACGCAATCCTTGGGCAAAAGTGCCCCGGAGCCGCATAAGACTTTTCCAATGCCACGAGGCAACATTAGAGACTTTGTGAGTAAGCAGATTTTTATTTTTACAATATTTTTTTTTTGCTAAATCAACCCATAAACTAGGATGATCTTTAACTAACTTCCATAATAATTTCATTTGGAGGGCCATATTATGAGGCTCTGCTTTTCGAAAACCAAGCCCCCCTTTAGCTTTAGATTTACAAATGCGATCCCAACCAATCAGATTCGCACTCTTACTAGTCGGGTCTTTATTCCAAAAGAAATTACGATATGTTTTGTCCAAATTAGACAGAATAGGTTTAGGAAGAGAAAAGCTCGCATTTGGAAGTTAGCTTTAGAAGCCAAGTTAGCTTGAATTAACACCGACCGACCCGGCTTGGGAAAGGGTATTGGCCTTCCACTTTGGGAGTTGATTAATAGTTTTAGAAAGAACCGAGCCAAAAGTTTCCTTAGTAACACGAGAGTCAATGATAGGGCACCCTAGATAATCACCCAAACTTGAAGATTCATTCATTGCTAAAATTGAACTAAAATTAGACTTGTCTTGTAGGGAAACATTCCCTGAGACTTGAAAAGCAGATTTATTGTAATTCACAAGTTGCCCTGACATCGAGCAGTACTTGTCGAGAATTTGTTTAATACATCTACAACTTTGGTCATTAGCTTTCGCAAAAATCATAGTGTCATCTGCAAAAGTTAAAAAGGGAATTCTAACACCCGACTTACCTATAGAAACACCCTAACGGTTTGTCTTTAGACACACTAGCGGCCAGACAACTCCCTAGCCAACAATTACGCACATAGAATAAAAGATATGGAGATAACGGATCGCCTTGTCTAATACCTCGGGACGGGAAAAATCTATCCTCGGGAATTCCATTAACAAGCACGGAAAACGAGGCGGAGGTAACACAACTATTTATCCAACTCACCCATCTTGAACAAAAACCCAATTTTTCTAGAGTTGCAATGATATAATTCCATTCCAGTCTATCATATGCTTTTTCCATATCTAATTTGATGGCAATCCACCCTTCTTTACCCGATTTTTTTCGAAAAGAGTGGAAGACTTCATGAGCAATAAGGATATTATCTTGAATTAGCCTATCCGGAACAAAAGCACCTGTAAGGGATGAATTATTTTCCCCAAAATAGTTTTTAATCGATTAGTTATAACTTTAGAAATAATTTTATAAATAGAGGAGCATAAACTAATCGATCGAAAATGATTAGCACTCCTAGGATTTTCTATCTTTGGGATAAGAGCTAAAAAAGTATGGTTAATTTCTTTTAGCATGTTGCCCGAATGAAAAAAAGCTCTTACAGCTCGGATAACAGAATTGCCAACAAGTGACCAGTATTTTTGGAAAAAAAAGGGAGGGAATCCATCTCGGCACTGGGGATTTATACGGTGCCAAATCAAATACCGCATCCTTAATTTCTTGCCCACCAACTTCATTAGTCAAAAACAAATTATCCTCTTCGAAATAATTGGAGAAAGACGATGAAGATCCGAATCTTCAAAAGAACATTCCATATTGGAAATAAAACGTTGTCCAAATTCTTCTGAAATTTGTTTAGCTATTAACATAGGACTTGTAATTGTTTCATGTGATGAGGAAATAAATTTTCGAATTTGGTTTTTACTTCTCCTAATCGAAGCATGAGCATGATAGTATTTGGTGTTGGCATCACCTTGAGTAAGGAAGGAAGTTTTACTTTTTTGTTTCCAAAACTCTTCTGAGAATGAAAGTAATTTCATTCTTTTTTGTAGCAAAACTTTTTGTTTGTCTTGAAGAGCGATCAAAGACTGATCTTGAAGAATTTTTGTTGTAAAATGAGAAGCTGCGCTTCTCGTTCTCACCGACGAAAAATGTTGCCAAATTGGGTTTTGTTCCATTGCTTTGCTTTTTCTTTTAGAGCTTTGCATTTTTTAACCAAACAAAACATGTTGGACCCTCTAAATTGACTACACCAAGTTTTCTTTACTAAATTATCAAAATCTTTTCTTAAACACCACATTTTTCAAATCCGAAGGGAGGGGATTTATAATTACTCCTTGGTAAGAAATTAAGGGAAACTTGACAATGATCCGAGGAGGAGAAGATGTGGTGTTTATTATATGCTTGAGGGAATTTTTCTAACCAGTCAAGACTTGTAATACCCCTGTCTAGCCTTTCATATATATTAGCAGAACTAGAAAGACTTTTCCTCCAAGTAAATCTTGGTCCATTAAAAGGAATCTCAACACAATTAATGCTACTAAACAATTTATTCATAATTTTTAATCTATTAATGCTAAAAGGTGCCTCTCCACTCTTGTCTTGGGAGCTACTGATTTCATTAAAGTCTCCCAAAACAATAAATGGAGTGTGAAGATTAGAGATAAAATTTATCAGTTCATCCCAAAATTTTGATTTGTGAGAAGCTTGTGCCGGAGCATAAATAAAAATTACAGTAAAAGAAAATTGCAAATTTAACATACTTATAGAGCAAGCTATGAATCGTTGAGCTTTAAAAACAATAGATAAGCTAAAAGGATTTATATTGCGGTCTTTTCCACATAAGCCATGACCCCTTGAATAGCCAATTGTGGGTATGAAATCAAACTTAGAAAACCCACATTTCCTAATACAATTTTGAGAGGGGGGAGTACGAGATTTAACTTCACATAACATACGGACTTTGACATGACCTTTTTGTCACAAAAAATCCCTTACCTCGGCTAAAGCATTTTTCCTTCTGCAACCTCTAATGTTCCAAAATGCAAACATTAATTATTTATAAAAACATTACAACCAACCAAAGTTTGACTACCGGGGAGGGGACCGAACTAGAACCTTTTCCTCTTCGGGGCGAGGATGCATCATCCTCCTCCATGTCTTCCACCCTCCTTTTAGCGGAACTTGTACGAGAAGACGGCTCATTGGGAGGGCCGGGTCCATACCCAACTTCTCAATATGATTGATGATTGAATTGTACGAGTTGAGAGAATGGAAGGAGTTTTACGCCGGGGAGTTAAGCTCTTCCATATGATCACATGGATCATTAACAATTGTCACATCGGCATCATCAAAATCATCCTCATCATCAATGAGAAAAAATTGATCAACGACACAGTTAAGAGGCATGTATTGGTTATGGTCAACCAACTCCTCGATTGAATATACCTTAAGAGGGCGGGGGAGAAGTAGGGGGCACCAGCCTAAGCTCACCGGGAGCACTTTCTTTGACCAGAGATTCAGCAGGAGGGGAGACTAGAGGAGTAGCATCAAATTCATCATCATCGGAGGAATCGGTAGAAATGAGAGGAGAAGCTATTACTAGCTTCCCCTTCCCTTTCCCATTAACGACTAGACCGGGGAGTATTTTTCTTACCAAGAAGAGGGAGCTTTGAAGAAGGTTCTTCAATCACAATACCCTTAGAATGAGGAACGGGGAGAATACCTTTACCTGCGGTATTGAATCTCTTTTTGAATGGAACAGAACCGCAGGCGGGAGCTTTTTTACCAAGGTGTTTGGGTGTGCATGCACCACTTGTCTTGGCTCGGCGGTGGATGCATGCAAATCTTGTCCAACGGCCTTGGCTAAAGCTTGGTATAGGCACTTTTGCTTAGGATTTTTGACAAGCTTCACGATCCACGGTTTTCTTGGGAGAATTAAGAAGGGGACAACCATCAATTAAATGCACAGCATCACCACAAAAAGAACAACCAGCCGAGAAATCTTCGTACCAAACAATATAACCATGAACCAAATCCCCCATCCGACTTACCTCAGCAAACTCAAGCAAAGGGCCTTGTATATCCACCCTAATACAAGCCCTTGCAAATCTGATTTTGTTTCTTAGAAGAGACCTCTGGTCCAATTTTATCAAAGCACCAATATCATTTGCAGCAAACAAGTTAGCTATTGAATCAAAGTTCATTAACTCAGTGGGAAGTCTCGGGACTCTAACCCAAAGATCCACCCATTTGATCTCTTCCAAATAGGGATCAAATGAAGGTTTCCATGGGTAAAGGACAAATAAATCTCCTTGGATATGCCAAGGACGCTCACTCCAGACCAAGGAAAGATCCTGGGAGTTTGCAAATCGGAGAAGAATCCAATTGTTACCCATTTCTAGGTAATCAATGTCTCCCTTTACAAACCTCCAGTCAGCTTTAGACCTTGCAATTATTGTACGAATATCAATGGGGGCTGATAACATCTTACCAATTAGGCAAGATTTTGAGAGCTCAGCAATGTCAAGCTGAACCTGGGGGAGATCATCCAACACAATTACCTCGGAAAAGTGGGAGGGGGGGGGGATCAAGAGAGGAATCTCCCACAGGGGGAATATTGGGCACACACAGAGAGGGAGTAGCACCAAGAATCTCAGAGTTTTTCACACACACATTAGAAGAAGAATCACTTTCATGCTCAGTATTTTTAGGATTTTCAAGTAGAACTTCCTTAAATTTTTTTGGCTTTTCCATCATAAATGAAAACAACTTAACGGAGAAATACTCACACTCTAAGAGAATAATAGTAAATGAGGAATGAGAAGAGAAAGTTGTGAGAGAATTGAATACCCGAGTTTCCCTTTTATAGTAAGGGAATAGAGTTACCTCGGAGAAGAGTATGAGTGAAGAAACTCTCCACTTTGAGTTGAACCATCCTTTCGCATTTAATTCGCTTGCGGGGAGTAATTTGACACGAGACACCGGCTAGCCCGAGTTTTCCCATCAAGAAACACCCAAACATCATTCGACTTATAGAAGTAAATAAACAATTGCACGCCGAAATGATTGATTTCCTTCGCAAGAACTTGATCCACATTTTACCCTCGCCATAAATGAACTGGACCAAGTAAACCCTAGCCCCTAAATCTATTTTGTACTTAAAGTGAAATAGATAGAACCCTTTCATCCAATTAAAAGATTGCCAATTACCCCGATGAAATTTCGGAGTGAACGGCTATTACTCCCGTCTTGAATTGGGGAGCAAAAAACCTTCTAATTGTCTACTTATGAATATAATGAAAGATGATTATAATGGGAGTTTTTTTTTATGATTATTTTACTATTTATTGTTTATGTTTTCAATCTAAATTATCATATGGTCAACCGGATGAAAAATAATAAATTTAGCAAAAATCATCAACATTATTATCATTGGTGAAAAATTAAATTTTATTTGCCAGAAAAACTGTGGTTATTTGTTTTAAAACAATCTGGTTGATTTGTGCTTATGTTTCGGCATTGTGTAATGTTGACTCACTTTATTTCTTGTTTTCTTTTACAGGTTTTGAGAGATATAGTTTAAGTATTTGCTATAAGTTTCAAGTTTTCTCATGTCAAATATTGTATCTCTATTATATAAGGGAAGGGGAGCTATGGTGTCCACCTTTGAAGAGACATTTTACCCCCTTCCCTTTCTAAATTACAAAACTAATTTCAACCAAATCGGGGCTTAAAAAAATTCCGAAAATACAATTATAACAATCAATCACTCAAATGAGGAAACTTTACAAAAACTAAAAAATTTAATTACAAACTATAACCCATTAGCAATTACATAATCCGTTCTCAAGAATCATTTGCAATTACATACTCAAAAAAATTACCAATATATTACAACGTCAATACAAATTACAAATTAAACTAAGAAAAACATACGATTTCAACGGGGAGATCACACATTTGTCCATTGGCGATTTGCGAACTTCGAAAAAGGTGCATAATTCTATTTAATCTTGCAAGTTATTTCAAATTAGATGAAAAAAACTAGCAATTTTTATGTTCGAATGCATGTTCAACTGTAGTATCGATAATTACATGTTTTAGAAAAAAAAATACAATAAAAATGATACATGAATAATTTAAGTTTGTATTGTATGGTATAAATTTCGAAATAATTATTATTAAAAAATCAGTACATGTTTGTAACAAAAAAAGGCATTATAAAATATAAATCAATTTCGAATACAATAACAATGACACAAAAATCAAACTAAAAAAGAAATTACATTAATTTGCCCAAACAAATAGTGAAATTGTAAACCGATGAAAACAATTGATTTTCTTTTAGTATTTCATAATTTTCGATAATTAAAAACCGGATCTGAATTTTGAAAAAATAGTATTTCATAATTAAAAAGAAGTGTATAAAATAACTTTTCGATAGCAATTTTTCAAAAAATAAATGTAATCTTATAAACCATTAGTACAAAATTGACATTTCTTATGAATAATTAAAAACCCAGACGCAAAAGGTCTTCAATAAATTATGCTTAAATTTAATTACTTTGCATACAAAATTTGCAAAACAGTAGAAAAAGTCTTGAAAAAACAAAAGGAAAGAAAAAGGAAAAGTGGATGATTCAAGAACCGACTAGGATTGTAACTGGATTATTGCAAATTCCAAATTCTAAACTTCAACCACGAATTTTCAAAAAAAAAAAACCATCTTCACAAATAAAAGTTCAAACATAATGTAACCGGATCTTTGAGAAATATAGTTGACAATTAAATTTTTTGGGACGAAATTAGGAACATAAAACGTAAAAAATTACCTTCAAATTTGAGGCCCCCTATTTAATTCGTCAACCAAATAAACCCCAACTTTTACCCCATTCCGACGAACGTTCTTAACATAACCACCCAAATCGAAATGAAAACCCAAAAAGACCCATAAGAACGGAGATCAAAATTACCCTAAAAATCAATGGAGCGTTGATGGGGTTAATTTTGACACCGGGATTAGCTTATTAATGTGGTGTTTCTTGTGAAAATAACCATTAGATGCGATTAAATCTCAATCTTTTTAAGTGAATATGAAAGATAGTGAGAATAAGGAGATGAGTGGTTCTTATTTTTTGAGGGAAGGGAAGATGTAAGGTTGTAGGTGGGTTAGATGAAAAAATACGTGAGACTCATCATATGGGTATGTGGGGTGGATAGTTATATGGGTAGGTGGGATTGATAGTCATATGGGTAGGTGGGAAAAATTATGTGGCTTTGTTATTTGCATACAGATGGCTTTGGGCTACAAATTTTTTTTGACTATTAACAAACAACTAACGTTAATCAGTTACTCAGTTAGTTATTATAAGTTAAACAACAATATTACATAAAATCATGAAGTGTTTTAAATACTATTTGTAAGTATTTCAATCTTTTTTATGCACAAAGTGGAGGTGAAATTAGATGCGAACTTTCGTTTTTGGTTTGTTTTACTTTTGAGTAACAATTATCGCCCAAAATATTGTCGCACGCATCGCGTGCATAAAACGCTAGTTTGATATATGACTTCCCACTGAACTGTTATAATATTATCTTTTTCCGTTTTCTTTATAAGCCCTTGATAAAACATTCAGGCATCATAATTTAGTGTTAACTGAAAACACCTACTATTATATTAGTATTTGATAATAAAAGGCCCTACTCATCATTAAAAGCAAATCAACTTTTAAACTTTTTCGGCATTTCCACGATTTGAAATTTCGGATCGGATTGAATTATCTGAAATGAGCACCCCTAGTATTGAATAGTGACCATCAAAGAAAATGAGGGTAGTGTTATTTTTGGACCCAATTGCTATGGTAAAATAAGGATATTAGACAATTAAAATTTTATAAAGGATACCCCATGACATATTGATATTAAAAAATTGACTCGTTTTGACAAATTAGTATTCTAAAAAAAAAAAGCTTAAGATTCATATTGTACTTGAATTCAAGGTTAGTTTAACTCTAATAAAAAATAAGCTTACTTAACGTCAAAGATGTTTTATTATACATTTATCTCTATTATATAAGTGAAGGGAGGAGCAATGGTGTCCCCCTATATAATTACATATTTAACCTTAAACATCATTAATATTACTTTCTCAATCACCCATCAACATAAAGAGCAATCATGCCAAAAAAGAAAAGATTCCATCATATTACATTCATTGACCGAAAAATTTTGAAACAAAAAAATTACATGCATAAACTTGCCAAAAGACATCAATCAAATTAATTGACAGCACAATCAACTCAAATTTGACCAAAAAAATACTATATGAATAAACTTGCCCAAAAAAACAATGAAATTAATTCACTCAAAATCAACTCAAATTTGAACGAGAAGTTGTGTAGTTTTTTGGTTTGACTTTGTAATTAATATCTCTATTATATAAGGTGAGGAAGAGCTATAGTATCCCTTAGAAAATTACTTTACTACCCTCATTAATAAATCAACTACTTTGTTGAAAAAAAGAAAAAAAAAAACCAAACTCAAATATAGGATAAAAAAATTAAATTTTTTTTTGAACATGATTATATAATAAATGAGCCACCATAAATGAAACCAAGTGTCTACAAGTATTAACACATTCATACTGACAAAGTACATATGAAAATTATGTTAGTCAAATATTTTATCAATTAATACACAATTAAGTATTATGTATTACATTCAAACTATAAAATTCAATCAATTAACAAAGTGAAATAGTTTCTTTAAGACATATTATATATGTAAATACAAACATGACATATTATGTAAATGCAGACATGACATATTATGTAAATACAAACATGACATAGTGTTAAATTTTTAATGACACAACACCGAATTCTTGACTTGAAATCAAAGTGTCCACTTTCTTCACAATCTAAGACGTAGTGTGCTTAATTCAAAAATCAACCAAAAAAATTATAAATAAGAAATAATATATAAATTCAATAAAATTTCTTTTTTGTTCATCAAATTCAACTTTAGAAAGTAAAAAAAAAAAAAAGAATAGTGAGAGGCTTAAGTGACAAAGACTATACCAATCAAATTTTGCAATAAAAAAATACTTTGTATCTCTAATGTTCAAATTTTATTCTTATCTATATCAAAATAAATCGAGTTTTTGTCTCGAAAAAAATCCAAGCACGCATCGCGTGCATAAATTACTAGTACCTATAAGTCAAAGATCCCCTACCATGTATTTCGATATGTCGCGAGTGACTTCTTACATATATACATCAAACACCTCTGTTCTTTTTATATCATTATTGAAAGTTAAGTTGTTACTTGTTATATATAATGATGGGTTTTACTCGATTTAATAAGACATATTCGCCTAGGCAGTAAAAATAAGGGAAATTTCCTCAGGTACCTCTGAGGTTTGGCGTAATTCCCAAATTACCCCTCACATTTGGGGAATTCCTCAGATACCCCTGAGGTTTGTGTTTGGGTCTAAAATACCCTTATCATGGACGAAAATCTAACGCCGTTAGGTTTTCCCTCTCTTTCTCCCCAATTTTCTTTCCTCCATTGATGAACCTTCAAGCTTTCTCTCTCCTCCCACCGCACTCTAAAGCCCTAACCACCCAACCCCCACCACCTCCCCTTCCCCCACCCCTGCAACCCCACCCCTCCGTGCTCCCCCCACCCCCCGCAGCCCCCTCCCCCCAAATCCCCAAACCCGATTGGAAGCGCAAGCGAACCAAGCATCATAAGCGAGTCACCATGCCGGAGAAAGTTCTTAAAGCTTGATTTCCGGTTTTCTTCCTCTGTTCTTCCTCCTACATTTTCTCTCTCCTCCACTCCTCCATCAATTATTTGATGATCATCGTTTGATTCACCATTGATGCGGCTTCTACTTGCTTAACCACCTCTGTCATTTCAACTCACTCCAAATTCAACTCTTTTTTTCTTTCTTAAACAAAACAAATTTTATTTTGAAATTCTTAAAAAGTAACCCAAAAAAGAAGAAAATTAGTTACATAAAGTGACAAAAATCAAACTCACGAGAATTATCTCTTAAAAAAAGATGCAAACTTTGAACAATAGGGAGAAGGGGAGGTGGTGGGGGGTTGGGTGGTTAGGGCTTTAGAGTGCGGTGGGAGGAGAGAAAGTTTGGAGGTTCATCAATGGAGGAAAGAAAATTGGGGAGTATTTAATAGGGAGAAAGAGAGGAAAACCTAACGGTGTTAGGTTTTCGTCCATAGTAAGGGTATTTTAGACCCAAACACAAACCTCAGGGGTATCTGAGGAATTCCCCAAATGTGAGGGGTAATTTGGGAATTACGCCAAACCTCAGGGGTACCTAAGGAAATTTCCCTAAAAATAATGGCATTAGTGTTATTGTAGATATTAAAGAACCACGCAACACCCTAAAATGTTATTTAAAAGAGCATAAGTGTTATCTACAAAAAAAAAGTGTTGCCCTCTAAAATTGAGATGCTAGTATGCTACCTATTAAAAAGTGTTACCTTAAAGTGGTTACATATCAAAAAGTGTTACCTTGAAGAGCTGAAATGTTACCCATAAAAAAGTGATACCTTGAAGTGTTATATATTAATAAGTGTTACCATCAAAGTGTTACATATCAAAAAGTGTTACCTTGAAGAGCTGAAATGTTACCCATAAAAAAGTGATACCTTGAAGTGTTATATATCAATAAGTGTTACCATCAAAGTGTTACATATCAAGAAGTGTTACCTTCAAAGTGTACATATTAAAAAGTGTTACATGTAACTGTTACTTATAACGCAATGCAAGATGCATGTACTACAAAAACTAGACGAGAAATCTTCGTCAGATGGCTAGCTCCACCTAGTGGATGGGTCATTCTCAACACGGATGGTGCAGCTAGGAGAACCCCGGGGTTGGCAGGTGGAGGAGGCGTATTACGTGATAGTAGAGGGGGTTTTATTAAGGCTTTTGCGGCAAACTTTGGTGTATGTAGCCCCTACAAAGCTGAAATTTTGGCCGCGGAAATGGGACTAGAGATGGCTATTTCAACGGGGATTCGGAAGCTAGTCCTGCAAATGGACAATCAAGCTTGCCTTGCTGGTATCCGAAGCCTGGATTACCATGGTGGTGAATGTATTCACATCTTAAATAATTGTCGTAGATTAATTAGTTCTTTTGGTTGTAATTTTTCTTTCTTGCATTGCTATCGCGAAGGTAATAAGGTTGCAGATTGGCTGGCTAACATTGGGGTGGCTCTTGAGGAAAGGTGGATGTTTTTGAATCTCCACCCGGTGCTCTAGCTCCCCTCCTTCATGAGGACACTAGCTTTCTAAGCACGCGATGCGTGCGACGACAAATTCTTCGTTATGATATTTCGCAATGTCGAGTAGCAAGTTTTATATGCAGCGACAACTCATTATATTAGTTTAAGTTGAGAGTTTTTTTTCAATAAAAGGCTTTGTTTTGTTCAACTTATTAAAAGTTATTTTCAGCAAAAATAATTTTAGATCAGTTGATCAGATAAGCAAAATAAATTGAATAGAACTGAACCAAAGTAGTTAAAGAAAGCATACACTTCTAATTAATATTTTCAACATAGTATTAAAAATGTCTATAATAATATTGCATAATCACCTCTTTTGTCAAGTTTATCTAATTTGATTAGCAAATTAGTTCATAATTGCAAATATATTTATCTTTATTTATCCATGGAAATCAAACAAAAAAAAAGAATCTTTCTTTTCTATTTTTTGCTTTTTTAATTCACAATTTTGATTCAAATTTATGTTCTCTATAATTGCAAAGATTACCATCATATTTTTGTGCTTTTCTTTTGTCTTCTTTTGAATTTTGATTTAGTTGTGAACTATTTTCAATTCTAACTCTTATTTATCTATCATTGATAGTATAGACATCAAATGTAGTACGTTGTCTTCATCGCGCTTATTATCCTCCATGTAATTGACTTACATAGATTGAAATTATATAAACCCATTAAAATGATCATTTCGTACATGACTATAATATTGTGGAAGTATATTGCTTGATTTTTTATTTTGATAATATTTCCTTTTGATGGAAGATTTTGATAATTTGTTATCTTTGTTTTTTTTTTTTTAACTTTTTTCAGTCTTTCTTTTTTTTAAAACCTAAATTTTTAAGTTATTTTAATGTTAGTTGTTTAAAATGGCAAATACTTTGATTGATTGATTACCCATTATTATTTTAAAAATTTAAACAAAATTGATGTAATTAGAAAAGTAAGGATATTATAGTCATTTAATGGGGGGACACCATGCCTCCCCTTCACTTATATAATGGAGATTATTGACGTAGCCAATTCTCGCTTTGTTACCTAGCGTTGCTTTAGTTTGTAATTAATTTCGTGGGTCTTTCCCTTTTTTTGCATCAAAAAAATAAATAAATAAAGTGTTGTAAAAGTGTTACATATATGTCCATAAAAAATGAATCTAAATATATATTACCATAAAATGCTGCTGTCCTTAATTGATAATCTTTAAAGCTCTCAAAGATTCAAATCCCCGATTTTTTTAAATTTTCTTTTTTGTAATCTAGAGATTATTACCATTTACCAATATGGAAGTTTTAGTAGGTTTTTTTAGGGTGGCGTTTTAGTAGTTTGCCCAAAGTGGATGATTGATTTTAGGAAGGTGATGAAATTTACAGATTTTGTATATTAGAAATCTATACTAATATATTAAAAGGCGTGTCTAACAACGTATGCACGCTACGTGGCACCTCTCTTACTCCACTAGAATTCTCCAATGTGTATATATGTCATGTCAACTAACAAAAATAAATTGGCTTGCAACAAGATTTGAACCCCTGACATCATGCAATTATACATAGTACAATTACCATCTCAACCAACTTTTAATCATGCTTTAAATGTCCACATTACTATATTTGTACCTTTTAAATGTTGAGTTTTCTTTATTATATTTTAATGTGAATGGAAAAAAATGCATATCAAGTTCGAAAATAAATGCCACTCGGGCCAACGCCCGGGCCTAAATACTAGTTCTCAAAAATATGAGCATTGTAATTTTTGTCATAAACTACAAAATGAAGTATGTGACTATTATAGTCACTATTTGCATACTATAGCTACTAGGTGCATTTGAGAATGACGATATAAGGTAGCTTTTTAAGAATTAGTGCTTTGTAAAGATTGCAACCCTGTTCAATAAAAGTAGTTGTTGTTGTTGGTAGTTATTAGCTTAGGGGAGTTTGGTTTAATCAATGTAAACGGAATGGAAAGAATTTGGATATGGAGGCCGGGGAAATGAAAATAATAACTGTTACCTTTAATAGTTGTTTGGTATCTTAGTGGAATGGAAAGAATTGAGAGGGTTATGATTGAGGAAGGAAACATAATTTGTTTCCACTAGTTTGATAAGGCTAACAAATGGGGGGATTATGTTTCCCTCCGCAAACGGTATTTGTTACTTAACACTTATACCAAACAATTAGAAATGCAAACACTTATTTGAATCCGTTTCCAACATCAAATTTTTCCATACCAAACACTCTCTTATAATATACTACTTCTGCTAAAAATAAGTTTCAAAACAACGAGTATTTTGTTGCTTTCATATACACAGTTCAATTAGTAGGCTAGCAGATACAATAAAAGTTAAAAGCACAAAATAAATCAACTACTTCTTTCGTTCTATAATAATTGCAACGTACCCCATCGACACATTCTTTAATAAACCTATGTGATGAGGAGAGAGATTGATAAAAAGTAGGACTCATGTGATAAGAGAGATAAATAGAAGATATTACGAAATAAGGAAATGTTGCAAATAATATAGTAATGTATTTTTTTTTGCCAAATGCATCCCTTTAAAGTGACCACTTTGTTAATTGCAACCCTTTCATTTCAACACAATTTATCACCAAAGACTGCCTAACTTTAACATTAAAGTTAGACCAGCCCAGGCCCAATTCTAATAGAGAAGCCCAACCTCAACCAGTGTCATTTAACTCAGCGTCTCTTTCTCTCTGCTCATTTGCTATAAGCTTAGGGCAACAAAAAAACTCACTGATTCTCATTTTCTCTCTCCTCTGTATTTCTCTCTCCTTTCTTCCATTGATAATCAAGCATGGTGGACGCCATGGAACATCTCAGAGGTCACCTTTCTCGTGTTCGAATCCCTGAACCAACCAATTGCATCTTCAAACAAGAATGTTGCGTTTCTTTTGATACTCCGGTGAGTTTTCTTTTGCATTTTCGCTGATTTTTGTTGTTTTCTTTTTTTGTTTCTTATCGTGAATTTGAGCAAATGTGTAATCGTTGTGTAGTTGTTGATCGTTTTCTTGAGCTATTGAATGATGATGTTGTTTTATCTGTGTGTTGAATTTTAGTCGAAAGAGGTTTCAAATGTTGTAGCTAAAGATTGTGTGTGAAACCTAGGTTTCAAATGTTTGCAATCATAGATAAAACCTGAAATAACAGTTAAATTCAAAATGTATCATTGTCATTTGAGTATCTTTGAGTGAAAACTAGTTGATTTTCGTTTCTCGGACCTCGAAGAAGCAAAAACGCATCGGTGTTTCGCAATCACAAATTCACAACAATATTTCTGGATATTCAAAACCTAACTCCTACAATATACAAATTCAAAAGACATGTTTATGTAGATAATTCTGTTTGCCTCAATTACTTTGGAGAATGATTGAATTTGAATTTATGTGGTGAATCTTTTGCGTCCTAATTAGTTCTATTTGTTAGCGGGAATTCATGCAAAAGAAACTATTTTATGTGTGAAACCTAGGGAATTCGGCGCTACATTGTTTTTTTTCGTTTTTTTTTAATCTATTTTGTGTGTTTTTTTAGATGGATGAAATGTATGACGTTTTTGAACAATTTTTGTTGGAGGATGGACATAAGTCTAATGAATTAGGTGCTTCTATTGTTGTGGAATCCGCACTTGATTCAAGGTTTGAATATATTTTGTTGGAGGTTGCACAAGATGATGAATTAAATTCAGATGTTTCTGTTGTTGCTGAGTCTAATGTTGAATCGAGGTCTTTGGTTGTATTTGGTATGTTGGCTTATTAAATTATTTTTTTATCTTAGTCCCTTTTTGTCTTATATTAGTCTCTTTATGGAATAAATTGGTCACCTAATAAACTGTCATGATGTCATTTGTGTTGTTATTGATTTGTGGCAGAAAATAATGTTGTTGATCGATTCTCCAGCGATTGCATTCACCGAGTCAGACTCGTTGACTCAGAACTCGTCCTCGAGAAAACTCAATGCGAAGGCGCCGGAGTTCGTGCCGAAGAAGCCGATTTCGCCGACTCCGACGAGCACGATTCCTGCCTCCGATCCTAGAGTGATGATCGTTCCTCCTCCGCCTCCTCCGTCGGCGATGGTTCATGTTTATCCTGCGCCGAAGATGGTTCATGTTTCACAAGGAACTTACTGATATGTCACCAACTCACCACCACGACAGTGTCGCCAACGTAACGACACTCCTTCACCAGAGCGTGATGATTTGTCACCACCTAGACAACGTCAAAAGTTTTACGATTCTCCATCACCTGAGCATGAAACAAAGTTAAAGAATGCTAGATTGTTGTAGCTTCTTTAATGATTATAGTGGTCACATGATGATTTATGTTGGTGACACAATGGTTATTGTTGGTCACTTATTATTTTTTTAACATTTAGGAACCCGCACATGTAATTGGAGTGACATTTTGTTAGTGATTATGGTAATAAATACATTTGGTTATTTCCACTTCACATTTGAAGTTTCTCAGTTATTATTATATATTTTGTCATTTAATTTCTTAAATATTCAGTAAATAGATTAATGTGGGCACCAATTAGCTTAAATTAGGTACCAAATGAATTTAAATAGTCACTTATTGAAATATATTAGTGTTCAGCTTTGTGTTTTTTAAATTAAAGTAAGCAGCAAATGAATAGGTGACTAATTTGAACAAGCATCAAATGGATTAAAGTAGTCTCTAATTTCAAGAAATCTAAAGTCAGCATGGAATAGTGACTAATTGGCATATCATGGTCTCTAATTGACATATAACAGTCACTTAAGAACATAAAACTTACTGATCAACATAACTTGTAATTAGAACCTAAAGTTGAGTACCACTCAGCATAATTTTGCAAAAATAACAAACCAGTGGTAATTGTTTTGTTTGTACTTCTACTAATTACATAAAGTTCTACTTTTGTTCAAAACTAATTAATCATCAATGTTAGTAACCAAATCAGTTTTTGTTCAAACTACTTTCTTGGAGAAGATCTAGTTGCTGGTCCGGATTCCTTCACAGGAGAATTTTGCTTCGGGGGAGATGGTTTTTGCAGCTTTTGAAGAACTACAGTGGCTGTGTTGGGTACATCTTGGTGTCTTTTCGATCTCCTGCAAAACGCTTGATTAGCTTCATCTGCTTGTTTGGTGGGAATTTGAGGTTGTTGTTTTTGTGGCTGTGGAATCAGATTATACAGCAAATTTATTTACAGTGAAAACCAAATGATTTAAAATGCTTATAAAAAAATAAACTGGCTACCAAAGAACTTAAACTAGTCACATAAGGAAGTAAACTAGTTACTTGATGAAATAAACTGCCAGAAAATTAAGCATCTTTCAAATAACAAGAACCCAAATGACAATTCATTAGGAGAGCAGTATGTTGCAATGAGAACTTGTTTAGCCTTATAGAAGAATTAGGAAAGCAGTTTGTAATTGAATTTGAAACTTCTCACTAAACGAATGGAGAATTGAGTTAAAGTGGTCACAAATAAACCTAAACTGCTTACTAAATGAGTTAAAGTGGATACTTAATGCCTGTAACAGTTTCAGTTTCATTTGTAGTCTTGTTAGTGTCCATATATTATAAAGGAGTCTCAGAAATGATAATAAGAAACTAATCAACAATCAAGTTATAGTGGATACTAAATTAATTAAAGTGATCACAAATAGACAAAAAAACAGAATGAGAGACTTTTGTTACAGGAAAATTTTACTAAAAACCAATCCTTCTATTTTTTTAAAATCTCCGTAAAACAGGATTAGCCTGCCAACTGTTATATTTGAAGAATTAGTCCACAATGGTTGAGCAAACACCAACCTATATCATCATGCATTTATCTCCCACATTCATAATTTGAGAGAAATGACAACTTTCTCAATTACCACAATCTTGTATAAGATGATCTCACAGTTATAGAGTAGCTTCTTTTTTTTTCACATAGGTGACTTATTGCTTTCCTCTTTTTAGTTTTTGGAGAGGGGTTGACGCTAACAATCTTTCACAATAGGTTTGTGTGAGATGGTCTAATCTAAAAACTGCTCTCTCCACTTGTCAAATATCACTTCTTGAGTTCCTGACTTTTATTTTGTTAGGGTTGCTAACTTGCTACTGGATGTTGCCCTTGATTTCGAATCCTCTAGACATCCTTATTTTATAAATCAAATGATGCAGCAAAAGGAACTATATATTTACAAACAAGATTCCAGAATGCAAAGCAGAACAAATTCTAAACAACAGACCAAGAATCAGGTCAAGGGGCAATCTCCATTTTCAGAGAAACATGAAAGTGCATACCTAGCTAGCTGCTACAGCCCTCTGCCGGAGCATTGGCATCACCCACATACTTGAAATCCTGCACTTCCTTGAAGTTCATCCATGGCTTAACCCACACTTTCGCTTCGTAAACCTTCTTCTTTTCACCATCAGTTGCCTCAAGAGTAATATAGTACATAGTACCAGAAACTACCTGTTCTTTTGTATTTACAACCCTATGGAATTCGAGCAAAGCATTCTGCAAAAAGAAATACACACATCACTTCTATTTTTATAACAGGTTAGCAAAATGCAGGTTTCATTTTATAACAGGTTCATTCCAGATTGTCCTATAAAAAAAAGACAATAAATCATGAACAGATTATCTCACACCCCCAAAAATCAATATTTCATAAGATACGTTTAAATACACATTCAATCAAAGTATACCTCATGAACAAATACACCAATTAAATCAGTAAAAAGTTTGGCCAGTTTATACACAACTGTTGGCTCAAAAGAGGTAATATCACAATCATAAGTTCAGAAACATGGTCAACATTACATTTAGCATTAGCAGCATGAATTGACGGGAAAATTAAGCATCTTTCAAATAGGAGAGCAGTATGTTGCAATGAGAACTTGTTTAGCCTTATAGAAGAATTAGGAAAGCAGTAAGTAATTGAATTTGAAACTTCTCATTAAACGGATGGAGAATTGAGTTAAAGTGGTCACAAATAAACCTAAACTGGTTACTAAATGAGTTAAAGTGGATACTTAATGCCTGTAACAGTTTCAATTTCATTTGTAGTCTTGTTAGTCTCCATATATTATAAAGGAGTCTCAGAAATGATAATAAGAAACTAATCAACAATCAAGTTATAATGGATACTAAATTATTAAAAGTGGCTACCAAAGAAATTAAACTGGTCACATAAGAAAGTAAATTCCAATGTACCGTTTTCCTTCTCCATCTTCTCCGAAAATTCTTTATCCAATAACTCAACAGCCTCATCATCACCCCTCATATACGGCAAGTAACTATCTACAACATAAACCATAAGAGCATCCCTCATAAACGACAACCTGTTGCAAACGCATTGTAATTGTAAGTGACAATTTCATCATCTTCAAATCATAAAGGATATCAAACAGAGCTTAGAACTTCAAGAATATCAATATAGCCTCCAAAATCAAAGCATACATACAATCTCACGTCCGTTCGCCGTTCTCAGCTCCAGAAACAATTAGAGATAATTCAAACACTAAATTAACACTGAAAACCTAAAATTCAACGGTGGAATCAAAGACGTAAACACACAAAAATTCACGAGAAAAAGTCAAAATTCAAAATTAACCTCCGAAATTTGAAATTCGCCATGGCTAGGGCGGGAAGTGATCGGAAAATCGCCATAACAAGCGTCAATTGTGTGAGGTAGACCATCGGAGTAGAACTTGGAGAGAGCATCTTCTAATGGAAGATTTTGAAGTTGTAGAGAAACGGCAATGGCGGACGATTCGGAGCAGCAGCGAAGAAGTTTTTTTAATTTTTTTTTAGAGGAAAACGAGCAAGCAGCGAAGAAGTTCTAATTAGGCGGATTTCAATATGGGTTGATTAGGCGGTTAGCTCATATTGTTTGGGCTTGGGCCTGTCTAATTATAATGTTATAATTAGGCGGTCTCTTGCAAGACGAACTGTCATTTCAATATCTTCAATTGCAGCCTCAAATAAACCAAACACTTTTAAGTTGCATCCCAAATCCATTTTGAGACTGTAATTGAAGAGATTGAAATGAAATAACAAAGTTGCCAGTTGCCACCTTAAAGAGTCACATTTGGAAAAAGAGTTTTAATATAAAACTTCTAAATTAGAAAAATGTTGCAATAAAAAAAGAACGGACGAAGTATCAACCAAAGGAAACAAAAAAAACCGGTTATCTCGTTTGTCTTGCCGCCACTCTCTCTCCACTGTTTACACTCCCAAGTCCCACCGACTACCGTGTGACCGTGTCCGTCATCTCTCTCTCCAAAGCAAATCTTGAATTCCAGTTTTTTCGCCCTTAAAAAGAAAAGAAATTATTCACATTCTCTCTCCATCTTTCCCCCCAATTTTTACACTACTTCAGAATTTCAGATCACACTCCCTTATTTTTCCACTCACATCCAAAATCCCCAAATCTCATAAACCCTAAAATTCACTCATCAATTTCCGCACATTTTGATTTGATGAACTAATCACCTCAGATCCAAGCAACAAAAATGGGGCATATAAATCTATCATCCTCAAAAAAAGCAGGAAAACAATGGAAACTTCTAGACCTAGTAATCGCCTGTTTCTTCGGAATCGTAGTCCTCTTTTTCCTCCTTATTTTCACACCTCTCGGAGATTCTCTCGCTGCTTCGGGTCGCCAAACCTTGCTCCGAACCTCCGCTTCGGATCCGAGGCAACGGATGAAGTTAATTGTCGCTTTAGAGGAGACCATTAATGGCGGGCAGATGATCGATGCCTGCCCGGCGGAGTTTGTTGATTATATGCCTTGTGAAGATCCTAAAAGAAACAGTCAATTGAGTAGAGAAATGAATTTTTATAGAGAACGACACTGCCCGTTGCCCGAGGATTCTCCTCTTTGTTTGATTCCTCCTCCTCAGGGTTATAAAGTTCCTGTTCATTGGCCTCAAAGTTTGCATAAGGTTGTTTTCTCTCTCCTTATTACTTAACATGATGAATTTGGTGATTATTTGATTATGTTGTAAAAAGATTGGATTTCGCGAACTTGAGCTGATTGTGTTTGTAAAAAGATTGGAATTTTGTAATGCTGATTTGATTTGGAGTGATTAAGTAGCGGATTTCGTATTGATTTGGCATTGGTGATCTTTGAGGTTTAGTTTACTATGAACTAAGTTTAATGCTGTTAGAACGTTGCGTGTTTTGTTACTCGTTTGCTTCTTGGTGTTGGAAAGGATTGTCATGTATGCTATCTTAGGATTTTTGGAAAAAGCTATCATCTTTTGCTTGATAATAATGTTTATTGTTTGTGATTGCTTCTTGTGGGGAGTGTTGATAGTGGAATAGTGCGTGACTGAGTCGGTTTTCTTAGATTATAGGGATTATAGGAGGTAAATTTGGCGGCGGTGTTGTGCCCAACATGGGTGCCTTGTTCCATACATTGGGTTAATTGTAATGATTCGAGCTGTATGACGAATATCAATGTAGGAGCTGGCTGTTATTTGTTATTACATAAAACAACGATGATGAGAACAACCTAGTGTGGTGGATCTTTAGAGGCTTAAATTTGTGTATCTTTGCTTCTACTCAATCAGGACTAGTAGAGGGTGCTTTTGGAGTTACCAGGAGAAGATATTTTGGAAAAAGGATAGTGTGTAAATAGTTGAAGTATCTGGTAAATGGTTCCACTTATGTGGGTGTGAAGGTGATATGTGCTATTGTTGATCGTTGTTGCTGCTGTGCAGATTTGGCACTCAAATATGCCATACAACAAGATTGCTGATAGGAAGGGCCATCAGGGGTGGATGAAGATAGAAGGGGAATACTTTGTTTTCCCTGGTGGGGGAACAATGTTTCCTGATGGGGCAGTACAGTACATAGAGAAGCTTGGGCAATATATTCCCATTACAGGTGGAGTCTTGAGGACAGCTCTTGATATGGGCTGCGGGGTAAGATGCTGATATATGCTTTAAATCAGATACTTGTACTTTTGCAGGTAATTTCTTTATCATGTAAATTTTGATCTTTTTACAGGTTGCTAGTTTTGGGGGTTATCTTCTGTCAGAAAACATTATGACTCTCTCTTTTGCTCCTAGAGACTCACACAAATCTCAAATCCAATTTGCTTTAGAAAGAGGAGTACCAGCTTTTGTTGCCATGCTTGGGACGCGAAGACTCCCATTTCCTGCATTTTCATTTGACTTGGTGCACTGTTCAAGATGTTTGATCCCATTTACTGCCTATAGTGAGTTCTTTGTGCATTTCACTTACCTCTACATGAGATTGTTTTTCCTTTTTTTTTTCAGCTAATCTGTAATGTGGTGAATTTTGTTTGCAGATGCATCATACTTCATTGAAGTGGATCGCTTACTTCGCCCAGGGGGTTATATTGTAATATCTGGCCCTCCCGTGCAATGGGCCAAACAAGACAAGGAATGGGCTGATCTTCAGGCAGTTGCTAGGTCATTGTGCTATGAGCTGATTGCTGTTGATGGGAACACTGTCATCTGGAAGAAACCTACAGAAAATGCATGCCTCCCTAATCAAAATGAATTTGGGATTGATATGTGCGAGGACTTTGATGATCCGAGTTATGCATGGTAATTTGAGAAAGGCATCTAGTCAAGATTTTGATTTACATAACTGAAAAGCAAACACTTCTCGTGATGGTGATAAGCAGTGACAAAAACTAAAATAAAAGGCAGACATAATTAGAAACCTACCTTCAATTACCAATTTTTACTAGTCCTCACAAATCTACAGGTAGTTTCATCTTCTGGGAAAAACAGGGATATTGATGCATGTTGCCATTCTACAGGTACTTCAAGCTGAAGAAATGTGTGAGCAGAACTTCATCTGTAAAAGGTGATATTAGTCTTGGCTCCATACCCAAATGGCCAAAGAGGCTGACTAAAGCTCCTGTCCGAGTTACCCAAATTAAAAACGGCTTAGATGTATTTGAAGCTGATGCTAGAAGGTGGGCACGGAGGGTTGCCTATTACAAGAATACCTTGAACTTGAAGCTAGGGACATCAGCTGTACGCAATGTGATGGATATGAATGCATTCTTCGGTGGCTTTGCGGCTGCTCTCGTATCTGACCTCGTATGGGTTATGAATGTAGTGCCTCCACATAAACCTTCGACACTAGATGTGATCTATGACAGAGGCCTGATCGGAGTCTATCATGATTGGTGAGTCTTCTTGGCTTGTTAGTTTTGTACCACTCTTAAAATTCTTTTGTCTTTCAGAGGCCTATTGAATGATCAGACTTCCCAGCTTAGAATGTAGCTGGTCACATTAATAGAAAGTTGCTACATGCTAAGAAGGGAAGAACAAGATAGTTGAAAGTTTTGGTAGACATTCCTTGGCTGCACTAGATTATGTAGAAAGAATGTAGTTTGATATTGCACAAAACCACATTGTAGATTGAAAGAAGAGGGCTCTTGATTTTTCTTTGTACCTCTTCCAAAACAAAAAAAAAGTGGCCTCTTAATTTTGGAAATTTTCTCTAAAATCTTTCACTAATTATTGATCCCTAGGAATAGATGACGAAGGCCTAACCATCCTGAGAACCTTCTGGAAAAGGTTTTGAACATGATTTCAATCTACATGGAGGAAATGTATATCATGCTTACTGTTTGCCCTTAGGCGCTTCGTATATCAAAGCCATAGTAGTGCATTATTGGAGATTGTGTATAGGTTGATGATTATTAGATAGATAGACGTTCTTTCAAATTTTCACATTGTTACCCTTTGTGAAGGCACGGGACATGCAGGTAAATTTCCTTTATATGATTTTTGCTTGCAATTATACTTTTTCTTTTGTGTTTTTTACTTTACAATGTTAGCAGTGAATGAAAAAGGGATGATTGGTAAATAGGTGAGAGCTTTTGAGGCTAAAAATGGTCCATGTAACCAAACATGGAAAGTTGGGGAAACTTTCTGATCTATTGAGCACAATCTCTAAGCTGTTTCTTTTCCTGTAAAGACCTGAACCCTCTTTCCCCAGACTTCAAGGGTATAAGATCCCAAATTTGCTATATTCTGTTTTGATCTATGTTACATGGACATGGTTACGAGTATCGGATACGGGTACGGATCCAAGTGTCCGAAACGTCTTTTTCAAAAAAATTGGATACGGGGACACCGTCCTAAAATTGGATACGGGTACGGGGATACGGCAAAAAAAAATATAATACTTTATTTTTTATATAATTTCTGTTTAAAATTTTAAAAACCAATAATTGCTCCTTATAAGTGTTTCCAATAAATCTGTGGTCGCTAGAAAATGTATAGGAACTTCAAAAGTCAACAAGCTAATAAAATAAAGTAATAAAAATAAGGGTAAAACTATAAAACAATGGGGGTGTTTGGCAATTAGAGTTTTGAAGCAAAAAGAGAGTTTTGGACCACTTTTAGAGTTTTGACTAGTCAAAAACTCTAAAAGGGGTGTTTGGTAAGAGAGTTTTAGATAGAGTTTTGGAATGAAAACTCTCAAAATGAAAAAGCTCCTAATAGAAGCTTTTTCTTTAGAGGATTAGGTAAAAATATGTTCAATGACTTTTTTGCCTCTAATAATAATACTACACATATGTATTAAAATGTCTATAAATGTCATTTCACACAAACAAATGGCAATAAGCTTTTAGCAATCAGTTAATTGTTACCAAACACATTTATAAAAAAAAGTTGTCAAATCAGTAGTCAAATATGCTGAACAAAAAGTTAAAACTCTAACAGCAAACTCTAAACTCTAACAGCTAAACTCTAAACTCTATTTGCCAAACAGGGCCAATAAGTAATTACTAGCACTTCCTTCCACGTGCTTTAGGGTACCAGAGAGAAAAAAGAAAGGCAAACAGCTGTCAGTCACATGGGTCTTTTTTACCCTTTCCCATTCCCACCCCATAATTAAAAAAAAAAAAGGAAAAAGAAAGGAAGAGTAAAGTTTCTCTGTTCAAGTGGTTTTCGATACCCAGTTCAACTATTTCTCTCTTCCGTTCTCCTTTGTTGCCGATAAATACACCGGTGAGATGATTGTTGGCAACCGGAACTTCAAGCATCTAACTCGTCTCAACTCGGCGTCAAAAAGCCCCATAATTTCACCTTCGATTTTCAGATCTGGGTCTTACTACTCAAACCCTAGATCTGAAAATTGAAGATATGACGAGAAACTGGTAACAAATATAACCTTTCTTTTCCCCTCTATCTTCACTTTCTCTCTTCTCATACCTTGCCGTATCCGAGGGTAATTGCGCGTATCCGACCCGTATTTCGTACCCGGATCTGTGTCGTGTCGTATCGACACCGGTACGGCGGCAAAAATGCCGTGTCCGAGTATCATAGGTTTTGATAGTGTAAAATTTTGTTTTATAAACTGATGTGTGCAGTGTGCTACTGTGATGTTACAATTTCATCTTTGGAACACAGTGCAAAACCTTGTTCAATACTAAGAAGACTAGTAGTGTTTCAGATGTTAATATATTCCTACTCTCTCGGTCCCTTTTTTTATATGCAACATTCAATTCATACGCACTTGTTCGTAAAAGACCATGTGAGACATTTGCTTCGCCTTGGTATTAGCTGGTTGACTTGGTGAGTGTAAGGAAGTGGTGTAGGTGGGTAGTTTACTGAGTTTAAAATTGTTGAAAAGAGTGAGCATTTCTTACGGAAAGGGGTATGTAACATATGAATTAGGACGGATGAAAAGGAAAGTTTTCCATTCAATAGTGACGGAGGGGGTACTTAGTACAATGTACAACATGTTTTCTTCTCTCCAATGTCCTTTGGACCAGTGAACGCATGCATAACATCCTGCATGATGTAGAGAAGTATCTCTTCATCAGACATAAGATCCAATGTCCTTTTGACCAGTGAAGGCATGCATAAGATCCTGCATGATGTAGAGAAGTATCTCTTCATCAGACATAGAGCAAATCATTTCGAATACTTGGGCTTGTTTTAATCTTCATACTTCACAAAATATCTAGCTGTCTATGGGTGTTTAAAGCTTGCTTCCTGAAGGTGGTTATCTGATGCAAGTTTCTTGCATATTGGTTCTACCTGGTTTATGGAAGAAAAGTGTAGTTTATCTTCCTTGCTTTGATTATTTGCTTCGTAAGCGGCCAAATGTAAGAAACGTCTTTTGTTTCATGAACATTGGGCTCCTCCTTTGACCCTTTGATTTGATATACTTTTTTCCGATGGAAATAGGTGTGAGCCTTTCTCAACTTATCCTCGGACTTATGATTTCCTCCATGTGTCTGGCATCGAGTCACTGATAAAAGATTCTGCAACAGGCAAGCAAAGGTATGATCGTCGGTTGCTTTATTATTATTTCATCCATCTCAATCTAAAATTATTCATGGTTGTCTTGCTGTTGTTGTGCCATGCCTCGTTAAGGGACCTCTTGGTTTATATGCTTTAGGGCAGATATTTTAGTTTATATCCTTCCTGTTAGTGAAATTCTGCACATTTTTTGACTCTAATTGTACTGAGATCTGAAGCATACATCCGAGATTTTGATAGTATGAAGAATATACTTAATGTCTGCATTGTAGATATGTATTATGTTGTATGTTTTTTCTCCCATTTATTTACTGGATTTTAGTTGAAATTTTGTTGTATAAAATATTTGCTTTCTGAATTTTGTTGTTTTGTCGATTTGGAAATATTGTTCCTTAATTTGTTCCATGCAACTTGACCTTCTCCTATGTTTTTGCATCTCATATAATGGAAAATTTGATCAGCCTATATCACACTAGCTAGTGAGAATCCTGCAATCTTGCTATGAGAGATAGTGTCCTTACTTAGGGGTAAGATTAACCAATAAGGTTGTCCCAAGTTAAAATTATCGTTCTAATTTTAACCCCTTTTTTTCTCTACCATTTCTCCCTTCTTAATCTCCTTGGCACGGCTCAATTTTAACCCTTAGCTCATATAGGAGTATAAAATTATCATAGAAGTCATACCAAATTGGGAAAACATGCATTGCAAAGCAATCTGTCTTGACACCATGATACAATCTAGTATTGTAAGAAGCCACAAGTTCATATGACACTAAAGCTTTAGGGTCATTTGAAATGTAAGAAGCAAAAGCAAAATATTTATTTTCTAAGATGCTCGTATGCAGCTAAATTGCAAATACAAAATGACGATTGATTGGGCATTGATTTTCTCCAAATGACTCGCGTCTTCACCTAGGTTCCAACCTTTTTTTGCAGGGTATGTAAAACCACTACATAAGAAGAAAATATTTTGTAGAGAGACATCCCCTTCCCTTCTTCCCCCCCCAACATGTAGATTTCAAGGAATTGTAGTAATGGTACACAAGTTCACAATCTCTTGCAGCTCCACAACACTTACTGTTTGCCCCCACTTATGGCAATATCGGTCGCTGCCTCGATGAATCATCTATATTCATACCCTTTGGCCATTGTCTGTCCTTGCACAGTTGCACTTCCCTGAATGACAATCTATATCCCTGGCCCAACTATATGCCTCTTTGGGGAACTTCCTTAGGGTGTACCTATGTTACTCAGACTTGGGATCAGAGTATAGATTGGAATATCTGAACTTATTCAGGATATGTAATCAGTTCAAATGATAACATCCATTTGTCATGGGTTAGTGTGGGTCTGGCAGTGGTAAGAGGTGAAGTTGAGGTGCGAGCAAGGAAGTTGTTACTTTCAGATGATGTTGGCTGGGGACTGATGAAGCACGGTTACTCCATCTTGGCAGTGTGCCGCGCTCTGGGTACGGGGTGCGACACACGAGTATTGCGGTACTCGACATGGATATTGGTGTGGTTGTTTTTAAGCAATAATGGATATGGGTGTTACTTTTCCTTTGCTGGACATGGACAAGTCAATCTCTTGTTTAGTGTTTTGGGGATTCTTTTCTGTTTTCGCCCCATTTTCCTACATTTCTAGTTTCCAGATCTCGGACACAATCTTCCTTTTAGCATTCATTTGATGCCTCCCTCTTGCCTTTTGGTCTCTCCGTCTTTGAAGCATATCTAGGGAAGAATTCCCAGCCACCACCTTTGAGCTACTGCCTCCACTCATCGCATCCTTCACCTGAGCAAGAAACAACCAGACCACCACTCACTTCTTCCTCTCTACTTAGAACTTCGAATTTAAAGATAATGAATTTCTTTCCTCTCCCCCTCTTGTTTTCTGTCATTAGATTGACATTGGTTTGAACTAATTTGTAGTTGATGTTACTATTTTTATTTTCTTTCTTTTTTCTTGACTCTATGGCTGGTTCACCATTTTACTGTTCCAAGGATTTTATTTTTATTTTTAAAAGAAACTATACATTTTTTTCATATGTTACTATTAGCGGCAGAAAAAAGTTAGTTCATTGTTAGTTTTCTGTAGTTGATATCTTGATATTGCTAACAAATCTTTCCTTGAACTATTCACTGCGCATGCTTCATTGAATCAGTGTATTAATATTTCCTGTGGGATTGAAATACTGTATCTAAAATAATGTGAATATTTTGTCTTTGTATTTAGGAACTTATATCCTTTTCTTTCATCTTATTTGAATATTTAGATTATATTTTTTGTGTTCTTTTGAAAATTCCCTTGTTTCCCCCTTTTTGTTGATACTGACTTGCCGTACCCAACCTGTATCCTTATTTTATGTGCCGTACCCTATATCCATATCATGCACTTACCTGTTTCTGTACCCGACTTCATGATCCTATAGTTGGTGAGAGGTGAAGTTGAGGTGGGAGCAAGGAGTGTGTGGTAGTTTCTGATGGTGTTGGGCATGTTGGCTGGGGATCCTGTTTCTCTTTTTGAAACATACCAAAGGGAAGAAATTTGAACTAGAACTGCTTTCCGCTGGAAGCCAAACAAACTACTTATCAGTCAATTTTTTCAACCTTGGATCCTTAATGTTTTCAGAATCCCTTATTAAGCAGCATCTTATCGTTTATTTCATGAATACTATGAAGCAAGTTTTTTTGGCTGTTTGGATTGGCATTTTTGTGCATTTTATCCAAATTGCTGGGGATGCTGTCATACTTCTCTGGTGCATTTCATAAGTTGCTGGGGATGCTGTCATACTTCTCTAGCTTTGTAAAGTACTAGTAGTAGATTAGTTGTCACATGCCTTTTCGTCATAGATTGGATCATCAAAAAGTTCCATTTCGTTCCATAGTGCCATGTTGGAGTAGGGAATGACAGATTGACTTGGTCTTAGTACACTGTTGGAGTTGATAGTCAATCACTTTGATTTCTAATTTGGCTTGTTACTAGTATGTGTTTACACAGAAAAATGTGATATCTGATGCTTATTTTCTCTGAGGATTTGGTTGCTTTTACATTGATGTGATATAAAGTGGTCTGTGGGTCTTTTAAAGCAATAATCAGTTTTGTTCAGTTTTATAGTTAGGACAAAAGATACTTCAATAAAAAATTTAAGAATGTAAGACTGTTACAAATGTCTCCTTATTTACGATTAAATCTATTCATTGTTTGATTGCTTGCCAAGGATTACTAGTTCGGACAATTATCAACTTACTGTACTTTCTTCCACAACTCAGCTTTGTTGAATCAAAGCTTGATAAATGGTCCAAAATTATGTTTTAAATTTTTATTGTATGCTGCTAGGTGCTAGCTGATTGTTAAAAAAATGTTTTTTGGTTGGCAGATGTCACCTTGTCGATTTAATGGTAGAGATGGATCGGATATTACGTCCAGAGGGGACTGTGGTGGTGAGAGATTCACCGGAAGTCATCGACAAAGTAAGCCGGGTAGCTCATGCTATGAGATGGACTACCAGCATCCATGAAAAGGAGCCTGATTCCAGTGGAAGAGACAGAATTCTTGTGGCTACCAAAACCTTGTGGAAGGCAGCTCTTTGACACGGAGATATAGTAGTGTAACATTCTTTTGGGGGGTTTTATGTCTATTATATATTTCTATATCTATATCTATATCTATATCTACATCTTTGGCAAAACTTGCGCAAAAGTGTATCCTACCAACTTGCCTGCTTCTTCTTCCCTTTAATTCCCTCCCCCCTCTCTCTCTTTAGTCGTCTCCCCTCCTCCCGCTTTTTGTAGAGCTAGAATGAAGGGGAAATATACGGGCATTATGCAGGTTCAGAATGAAGAGAAAATATACAAAAGAAGAAAAAAGTATAAGATGATATTCTTAGAAAAACTTGATAGTTTTTTACCAAGTAAGGGTTAAAGTTGGTGGATTTTGGTTTCCAAAGTTAAGTGTAACATCATTGTAAAATGGAGATTGTGGATTTTGGAATTCAAAGTTAAATGAAACGTCATTGTAAAATGGAGATTGTAATATTTCCTTTAAAATGTAACCAGCTTCTAGATGTAGTGGAATGTGTGGCCTTCTACAATATTTGTTCTACTATGTTACATATGTGATTATTTTCTTGCTATGTTACAATATCAGAATAACTATTCTTTTTACTTGTATTTTGCCTATGTTTAAATGAGCACTAAGGAAAATGGGAAAACTCTACAGGAGCACATTACTAGAAAATAGTTTTAAGTGTACCATGATGCAGTATATTAAAATGTATTGTGTACGTGGTAGGGAGTATTGTGTACGATAAGTTAGGGATTAAAGTTTACAGGAGAATTTTTTATAACAGTCAAGACTTTCATACTAGAGCGATGCTAGATGATGGTCAATTTCAACTTACGTCAAAATTTCTCATCCTTTGATTTAGTGTCTTTTCTTTTTTGGGACCATGGCTCATTCCATGTCTTCTAAAACTGAGTCATTGATCAACAATCAAGCAGGTTTATGTCTCCCCGTCAAAAAAAAAGTAGGTTTATGTCAATATTACTATACCAACTTCCTGCTTGGACTAGTATTGATCTTCATTTTCTTGAACAACCACCAAATCTTTCCATGTCATAAACCTCCTTATTTCCCAGCCACTTGATCCCAGGCAGCTCAAGTTCATCTATCATCTAGTCCCCCATCTTTAAATCTAGCATGTGATTGGTTTGGGATATGCTAATGGAGTGTTCCTATAGCGTTGCATGCTTAATTGCTTATGTTCCTATCTACTATTTTCCCATGGATACACTCGGATATATACTGGATCATCCAATAAACGATGATTTAAATTTTGTTATAAAATTGACTTGAAAGAGTCAATATCTTGAGTCATTTAATAATACATATTAAATTCTTTACATGGTAAAATTTATTCTCTATATTTATTGCATAAATGTTGACTTGAAAGGGTCAATATCATTCAACTCAATATGGAAATCAAAGGCGCAATGAATTTGTCATGAAATTAATCGAACCAGATGTTCGATGGTGCCCTTTGTCATTAATTCTGTTAACTGCATGAATACCATGCTTGATACATCTAGTGTCATAAATAAAATCAGAAAGGAACCCGAAATAAAAAGGTATGGATAGTTGTCCCTCTTCATAATATTGCAACATATTGATATTATAGAGCTCCGTGGTAGGAGGGACAAATTTCCGCATGTCATGGGACATTTTCCTTGAGATTATAAGACCTAAATATGCATGATCATCAATTTTCATGCATGGGAATCAAGACTTTGGAACAAGGGATATGAATTATGGAACATAATAATTAGTGAAAGTTACAATTACAACAATCATTTTCATTAATTATGTTTCAAGAGACGACATGATACTCCAATGCAAGTACCAACACTGCACATATCATTGCATTGTTGGAGTTCAAAGCAAGTTGAATTGAATTAGAATAGGACCAAACTTGTACTAGTAATTGTCACATATTATTGATATTGGAACATATGTCTATAGATTAATGTCTGCATTTGCAAGGACTTAGTTAATGCAAATTAGGAGTAAAGGGTCCATTAATAGGTTTACATCTTTTAATTAAAGCAAAAAATGAAGCAAATTGTTAGTAAATTGGTACATAAACTTTGATTTTGGTTATACTTCCTCTCTTTTCTATTGTAAGACATCTAAAGACATGACATTTTATATTGAGTAGTCAGCAAATGTAGATAAAGAAATGGCTTAGTATATCCTTGCACTAAATACTTTTTTGATGACCATTAAAAATAAGTGGAACATTGAAGATATAACATTAATTATACAAGCCCTATAAAGTGATGTAACTAGATTGTTAAACTTTTTATGGTGTAAAAAACTTATACCCCTTTTATTTGTGACGTAGAAGAAATTTGAAATGAGAAGAGCGTCTCAATACCTCAAGTTCTCCTATCAAAAGGAGAAACCCGTAAAACTCTTTTATGAGAGAATTGAGTCACCAACAAACGTGACTCTTAAGAGAATCATGAACCAAGAATTCCAGGTAACAGGAGGTCACTGGGATTGCTCATGCGGTGAGATACATATCTTACCGTTAGATTATAGTTTCCCGAATCGTGAACGGAATCTGCTCCTCCCGCCACTTCCATCAGGTTTGAAATACCCTTTTAATGCAGGTTACCTTCCTCTGGGAAGTTACATTGTCGTCTTTTCATTCGCTATGGATACACCATTCTCGACCACATCTATCCGAGTTATGTTACGGTTATTGAACAAATGAAGACTTCCATAGCAAGCAACTTTTTACCGCATTTACTTGTTGGTCTTTCCTTGTATGGTTTGTAAGAGCTAATAAAGCTCTGTTTAGTGTTTGGTTAGTTTATGTTTATCGTTTGTATGGTTTGTTCGTAGTTTGTAATCCCGACTTTTAATTAATGCAAATTTTCTCGATGTCAAAAAAAAATATACCTCTACTATAGTTATGCATGATCAATTGGTGCATATGGTTCAGATTTTTTAATTATTGCATTAGATTTAATAAACTATCAATTTATTGCTAGTCCAAAGAGACAAGTAATTGCAATGATCAGTATTAATTCTCCATCTATCCTATTTTGGTTGGCCAATTTCTTTTTTCGAATGTCATTAATGTAAGAATAGGTAATATTGTATTTTATTCAACTTGTTTTGACTTATTTAAACATACTTTAACTTATTTAGAACTTATTTCCAAGGTTTTTTTTTAAAAAAAACTTATATTTCCTTTGTTCTGAAATGAGTGAAACACTTCTCTCTTTTATGTGAGAGTTTTTGAAGTGTTTGCTTCTTTCGTAACGGCTTGAAAGATATGAGCTAGTCTTATTTTAACTTTTTGTACATGAAGGAAAGTTTCGGCATCTTTTTTCAAATGAGACAATGAGCTATATGAACTGGTCTTAACTAATTTGAACTTAATTTTTTCTGAAATAAGTCAAAATAGGTTGAATAAAACACTAACTAGGCATAGGGGGGAAGATTCCAAAAGCTGGATGCATTAGATTCCAACCGACATTGAATATTCCTTGGTGGAGCTGTAATTTGTTCCTAATTAGTGCTAATAACTACCCAATCCAGTTGTCAATATTCATAACACATAAAATTAAAGTTTATGGGATTAGAGCCTACTACAAAATTAGTAAAAATGAACAACTAGTGGTAGTATTAATGACTCTCAATTTACAAATTCATGTGTCAACCCCCAAATATTGCGATAGTCGTATTAATGAAGCTTCTCTTTTAAGATCCATATGTATTGCAAAGATTTTAATGTGTCAACCCAGAACCCACATTTTTTGCTGCTGTAAGTAGTACTAATTAATTACTACTCCACTTCATCAGTTTTGGGAGGCTTTGAGTTTTATGGTCATCTTCTTTTTCTTCATCGAAATTGATGAAACTACATCACTCTCACTGGCTGCATGTGATCATTTAGCTCAAAGTTATAAAGTCTTCACATTGCACTGCATTTGTAGTTGTAGAAATCTTTTAAAGGGAGTTTTTTGTATTATTCAATTTAATTGAATTTAATGGATGATACCAAATTCTTTTAAAACCTTATTACTCACTTGTCTCCTATCACCCAATTCCAAGCTCTTTGCCAACAACTTTGTATTAAAGTTATTGTTCTAAGTCATAAAAATTGTAGATGTTAAAGTTTTGGGAAATGTTATATGTAGTCCTTAATATAAGCATTAAATACATTTTCTAAAATAGAATTATTTGAAGAATTAATGACACAATCACACGTCAATTGATATAACTAATGCTTATTTATTGTTTAATATTTTTACTTTTAACTTCTTATATGTAGCCTAAGGGATACATATAACATTTCCGTTTTGAAAAATGAATAAATTCACCCTATTCGTTAGATTTGTCTCTTCTATGCCACAAGGCAATAGTATAAGAAGCGTTTATTAATCAAGAAACAGGGAAGGGTTGATAAGAAAAAAATGTTAAATTAATTATTGATATTTTCATCGGCTTATAAACATTCATAACACTACATATTGCGATGATTATTTGTTAGTTCATATATGAATAATTAAACTGTGTTACACCGTATAATTATCTTTGAAAAATAAAAACTGGGTAATTGAACTTCGTTTGGTTCCTATAATATTTATTTCAAATTTTCAATGGATAATTTTTACTTTGGTGACAAAAGTGATGGATAAATGATAATATGAGAAAAAGACAGTTTAGTGAAGGAATACAAAAGACCATAGAGCATCTCATTGTACCTCCATTGTACTCAGTCAAAACAAAGTTGCATACCAAATTATCACATGGATATGTATCAAGTATCAAGTATCAAGTATCAAATTAAATTAAATTAAAAAGGTTTTAGTATAGCCAGAGAGGCAAAGAAGAATTTAATGCGTCTTTTTCTTTCTTATTTATTTAGACCCACGCATATATTATAGGATTATATATATGGGTTAGGCACATAATTAGCTGCCACAAGGTAAATCTTGTTATATAAACTTATCTCTAAGATATCATAAAAGAAAAATGAAAAGAACTAGGCTTGAATTTGAATGTATAGGGATTTGAAATTTGATTATTCTGTTTTGAGCCTCTTTTAATGATCTTTTATAAACTTGACTACACCTATAGGAGTAAATTCGACCAGCTTGTAGCTTGAATAATTCTTGGGATCTGATATTGGACTCGTATACTATGTTATGATCATCTAGTTGTCATCTCCATATAATCATTAAGAGGTCTGGTCCTACTATTTAATGAGTCAAACTAAAGTCTTAGTAATATTTTTGTACTTGTTCTTGTGTAAGTGTTAGTTTAATTTACAAAGATATTATTCACTCTTTGTGAAAGACTAGCTGCTTGCACTATTAGGTAATCACACTAAGGCTCCGTTCTTTTGAAGTGAGAGAAATTAAACTGAAATTAACTGAACTGAAAGAAATTGAGCCGAGGCGGGCGAAATTAATCGAAAATAAGTCCCAAAAGAAGCCTTAAACATAAATATGGAAAAGCTAATAGTACATATAAACTAGTCTTTGTATAAATAATTTAGGTCCGAATTTATTCATCACTATCGACGTTAAATTCAATGATAATATTTAATATATTCATCTAAGAATCATTATGGTATATACCCTCCTTTCTTTTTTTGAATTACTACATATGAGTTAGGCACACATATTAAGACTATACAAAAAGTGGAGACATGAGGAAAAAAGATGAATGGCCCCCAACATCATAATCCCTTGTTCTTTGATCTTCTTGTAGACCTTCCGAATAGTTTTTCGGTTGTGAAAACCAAAGAGAATAATGACTTTGGGTTGTACCAAGTCGGAAACCAAATGGATGAAGAATTAGATATATGAAAAGAAAAGGTTACCCCAAAATGGGTATAGTGATTGATACATAAAGAAAAATGTAGTGATTATTACAGACCGTAGGAAATATGTAAGGCATTAGCTTGCTGATGCCAAACACCTTAAGTAGTGAGGTTTTGAAGGACGTGATGCTCAAAATGGATGACCTAATGACAACGCTAAGTCGATACTATAATCAATTATGAGTATACATGGCTCTATACACACAAAGAAAATATCTTAACTCGATTAGTAAAGAAAGTCACATCATAATATCCATAATATGATGCTTGTCTATTGTCAAATACATCATTTTCTTTATAAGTTTCCCTTACTGTGCATCCATTAGCAGTTCGAATTAATATGACTAGTATTTTTGCGCGCGCGTGCGTGCGAACATCCCTTGATGATATTTACGTGTTTCTTTTGTTTTAAAAAATCGGGAAGTTTACTTTCACTAAAAAATGTGGCGGTTTTTTGGGAAAAATCGACAGTTACATTAGAAATTGTTTTTAAAATAAGTTATATGACTTTTTTGCCCTCATTAGTTATCTTGGAAGAATAAAAAGATAAAGGGTATTTTAGGGAACTCAAGTGGACACCAAAGTCCTCAAGAGTTCCCATATATAATAGAGATATAGAGTGGTAAGATAACTTAAATTTATATAAAGAACATTATACTAAGTTATGAAGCTCCATTATATTACATACCATACACATTGACCATAAAACTTTTTCTTTAATAATTACATTAAACTTATTATTATTTTGACTATTTATTACCTATTACCGAACATACAATTAAGATATGAAAAAATTTCAAAAAACTACCTTTTATAACCAACTTTTTTCAAAAAACAACCTTATATAACATATTCCTTTCAATATACTACCATGTTACGTTTATATTTAATACTAATCAATAAATGACAATCGCCCTAGGTGTTGTTGCCGATGGAGTAGCGAGAAAAGAAAGAGAAACGATAGGGGAGGAAAGAATAACAATTTACGGTGACTCAATTATTAGTGATTAAACCCTATTTATGGTAAAATGGTAGTATATTGAAACAAATTTGTTATATAAGATAGTTTTCTGAAAGAAAAATTTTAAAAGGTAGTTTTTTGGAAAAAATTGATTATAAAAGGTAGTTTTATGAAATTTTCCCTTAAGATATCAATGAAACATTTTATTTGTATTTTCCAGTCAAATATGTAATGGGAGTAGAAAAGGAAGTGTTCGATGACTTTGATCACAAAACTCATGTGATGAGTTGATGACCAACCATTTAACTCCCGGTTTTACCCTACTGGATGTCTGGATCAAGTAGATCAAGCGGTTATGTACCGCTATTCTTCCTCTATGTTTCTTGAACAAGTTGAAGTTTGAACCTTTTTTTTAATCTGGTTTCTAACATATTCGAAATCGATGCTCCTATGTACGTACAATATGTAAATAAGTGTAGGTTGTGTTTAAACAAAATAAAAAAAATTAGTATTGCTTTTTGTAACAATAAAAGTTGGTGCTCTATCTCTAGCATCATCATATTTTAATCATAAAATAATTGGGTATAACGATTACCCCATAATTTATGGTATAATAACCTACAAACTACCGCTTTTTTTATTGGAAAAAACTCAAATGACATGAAATAAATGACAAAATAACATGAGATTCATGTCATTATTTGTATAATTCATATCATTATTGTATATGTCATTATACATGTTACACAATAAATTATGATCTAATATGTTACACCCAATAAACACTCTATTTTAATTTGTCTTAATGTCGTACTTGATTATCATTTGACCTACAAATTCCAACAAACGCCTTAACTTTAATTTAGCACATTCCATTTTTCCGTAATTAATTTCTCCTATTAATGAAATGAAAGATTGAAAGGTGTTCAAATCATTGTCTCAAAGACACAATAAAGAGCAAGTGCGCACTATCAATCCATGCATGCATGGCATGGAATCATTAATGAAAATCTATTAGAGCCCTTGGCTTTAATCAAAGATATTAATGGAAAAGCTCAAGAAGATTGCAACTTAAAGTAGCATTTGGCTGTCAAAATTATTAGAGTGGATCATTGTCCCATCATATATATAGGTGTTGTCCCATCATATACATGGGGGAAAACACTAATTGAAGTTCCGTGACATTTTCCCGTTGTCATGGAAACAAATAGATTAATTCCATCAATTATTAGAGGCTCTCTAGCTAGTCTTTTCTTTATTGATTTTCTTTTGATTTCTTGGTCAACCCATAAAACTCTAATAACTTGTCATGGAGTACTAGTTATTACTAAGATCGAAAGTATGATCATTTGGTGTATTATGGGTAGTTTTAAATTAAAGATCTTCCTTTACTGGTAATAATATCACACGTGATCATGGTATATTTTAACAAAAATATCAACCTTTGATCATCATGTATTAATAGCTGATTTGAATTGATAAACTCGAACAAATGATCCACTCCTATTATACTACACAATTGAATATGTTTTTTAAATGTGCTAATCTCTTTAGAAGACCAATAAGATTAGAACATAGTATAAATTATTGGCCTCATGTATTGAAATCTCATATGATCCAAATTGGAAAAACTTTTCAAATCATGGAAAGAAGATTAGAACATAGTATAAAAAAGCTTGTATCTATATAACCTATTCTTCTCACTTAAGTGACATTGAATTATTTATAATCTATAGTAATAAGGGGCCGTTTGGTTTGGGGGAAACTGGAAAGGGAAAGAGAATAGAATCTCTTGATTAACCCTTTATCTTTGTTTGTTTTGGGGGTTTGTTTTCCTCCCTTTCCCTCCTTACCCCCAAATCCCTCTAATTTGATTACCCACACCCCCTCCACTTTCAAATAGGGGTAAGGAAACCCTTGACCACTTAAGTTTGACCACCCAAATTTAACCTCACCCCCTACAGAACCACCCACCTCACCACCCTAACCACCAACCGCACCGCCACAGCCACCGCACCCCCCCGAAAGACCCACCTCCACGACCGGAAATCCCACCCCAGTGCTCTTGGCCACCCCCTATACCCTAAAACCGCCCGGAAACCATCCAATAACCTCCGAAAACAAACCACAGCCACCCGGACGTAGGCAGCGCGAAGGGGGAGGAGACGACGCAGGAGGCGCAAAGGGGAGGAGACGACGCAGGAGGCGCAAAGGGGAGGAGGCGACGCACTCCGCGCGAAGGGGGAGGGGAGAAGTGCCGCCGCGCGAAGGGGGAGGGGAGAAGTGCTGCCGCGCGAAGGGGGAGGGGAGAACTGCCGCGCGAAGGGGGAGGGGAGAACTGTCGCCGCGCGAAGGAGGAGGGGAGAAGTGCTGCCGCGCGAAGGGGGAGGGGAGAACTACCGCCGCGCGAGGAGGAGGGGAAGAACTGCCGCCGCGCGAGGGGGAGGGGAGGGGGAGCCGGCGCCGGCGCTAGTGGGATGGGGAGGGGGTGGTGCTATGGTGGAAGGATGGTAAGAGGAGGAAGAAAAAGATTGACATTGAAACCAACCAAACAACACTTAAAATCTAAGGGTTTTGCTTTCCATTCCCTCCCTACCCCTTTCTTAATTCCATTCCCTTTACCCCGTGGCAACCAAACGCCCCCTTACTATCCACAAAGGTAATGCCTCAAACAATTATGAGAAAATTATGCTTCATCTAGTGTTAATAAGTGATCTCATAGTTAGTTTTCTTATTTGAACTTTTAAATATTGTAAGGGTGGTAATAGATTGATGGATCTTTATATAAAATTATTGAGTGCACTAAGGCCCTATATATTCTTTTAGGCACAATTTCATTTCAATGTAGTTCGGTTACATCCCGTTTGTTCGAGTTTAGTTTAGCTACTTTCTTCTCATAGTTTTACTTCATTTTAGTTCAATTCAACTCGTTTTTAGTTCCATTTAGTTCAGTTCAATTCAACCCAAAAGAATAGGGCCTAAGAAGTACGCTAGCTACTCTGCATAACTACTTGTGATCTTAGAGATTTGAACACATGATAGAGCTATTTTTGCCCTTTTTTTTTATCATTTTTATGTACTCCCCTCAAAAAATATAAGACTATACTATAGGATGTCATATATACATAATTGATTATCTAGTTATGCGAATTCCATTTTCTAGGATGTCATAGATACATAATTGATTCTCTAGTTATGCAAATTCCATTTTCATAGTTATTGGGAATATGAGATTCATACTTAATCAATATACTATCGGAGCTCAGGTTTTGAGTATTTTGATGACTTGACATTCATCAAATAATTGCGATTATATTGGACATTTAGGCCCGGTTCTTTTGTATTGCGAGAAATTGAACTCGAAACGAACCGAACCGCAAGAAAATGAACATAAGAGAGTAACTGAACTAAACTGAAAATAAGTCAAAAAAACAGGGCCTTAATCCCAATGACTCAATGAGTATTTTGATCGAATAAGCTTTTCAAATTCCATTTTCAATCTTTTTGTTTTCTATTATTAGTGTTTAAAACCAACAAACAATTTTTCACTTTGATAAATTGTAAAGAACAAAACCCTGTAATAGAGGATTTCGCAAACTACCCCGTACTTTTAAGGCTCTCCTCTCCCAAAACTCTACCAAGCTACATTGTTCTAAGTACAAGTATCTAAGAAATGAGAAAAGGTGTGGTGGGAAGTGAGAGTTATATTTTTTTATTATTATTAGGAAAGATGATTGGTCCGAAGACCAACTCCTGCCTGCAGAGCACATCAGCTCAGAGGCTGAGTACAAGGCTAAACATCCCAGAAGTAAATGCCAACATATTGTTGCACTAGTAGAATAATTGCTTATTCTTTCCGGTGTGGTATTCTTTGCGGTTTTACCCATACGCAAAGAATAAATCACGTGAAAAAAAAGATAAAATATAAATAGACATATTGCTGCGGTTTTGGCTGGAAACCGCAGCAATATATCTCAACGGAAAAAAAAATCAAATTTAGTTGACTGTTTGACTGGATCTATTGCTGCGGTTTTCAGTCGAAACCGCAGCAATAGATTAAAATATTATTTTTTTTATAATATTTGAACCTATTGCTGCGGTTCTTCCAAAAACCGCAGCAATAGACTCTTTACTTTATAAAAGGATGACACGCCCAATTAGGGTTCTTTACCTCTACTCTCAGCCGTTTTTTTTTTGTTTTCCTCACACTCTCACACGGCATTTCTTCTCTCTTTCCTCACATCACACTTCCTCTCTTCCTCTCTTCCTCCTAACCGCTCACTCTCCTCTTCCTCTCTCATCCTCCATCGGTGGAAACCACCTTCAGCCCTCTTCCTCTCTCATCCTCCACCGGTGGAAACCACCTTCAGCCCTCTTCCTCTCTCATCCTGTTTCGGCGTGCGTGAAGAGAGAAGAATTGAAGGCTCCGGCGAGTACTCAAGCCTCCACGTTGACCGTCGACCCGTGCGAAGAGAGAAGAATTGAAGGCTCGGCGAGTACTCGAAGCCGAGACGCCGCGAATTGAAGGCTTGGGGTTCGTGTTTTTGTTTGAGTTCTTCGGCAATCGGGACAAGGAGAAGTGGGTCGTGACTGCCGGCGACGACGAAGGCTACCGCCTGTTGGTCGTGACTCGTGCGGCGTGCCGCCTCCCGTCGTGGCTTCGTGGGATCTGACGAGATCTCAACTCAGCGAGAAAGAGGGAGCGAAGATCCTTGTTTATCCTCCATTGTAGGAAGTAGATCGAAGCTGATAGAGATGTTTCATTTTTTTTAACTTTTTTTTTATTATTTTTATTTTCTAAATGTCAGATCTGGAGAATGAATTTGAAACCAGATCTGATTCGTGCCATCTTCGACTTATCTCCGACGTCATCCTAATCGGTGTTCTTCAAGATTTCCGGCCATCTTTTCGCATTCTCCATCCTCGGTTGAAAATTTTAGTTTGTTTTGTTCTCTATGTTCTAGGCACAAAGACTTGTAATTTTTGAATCGTTCTCAACTTTTTTTTTCGGTTTTTTTTGATTTTTTTCGTTTTTTTAGATCTGCTTTTAGATTTTTTTGTTTTAGGATTTTTTTTGATTTTTTTTCGTTTTTTTAGATCAGTTTCTTATTTTTTGTTTTTATTATAATTTTTGTGATTAGTCATTAAGTTGTAAAAGTTGTTTTGTTATTTTTGCTTTTTTATTTTACTTTTTGATCTTTTGTATTATTTATGTAATTAGTTTTTTTAGCTTTATATATTAATGAATTTTATGTTATTTAATCTTTAGTTTGTCTGCGAATTTGGTAGATAGTGGATGGGTTAGTTGCATGATTTAAATCTTTCAAATTTAATTGCGAAAGTCCAAAAAAAAAAAAAAAAAAAATTTTTACTCGTACTGGACCTATCTTTGCGGTTTTGGGCAATAACCGCAAAGAATAGGCCAAGCTATTTCTTTGCGGTTTCTAGCCAAAATCGCAGCAATATGTTGTACGCGTTTTTTATAAAAAAATAAATATATTCTTTGCGGTTTTGGCTAGAAACCGCAAAGAATATGTTCAAATATTCTTTGCGGTTTAAAACCGCAAAGCAATATATTAATTACCTATTCTTTGCGCCCTTTATTCTTTGCTTAATGAAAACCGCCGCAATAGGCCACTTAATGACCGCAGCAATAAACAATTATTCTACTAGTGTTGGGATGAGAATTCGAACCCTGGACATTGAGAGTGAGGCATAGCTCAGTTGGTTAGAGCTTCTCTCCCGATTCCAGGTGATCCTGGGATCGATTCTCATCCGCGCCCTTGTGGCTCATCCGCACCAAAAAAAATAAATGATACACCATAATTTATTGTATGAAAATGACAAATATTTGAGAGTTATAGGAGGGAATATGATAAAAAATAAAGGGAAATATTAGTACTTTTTGGTGGATCATGGCTACCAAATAAAGATGAGTATGTCTTGGATGTAACATGATACATCATAATTTATTGTGTAACCAAATCTCACATGAATATAATGACACATACTCCAACAAAAATACATAGACTACATATAAATCTGATGTCATTTTATCATTTATTTTATGTTATTTGAATTATACAAAATAAGCGACGATATATGAGTTGTTACATCATACAGACATACATCATAGTGCAACACTTGCACCTAATTATGTACATTTATGAAAAGCGTAGCAAGTAAATATAGACTTAGAGAACCCCTTGTTAATTGTTATGAACAAAATACTTCAATTTGCTCCTACAGTTCGGATTTCGGAATCCCTCCTCTCAAACCTATGAATTTTATTTCATGAAAATGAGTTCGCCAGTACAAATTATCAAATCGACTGCTCCAATTGATATGTTAGAATGTTCTACCATCAAATCAACACATATAAAAAACCTCGTTTTTCGAGTCAGAATTCAAATACTAAGCAGTAGTTGGAACTATAGATTTACAGTACTTCCTAACCAAAAACATTGATCAATATTAGTATTTCTCCTCTTGTTCTTGTTCTTGTTCTACTTTCTGGATGATTATGCTTCATTTCTGTATAACCAAAAATCGATGATCAACTCTACAACCAGTCATCGGCGAAATTCGGTACGATTGCATTATTGCATTTACTCATTACATTTAAATCCTTTTTTTTCCCTCTCTCATTAAATTGAATCGATATTTCATTGCAAATTCTAGATCTTCGCTTTGTCAATGCAAAATTCAAAATTTTTCTGGTAATTTTTTTTCTCGAACTCCTAGTTTTTCGTTCTATTAGGCAGAATTGCAATTATGGTGTGATGAAGATTATTTGAGGGAAAGAACGAGGAAATGGTTGGTGTTGGATGATTTTAATTTTCTACTTTTAGGCAAATCGAGTTGAAACTAAGATTTAAATTCTACTTCTATAATAATAATAGATTGCACGAGAGAGGTTTCAAACAATAGCCCTAATATTTTCAACTTATCTTAACTTATTAGATTTTTTTTTGTGAGAGTGTTAAACTTTATTTTTGATAAATTGAACTTATTAGTCCTTATCATAACTTATTTTTTCTTATAAAAACTTGAACACTGGATAGTTGAAGATACAGCTAGCGCTGATAATGGGTCGGGTGAATCTCAATCCTCCCCATCACCCACGACTCAAATCTTCATCCACACCATTCATCACCCGCCACTAATTCCACCCATATCCATCCACCCATCAACTGCGGTTGGGGCGAGTGGAACGGGTGGGAAGCAGGTGATACTAGAAAAAAAAACTGTTTTGTAGGCTTACCAATTTAAAAAAAATTAATATATGAAAACTTATTCATAAATTAACATGGAGTATATTAAAAAAAACTATTTTGTAGGCTTACCAATTATATATATATATAAATATATATACATGGAGTAGATGGATGGAGTTGGTGATAGGACGGGTGATGGGCCAGAAAATGTCATTCATATCCGACCCGAAGTACCACACGACCCATACATCACCCGCCAATCACCGCTTCACCGCGAGTTTTCGCCCATTTATCCAGAGAGCTGGTGGATAGATAATCCACTCACCATGGATAATTGCGAGCTCTAGATACAGCATGCCAATAACATAGTGTTGTAGATTTTACAAGTTTACCACTTGTTTAGCCACTTCCAAAATCTGCTCGTCTACTTCCTATTCCCGAGTCTCCACCATGAGTCCATGACTTACCATCGCCAAAAAAATATAAAAGTTTTAACTTAAATTTGGCACAATTTGTGGTCATATGTTATTGAGAGTGCACCCAATATTGAAGTTGGTGTTGTTTCTAGTATTGAAACCAATAGTTAGTATCATATTGACCAATTTTTCAATTCAAACTGGAAAAAGCATCCTAAAAACAATTGAAAAAAAATCCAACTTTGACCTTGATAAACAAATGGGTGAAAGAAAAATCCAACGTGGACACTTCCCCCCTCCCCCCCGGGACACTCCTTTACTTTTTACTTGAATGTTAACTCTTAATGTTAATATGATTGTTAAATTAGGTGGTTGTTGTACCATGGCTTAACTCTTAATGTTAAACAAATGGGTGTATGATGAATGAAGTCCTTGTATATTGTCTCATTATGTACTTTTTAGCTTTCTTTTTTGACGGAAAAACGTAACCATGATATTAAGACATAAACGCCTTATCAAAATTGATAAGGGAACAAAGTTCACAAGGGTAGTCCTCTAGCCAAACCATCACCTTGTTGAACTGAAGAGAGGTTTGAGCCATAGAATGAGCCACCCTATTACACACTCTACTAACATGCTTAAACGAACAAAAATCAAACAAGTTGAATGTAAACTACTACTTATATTATAATTGAGTAGGTATTATTGTTAATATTATCTAAGATTTCACTTTTTATGTTTGAACCTCCACCTCTGTATTATTTGGTTTAGTTTTAATCGATTTCTATTAATTTATGACCAAGCCCATATTTGAACATTTATATCTCTATTTAAAAAATAATACTTCTATTATTTTGACTAGACTTGGCTTCTTAATAAATAATTCTTGACTCCGCTACTGCTCTTGGATGTCAAGTGTTCTTTTTAGGGACTTCCATTATATTTATTGATTTATAAATCAATATTACCCTCAATCTAAATTCAAATAGAACTTTTAATATTTGCAAATTTAAACAGAATTAGTATAACCATTAATACATTTCCTAAAGTGGTATTAATCTGTGAATATGTAATTGCGTCGTTGGGTTTAATCAATTTTTTATGTAACTTCTTATTTCTACCTTTACCTCAATATGGAGCACTAAGGATTGCATGTATCATTTTCCTTTTAAAAAAAAGTGGCCGAAGTTATTGTGCTAATCTTATTCAGTTTCATTTAGACTTTTATTTATGACGTATAACTTTCACCTTTTATCACTTCCATATAAAACTCTTAATTATGTGTAGAAAGGAGTTCATTCTACATACACTATGTCTAGAGCATAGTACGCCCCTATATTCTTTATCGTTATATGCTTTGACACGAGCATGTAAGTGGAGAATGTGAAAGGGTGTAATTATACACATCAGCGGATGCAAATTTTAGAAAAGCTATTCAAACCTCTGCATTTATGGTTGATTTTGGTTGAATGATCATATAATTGATTAGAAATGCTTTGCTTAAGTATCTAGTTATAACAAAGTAAAAGTATATATCTAAGAGCAATAAATGCCGATAAGCGTGATTTTGTCATATTCAACATTTAAAAAAAAAAACTAAGAAGAAATCATCTGGCTGCCCTCGCACAGGGTCCCCACCCAGAGGCCCATTACAAGATCGATACCGCCAAAACACTTTGAATTGAACCATAAAATTCGCTAGGGAAGATGGGGAAGGTATCACTTAAGCAACTCCAATTCCTAAATTTAATTTCCAACGTCAATGACTTATAGTAATATATTCGATGCTTATAGATAGACTTAGTTTACGTATAACAAAACTCAATGCATTGCATAATCTCAAGACAATTTAGAACATCTCTAACCTTTCATATTCAGTATAGTGCATTACTCTGTTTCTAATTATACGCAATATTTTGTGTTCATAGCTTTTAGAAGTAACACTCAATTAATTTTTTTTCTAAGGCCTGTAAGGAAAATGACCCTACGAAATCGACATCTCTCGCAGGATTATTAATCAGCTTTTTTAGTCATATTCATTATGAGTAAGGGGTTCATATAATACTTAATTGCCACTCTATATTTGTTGATGTTGAACATATATTATGAGTAAATATATAATTAAGAAAAAAATGTTATCATAAAAACACATCTTTAACCAATAATAATATTTTGTAATCCATGTGCATTTTCAAAATTACTTTTCAAACCTTTTATTGATATGTTTACTGAAATATTATTATTGGTTAAAGGTGTGTTTTAAAAAACATAAAAAGTCCAATGAAGTAAATAGGAGGCACAAGTATATTTTAAAAACTTGTTTTTCTTGAAAAGGTATAGAGAGCTTAATGGATATTATTATGACATAAAAAATCTTATGATTGGACTAAGCTTTTTATCTACATGAATTCAAAACTTCAAAACTCTTTTCTTTTTCCATACAAATTATGGAAGAGAGAGAAAAAAAGGGAAGGAAACTGGGGAGGAAAATAGTCAACCGACGCTTTAGTTTAATTTTGTGGGGTGTGTGTCCTCTCTATTGTATGTATTTGGAAGCAAGTATTTGTAAGGCTTCGAAGACTCCACATATTGTCCTTTTTTATCTTCTTCATCTTCTTTCTCTCATTTCATCTTAAGTATTTTTTTCTTTCCCCACCTAAAAAGTCTATTTTCTTCATTTTCTCTCTTTTTGTTTTCTACTTTTGTAGGTCATCTCATCACTCATCATCTTCAAATGGGAGCATTTCCTTTAGATTGTCAAACCATGCACAAAAACGACACTCTTTTCCCTTTTTAACTCTCACTTTTGCTCATTTAGGGTTTTCATTTTCACCCACTGAAATAGAGAGGACTACTTTTTTTTTTTTTTTTTGAAGAGAATTAGCTAGCTAGCTTAATTAATAAATAATTAGAGAGAGGGTTTGAGAAGGAAAGGCTTTATTAAAGTCAAGGAACAACTTAACAAAAAGACTGCCCTTCTTTCTCTCTCTTCAAAATCAGAGAGGAATTGTAGACATCTATCTGGGTAGTTTTAGTTTCAGTTTCAGTTTCAGTTTCAGTTTCAAACTTTCAAACCAATAACAATAACCCCTATTGTCTTCTCTCTCCTCTCTACCCTTAATCATTCATCTTCTGATTATTTGGTGTTATACCCACTTCATTATTTGACCTCCTTTATACTGGGTATCTCTTAAATTTCACGTTTATGAAGTGAATATTAATCAAATTTGTCATTTTTTGTTGTAAGAAAATAAAAAAGTTGGGGTCTTTTTTCATGAATTTTGGGGGTTTTCTTGATAGTAGTGGTGCAGGAAGCGACGGTGGTGGTGGAAGTGGTGGTGGCGCTAGTAGTGCAAGGTTAGTGGCTGATATCTCATATAACAACAACAACAACAACAACAACAATATGTCTCCTGCTGCCATTTCTCACTCTCCTCATCAACACCTACAACGTCTTGTGGGTCCCACTTCCATTAACAAGTCCTTCTTCAACACCCCCGGCCTCTCTCTAGCTCTTGTAATCTACTTTCTCTCTCCTCTTTCATTTTTTTTAATAATAATATTTTTAAGTATCTTTTTTCTTTTAAAAAAAATATATTTGTAAGTACTTCATCTAACTTTAATGTTATTGTTGTTGTTTTTTTATTGGTGGGTTGTATGTAGCAAACTGGTATGGAAGGGCATGGTGAAGTAACAAAAGTAACAGATCAGAATTATGAAGGAAACAATGGAAATGGAGGAAGTGGTGGAAGTTTAGGTGGTGTAAGAAGAAGTAGAGAAGATGAACATGAAAGTAGATCTGGAAGTGATAACTTAGATGGTGCATCTGGTGATGATCAAGATGCTGCTGACCTTCCTCCAAGAAAAAAGAGATACCACCGACACACTCCTCAGCAAATCCAAGAGCTTGAATCGTATATATATGCTCTCTTTCTCTCCCCTCGACGATTTCTTATGACGATTCATGTTAGCCGACCCCGTATCATTTTTTGGTACTAACACTTTATTGTTATTGTTGTTGTTATTGTTATTGTAGTGTGTTCAAAGAGTGTCCTCATCCAGATGAGAAGCAAAGGTTAGAGCTAAGCAAAAAGTTATGCCTTGAGACAAGACAAGTCAAGTTTTGGTTCCAAAATCGTCGTACTCAGATGAAGGTGAGTAAAAAAAATTAATAAAATTGTTATATTAGTGAATTTGTTGTGTAAAATTATTTATTGATGTTTTTGGTATTGGGTTTTGTAGACACAATTGGAGAGGCATGAGAATTCAATACTAAGGCAAGAGAATGATAAGTTAAGAGCAGAAAACATGTCAATTAGAGAAGCTATGAGGAACCCAATATGTACAAATTGTGGTGGTCAAGCAATGATAGGTGATATATCTATGGAAGAACAACACCTAAGGATTGAAAATGCTCGTCTTAAGGACGAGTTAGACCGAGTTTGTACACTAGCTAGTAAGTTTTTAGGCCGGCCTGTATCATCTTTATCCACATTAACTGGTTCGATTTCGGCCCCGCCCATGCCTAGCTCGTCTTTAGAGCTCGCGGTTGGGACTAATGGGTTCGGTCCCTTAACCACTGTGACCACGTCCTCGTTGCCCTTGCCGCCTGATTTCGGAAGTGGGATTTCGAATGCTTTGCCTGTTGTTTCCCCTACTAAGTCCACTGCTAATGTGTCCGGTATCGAAACATCTTTCGAAAGATCTATGTATTTGGAGCTTGCTTTGGGTGCAATGGATGAATTAGTCAAGTTAGCACAAACTGATGAACCTCTATGGTTGAGGAATATGGATGCTGGAGGAAAGCAAATCTTGAATCATGAAGAGTATATGAGATCTATTAATCCTTCTTTTGGGTACAAGTCTAATGCTTTTGTCCCTGAAGCTAGTAGAGAAACTGACATGGTCATCATCAATAGTTTAGCCCTTGTTGAAACTTTAATGGACGCGGTGAGCCCTCTTTATCCTACCTTTTTTATTCCCGAGAAACTACAAATTTATATCGAATATATTTGAACATATAATCTACATTTATAGTTCTCATAAACTTGAATGTATATATGTTCATAGAATCGGTGGGCAGAGATGTTTCCTGGAATGATAGCTAGGGCGTCAACTACTGACGTTATATCAAGTGGAATGGGAGGAACTAGAAATGGTGTACTTCAGCTGGTAATTAACATTAATAATCACCTTGTTAAAACATGATTATTGAATATGTGAGCAAGTTGTTGAAAATTACTCTTTTTCTTTTTTGTGGGTAGATGCATGCTGAGCTACAAGTACTATCACCATTGGTGCCGGTTCGAGTGGTGAACTTCTTACGGTTCTGCAAGCAGCACGCCGAGGGGGTGTGGGCGGTTGTCGATGTGTCGATTGACTGCATCCGTGAATCCTCAGGTTCGCCGACATATGTGAATTGCAGGAGGCTTCCATCAGGGTGCGTTGTACAAGATATGCCTAACGGTTATTCTAAGGTACTTACATACTACTAATTAGTAATATCATGCCTTGATCACACACCATCTAATGATCTAATGACTAATTACTATCATAATGTTAATAATAATATTCATTGAGTTGATCCCAAGTTGGGTGTCCTTTCCACTTTAGCTTTTAATGAGATTAGTTGCAACTGCAATTTCGGATTTGTAGCTGGTTGAAGCATCCATTAATTGATGAAAGCAACATGTAGTCATTACTTATTTTGTTTGTTCAATTTGTATTCCCTAAGCTTATTATTTTGAGCTCATGCATCTATGAATCTTGTTTGTCGGGTGCGTGATTAATCACTTAATCACTAGGTTCTTGATTATGGGTTTAAGTTTAAGCTACTTAATTCTATATTCAGATGAGTTTATGTTAATAAAAAATTGAGTTAGATGCTTCTTTTGTGCCACATAAATTGCTATCCTCAAGTTTCGACAACTCCTTGTTTAATGCTAAACATGAATATTTTAGATAAACCGTACGTCAGCAGATCGAGAATACAGTCATTGTTTAATGAATAGAAGCCTCTATTATCCTTATTTCCTGAACCTTGAACACATTAATTTCTTTATATTCTTTACAAATTAATTAATACTGCCTTGTAATCCACAAACATAGGGTGATTAAACTATGTTTTTGATGTTTCTATTCCGATTCCTGATGCTCCCTGCTTCATATATTTTATAATCCAAGTTACAGTATGTGACCTGGTTCCCTAGCTTAATTTGTATATGTTGTTTTAGCTTCTCACTCAAGACTTTGTAGTCAAAAACCCAAGACTGTCTACTTTGTTCTCATTTAGTAGAGTGTAATCTACTAATTGCTTAATTTGCATTATTCTTAAGCGTTGTTACTTGTACTCTTCATTTTACCTTATTTACCCGTGTTAGATCCTGATATTCCGACATTGGTATGTAATTCCTTGAAAATAGCAAAGTCGAACACTTAGACTCATAAGTGTGTTACGTTAGACAAGATCAATAACTGGGTCCGAGTAACATATCAGATTCCACATCTCAATGACAATCTGTTCTCTATCTCAAAAACTCAACTTTATTTGAATCTTGTGATACTAATTTTGTATCATTCGTTGCAATTTTTTATGCCTTATCTTGTACTTATTAGTATATTGAGGCCAATGTTGAGCTATATCCAAGATTTCAGCATATTATATTGTCTTATCATAGGTATTTTTTAATACCCAATTGCCATTATTTGTGTTATCTAATTATTTTGTGTTGATATGATATTATAATGTTTGATTAGTATGAATTATGGAAATCTTCTATTCTGCTGCTCCCCTCACTTGCGCCGTCTCTAGTGTCTCTTCTGTCAGAAGCCTTGACTGTATTGCTTTGAACTGTATTTTGTCCATATCCACTAATTCATTTGACTTAGCTTAAGTACTTAATTAACTAACTGTGAAGTTGTAGGAATCATAATTAATTGTTTAACTTGAATAGTCTTTTACCTTGATATGCAAGATATTAAAAGGCAATATCATGTCATCAGCCCAATGATTTTCATAATTGATTTTGTATTATCATAGGTTACATGGGTGGAGCATGCAGAATATGACGAAAGTAGCATCCACCAGCTCTACCGCCCATTGATTAGAGCGGGGATGGGCTTTGGCGCCCAAAGGTGGATCACTACTCTTCAACGACAATGCCAGTGTCTTGCTATTCTGATGTCCTCTAACATACCTTCAGGAGACCACACTGGTAAAAGATTCATATTCTAATTGCAATTATCATAATAATTATAAGGAAATTTTGTGAATAATAACTTATATCGGTTATATATACACTTTTATTCAGATAATAACCTTATAAATCCGAGACTTAAGTGTTATGAACTGTGAATACTTCTGTTATATGTCACGTGTTTTTACTACCATTGTCACGAATATCATGTAACAATTTTGTTAAGTGGTAGCAAAAGCTCAAGTTAAAATTTTCAATCTAATGTACAAAGTCTAATAACAATAGTTGGACCTATAAATAACAAAATTACAGCTATAACTGCGAGTGGACGTAGGAGCATGTTAAAGCTAGCACAAAGGATGACGAACAATTTTTGCGCCGGCGTATGTGCATCAACGGTGCACAAATGGAACAAGCTGAACGTCGGTAACGTCGACGAGGATGTCCAGGTGATGACTCGGAAGAGCATAGATGACCCGGGGGAGCCATCAGGGATAGTACTGAGTGCTGCCACAGCAGTATGGTTGCCTGTTTCACCTCAGAGACTATTTGATTTTCTGCGTGATGAACGGTTGAGGAGTGAGTGGGACATTTTATCCAACGGTGGACCCATGCAAGAGATGGCCCACATTGCCAAAGGCCAAGATCAAGGCAACTGTGTCTCTCTCCTCAGAGCTGGTGTATGGCCCTTCTACTCTCTTTCCTTTATTTCATGGGTTTTGGTTTTTGTTTGCATAAAATTATAAAATGTGTGCATTGCAATTTGCAATTTGCAATTTGCAATTTGCATGGTACGTGAGATCTGGAATTGTGCCTGTGTCTTGGAGTGAAAGGTCAAAAAAGGGATTTGTCTTTGTCTTTGTATGGTTAAAAAGGCATTCGTATCATAAAATTGGAAGCATATGTTAAAGGACATGTTACTTTTAGGCAGAAATTGGGACAGCTTTTTTTCTTTTATCTATACTCTATTTTTATCAGAAGTTTATGAAATAAGTCAAAATGTTAAAGACTTTTTTCTTTTTGGGATTTGGACCACATAACAGTTCATGACTATTGGCCTCTCAATTTTGACTCTTTTTCTAGCAGTAGTAACTGGTTAAGTATTCTTGTGATGAATTTCCACTTTCACTATGTTTAGTAACATTTGCTAGAATTGATAAGATAGCTAAAACTTAAATGATAAATTTTAGCGCTAATAAGTTCAAATAAATAAGGTAATTAATATAATGAGTTATTTTGGAGAAACTCTTTAGTTTGAGAACTATTGAGATATTTTAGCGACTTGAATATTTCGGCTCCTTATCATCTAAAGATTATCTGAAATGGGTTACCAGCAATGGTTGCGCTTTAGTATAATGGCAAGGAAATGTAGTTATGATGAAGCATTAAGGGTGTATTTGTCTTATCTTTTTGTACAGGCAATGAACCCCAATCAAAGCAGCATGCTGATATTACAAGAAACATGCACAGATGCATCTGGGTCACTGGTAGTGTACGCGCCAGTCGACATTCCAGCAATGCATGTGGTTATGAATGGAGGAGACTCTGCCTACGTGGCGCTCTTGCCCTCGGGGTTCGCAATCACCCCCGACGGTCCGAGTACGCGTGGGCCCAACGGCAATGCGGGCCCACAAAGGGTTGGTGGTTCCCTTCTATCAGTTGCCTTCCAAATCCTTGTTAATAGTCTCCCTACTGCCAAGCTCACGGTAGAATCAGTAGAGACAGTAAACAATCTCATATCATGTACCGTTCAGAAGATCAAGGCCGCTCTTAACTGTGAAAGCTAAGCTAATCCGACGGTGGCGAATCAATCAATCAATCAATCAATCATGGCAGTAGCCATTTTGAGTTGGATGTACAAATAAATTTTTGGTGCTTTTTTTTCTTTGCTTTGGAAAATATGGAGGGTGAAAAAATATGGCAAAAACTCAAGAAGTGGGGTGTGAGTCAAGAACGAACCGCGCGTGTGGTGCAAAATCCTTGCTATTGAGGTGGTGAAAAAGAACCAGCTTGGAGTAAGGGTGGTGGTTCGGGTATTGACTCAAGGTTTTTTACCCATATGAGTTTTTTAAACTTTTGTGTAGCTCAATGTAATGATGTAATTTACTGTTGTCAATGATCAAGAAAGTTCATTGTTTGTCTAGAGGTAAATTTTTTAGGGGTCTGAATAGTAAAACTCACTTCTTACTATTGTAGTAGCTATTGTGCATCTAACTAGGGGTTTAGGTGACAATGTTTTGTGTGCTTGTGTTTGACCCCTTTGTATTTTGGTATAGTAAAAGGCAATTAATTTTTATTTTATCAACTTAATATATTTCTCATCAGCATGACTTGTTGAAAAAGTCCTACAAATTAATGAGCTTGTTTTGAATTATGACAGTGATTATTTGGGTATTTATGTGTAATTTTTAAGAAATATTATGGAGATTTCCTTAAAGAAATAGATAGTGTGTTGAGAAGTTTGATTTGTTTTCCTCTAAAAGTTCATAAAATGATCGTCGTAATATAAACTATTTACAAATCATAATGATAAATTAGTTGTTTTTTCCATCAAATAAGCCAATTTACTAGCAGTAATTATCCGGAGAATTGATTTCTCAAAGTTCTATACTCTATTAAATACTAGTTACTACTCCCTCCGTCCCATAATATAGTGCTTATTTCTCATTTTTTACGAGAATTAAGGAAAGTGCAACATAAATGATAAACAATTAATGTTGTGGGAAGAAAGGTTTTAGGTGTAATAATGGGTGAAAGAAAGATTAAATATATGATAGTTCAACCCTTTGGTATTAAACAAAGAAAAGTTTATTTCCAAGGAGAGCGAAATAAATGAGATTGCATGGTTTTTATTTTGCAAATCAATGGGATTAAGTAATTAAAATATAGAAAAAAGAACAACATTTTGGGGACAAACGAACTAAGCATGACTATTATACTTGGGGGGAGTATTTCTCAATCTACGTTCATTTCCAAAGCAAATGCTCAATTCTTCAAGGATGTACTTCTATTATTCTTTCATAAGTTCTAGTTCAATCATGATCTTTCATAAGTTCTAGTTTCAAGTGAAAGAATTTATCATTGTCAAAATTAATGTTGATGATTTTTATGGTACAAAAATGTAGGTTTCTACTTTCTACTAATACGGTGTTATAAAAAGCGAGTAGTTGGTTGTGGAACTTATCTTTAGAAAATATGGAAAAAAATGCTTGCAATAAAGAAGGTGTGTCGGTTAAGTTTTATTCCTTACTCTTTTGGCTTGTGTTATATTTAACCTATTGTGACTTTGGCTGCCTTTTTGTCAAAAGACCAACATAACCAAAAGTTTAAGCTAATGGTTGAAGTGTGGATGTAGGCATATAGCACAGGCCTCCAAAAGACCAATTCAACCAAAAGGTTAAACTGATGGTTGAAGCTCTAATTATAATTTTATACTCTATTACTTTCTAATCATAGCACAACTTCTCTTAACTTATTTTTACAACTTATCTCTAATATTTTTATAGTTTAAAAGCCAAATTAAAAGAAGTTGAACACCACATTAACTTAATCATAAGAAATTATTGCTGCATGTCTCTTCACCCTACATCTCAAGAGTTATCCTCAATGTCTTTCTTCTTTGTCTAATGTGATGTAGATTATTAAATTAGTGGCAACACTATGGTATGATGTGTCATTAACGATTCAATAATCTTCACTTTTATTTTGAGTATGGTTACTTCACAAATTTGGTGTTAATATTTGTGAGAATGGTGACTTGATCGTGTGCTAGGAGCCTTGGGGGCTCAATATGGTGTGGAGAAGAAGTTGGGTGAAGCTTGGGAATTTCCAAGACAAAGAAGCCGCCAGGGAGCTTATGCCCCCGGCCGGGCACTAAAAGTGCCCGGGCCGGTCATATCAAGCGAAAAGAGGAGTTTTGTGTTTTCGGTGCCAGGTCGCGGCTCCTTTGGTGCCCGGGGGCCCCCCCACGGAACGCGCGAGGCTCGGCTCTTCTAATCTTGGTTTTTCCAATCCTAAACCTAGATTAAATAGGTTTAGGTGCCGTTTAGCATGATTAAGAACAAGATCATCATAAAAACACAGAAAGAAAACAATAGAGTAGGAAGTTCTAGAGAGAGAGAGCTTTGGGGGATTTATGAAGAGAGTATTCAAGTGTTCTTTGTTTTATTTGTTTCATTGTTCGATCATGAATTTAAAGGGTTTCCCCCGTCAAGCTATCAAATTGATAGTGAACCTCGTTAAATCTTGCGTGTTCTTTATTCGTTTTTCCGGGTTTTATTGTTTGTTTATTCGCTTCCGTTGCAACAATATTTTAGATAGGAAGATTGTATTGACAAATTTCCCAATGTTTCAAGGTTATCTTAAGCTAATATCCTTTGAAATCAGTGGAAATATTCATTCACAACAGATATTTTGTACGCATAACGAGTTGCATGATACAAAAGTTATATGTATTACTTCTATTAGGAAGCTATTATGTTTAGCTAGTCGCATGATAAACACGATCAATTAAGCATATTACGTCTTAGCAATTAATTAATCATGTGAAAAATGCAAATTTCATAAGCAACTAACGTAGGCACTTTATTAATTTATGATCATCAATATTCTTTTTGAAAAGTGGAAGTAAATAAATAAACAGCAATAATAGAATTTGCAGGATGAAGTACAATTATATAGCACAAAGTCCATAAAATCATAATAATTTCACAACCTAAAATTTAACTCTTGTGTGTTAATGTTATTCTTTCTTCATTCCCTTCTACAGTGGGCACAACACAAGCAGCAAACTTAGGCCCTAGCCATAGCCCATAGCCAACACCTAAAAGAAAGTGGTATAAACAAAATAATTTTGGAGAGAAAATTAAAATGAAGAAAGATGAAATAATAGTGGTGGTAGTAGTACTAAAATTTGGCATTTTTGAGCAAAAGAAATAATTGGTGGAGTAAAAAGAAGAAGAAAAAATATGCATTAAATGAAGAGAGAAGAAAAGGCGGAAAAAGGCAAGAGGGTTTGTTGGAAGAAAGAGTTAAAGAGTGCATTAAATGCAATGGGTATTTTCCAGCTCTTCCTAAAAAAAAAATTAATTTTATCACAGAGAGAGACCATATTATGCTATTATGCTATGGTGTGTCAGCTTATGCCCTCTGATGTTTGGGCGCGCTTACAGAATGACTGGTGTGCAGCTACGCACAGCCTTCTGATCTGATCTGCGCAGCAGCGCGCGCAGCAGGTTACAAAGACAGGCAGGACGACGTAGGAGAGAGTGTGATTGAGTGTGTGTGAGAAGCATCAAAAGGAGTTTTTTCTGACTAATGATAATTCAGCGATTGCCTTGTTATTTAGGAGTAGTGATTTGGCCGCTCCTGCATAGGTTGTGAGTTGTGACTTGTGATGAACGTCTTTTATTTTTTGAGATTTTGATGACAAGTTTTTTTTTTTTTTTTTTTTTTGTGTTTAGAGAGTCGTAAGGGAGGAGATGAGAATCGATCTACGGAGCCCTCAAAATCGGGAGGGGAGCTCTAATCAATTGAGCTATCCCTCACACTCATATGTTGATGGCAAGTGATATCACTGATCACATATCCGGATATCGCTATGTGGGTGTCTTCGAACTCTAACAATGAGTTACCAATACTCAGGGCCATCTACTATTGCGGTCTACATGCGCTATCTACTAATAAGGTATCTACATCACAAGTCCCACTTTTTAAGGGCTACCATTTTCTAAAGTTAAATGCTCGTTTTAGCTATGTATATGCTCAAAGCTTTATTTTGTCTAATTTTTTTAATTATGATTATTTTATATAATACATTATTTGTATTTTTACAACCTATGCATAATACTTCACCCAAAAAAACAACCTATGCATAATATCTTTATTTTTAGGACCAATTTTATAATTAGCACAGGAAATTTTTAAGACGGCCTTGCCAATACTTTTTCGACTCTGTGTATTTAACAATATTATATCATCCGAGTTAATAATACCATGTTATAAAGTTAAGATCTCGATAACTATGAGGATATGAGATTTGCTAAAAAGTTAGATTAAAGAACTCAACTTTTTTTCTTTAGAGTTAGGAATCTCGAAAAGATAATTTATGAGGCATAAAAATATTTATGGATCTATAAGAGGTAATATATGAGGGAAAGAATTAGAGTAGAGTTTAATCATATATAAGTCCACTAGTCCGTCGGGGTTTATCTTGAAATCGGTTGACAACCATTGGATATGGTCCATTAATAGATGTTACTTGTCATCCTTTTTTTATTTTTCCAATGTCAAAGAACTAGCTAGTGATCTCAACTTAAACGATAGTTTGTCTTTTGCCTATGTGAGTCTATCTTTACTTGCAATCTAATATTTCCTCCGCTCTAAAATAAATGAAACACTTACCATTTTAGGTTGTTTCAGAATAAATGAAATGTTACCATATTTGGTACTTATTTCTCTCTATCTCTCTATTCATTACACGAGTCCCTCTTTTTTTTTCTATATCTCTTTTCTCCTGAATCCCCATGCCAATGCCCTACATTTCATTTAAAACGGAACGGAGGAATTATGAAATTTGCTTACTTCAAATGTCTTTTTTTTATGGGCAAGGATCATCAAAACAAATATATAAATTTAATTACCTTGCACACGCATGACACATGCCTACATCGGAGAAGTGTTTTACCACATAATTCCTCCGTTTCTTAATAGATGTATCATATTTACTTTTTACACTATTTGAATATCAACTTTTCCATCTTTAATTACTAATTAATAAAGATAAATATCATAATATTAATTGTTGATGAGTTAATCTCAATGTATATTTTTAAAATATTTTTTATTTAATAATATATAAATGAAAATATTGATGGTCAAGGATATGCATCGGCAAGTGTGTCCAGTCAATATGATGCATCTATTAAGAAACATAAAAAATACAATCACAAGGGGATTTCATTATAAGTTAACTGACAATAGGTGAAGTAACTTTTCAGTCTTCTATGTTAGTCATCTTTCCAACTCTTTTTATGAGACAATGCAACCAATCCAACTTACTTTTTTTTTGGATTGACAAGATGAATTGGCCTACCGGACCGAAACCTCGCACATGTCAACTCGACCCGGTTTAGCGGGCTAGACACTTTGAGAGTAAGGGAAATCACTACCATCAAAGTCCCCCTAGTGGAAATTGAACCCCCAACCCCAATATTAGAAAGCACAATGCCAACCAAGAGGCCAAGCTTAGCTTTGTATTTTTTTTTGGATTGGTAAAATAAATTGCCCTATTGAACAGAAACCTCGCACAAGAACCCAACATGAATTAACTGGCTAGGCACTTTGAGAAGTAGCAATCCAACTCACTTGGAGTTTTCTTTTAACAATAGCTAGGGGATTGCTACACGTACTTTTTCATAAGATATTGAACTCAGACCTCAGTTCTATTTCTATTCGGGTGGAAGATATAAGTAGAGTTGTATCCCAAATGCGATAAAATATTTTTTTAATCTAATGTTAGAAAGTCCAAGTCCGAATATATCAAGTGGACTGAGTAGAAACTTTGACATATCCAACACTGTTACACTATTAGTCTATTACTCGTGAGTCGTGACTATTCATGATATAGATACTTATTTGCCAAAGAAAACTGTTATTTGCCAAAGAAAACTGTTACCGATACTTAATATTGTAGTTAAAAGTTAAAACCTCCTTTCTTTACAGGGAAAAACCTTTTCTTTTAAGGCGAGAAAAAAAGGACGACTCGGGTATTATCGATTAGTCATTATTTGAGAAATAGATTGTTAGGATCATCATTCATTGTATGAAGATGACTGCTATATGAAATGCATGGCCTACCTTCAAGATATGCTTAGAGAAGTGATACTCAATAATTATTTTAATTTATGTGTTTCAAAGGTAGGACACATAAGTTGTAACATACCATGACTTCATGTACTCCCTCGGCATTTTTCTTATTATTTACACTTGTCTTATATATACATTTTTCAATAGACTACTATTGTAATTTTCCCTAAAAAAAACCTACTATTGTAATTATTTCTTTGTATAGCAAGTGTATTGTATTATGATCAAATGTGCATAGCATAATTTTAATTTTTTTTAATAAAGAAGAAAATTTAGGTTAGTAGTTTGAATAAGACCAACATAACTCATCCTTTCATATGATACAAAAAAAGTAAAACATTAAAAGGTGAACTAATGTAGCAAGCTACAGTAGGATAGTTGTGGTCATAGTCGTTCGTTAAGTCTGTCGCTTGGTTTGCTTTCCGAAAGTAGTGAGAAATCGAATGATAGTCAGTGTAGTGGATAGTTTGAGGAATCTACCAGAACTTTTTGATGAACTTGGTGACCCATAAATTGTTTCCTTTAAGTAAATTTTCAATTCCCGTGAAAATCGCTCCAGTTCACCCTTCATAAAAAACGAAACTTCAGCTTGAAGAATACTAGTGTGGAATCCAATATGTCTGGACCTAGCTAGACATAAAGAGCCATTAGAGTCTCTTAAAAAATCTCAAGGTTGCACTCCCATTTCGAAAAAGCAAATCATCTAGTTGACAAACAGTTTCACAATATATTTAACAGGAGGCAGTTCATTTGAAGGAGGAGCAGAGGATATCCTTGGAAGCTCTAAATTAACTAAGTTAAACAGTTTCATGACCGACAACCAATCTTTAAAATTAGAGATACGAATATAAATTAATTCAACAACTAGTACAAAAAGCTAATAAGCTTAGTTTAGCTTTCTAATTAATCGGAGCCAAAAAGCTAATTTCTTAGCTATATATATAGTCATTTACCAAAAATGTTTGTAGTTCCCTTTAAAAAAATGTTTGTAGTTGTACGTTCCATCACATGAAAAAATCTAAAACCAAAATTCATTTACCAAACACCTCCGATATAAATATATAATCCAGAATTCCTAACCAGTCTCCTCCTCCCTTCCCAACCAATTAAAATAAATGACAAAAGAATTAAACAATTCAACCCAATGGGTGATATTCATTAGAACAAAGAGAAATGGGGAGGGAGCTAAAGGAGAGAGCTCATTGATTTCATCACACGTGAGGATGAAGCCGTATCACAATTCACAGGTATCTCCATGCAAGGTAGGTGTGGACGATGCCAATAAAGTCAAGATAGTGAAATGCTATCCGTAAAAGAGCAAAATTGTAGCTGGAAAGAGAGAGGAGAAGAGAAAGATAGGGTTTTTGTGGGGTCCATTACTCTTTGGACCTTAACATAATTTGCTCCTTCACTTCTCTTCTTGTTTCCTAGTCATATTATACTACTAAATCAATCACACACTTCCTAATTCATATGAACACAAAAACTCCTTTAATTTCTTTTCCCTTCATCTTCACATGCATTTGGGGTCCACTCCCCATCCCTATTACCTAAAGGCTAAAAAGATCTTTTCTCTCATTCAATACTATTCATGCATTATGGATTGCTTGCCTTTGTAAGTTAAGCTATAATCTTTAGCTTTTTGTCTCTCTTGAAACTTTCAATAATGGTTACTATCTAACAAGAATTATAAGGATAATTCTACAATTTGTACAAAATATCTTTTATATCACCTTTTATTGCAAGTTATGACTTTTTGTTTGCCATTAGTACGTGCAATAAATTGTAAGTCAATACATTTAATTCAAACAAATAACTCAGTTTGATGGGAATATTCAGCTCTAAAATGATCATTGTGACTATAGTCGGTAGTCGGTGCGAATGTTCACCGCTTTTGATGTTTTAATACCTTAATTTATTTTAAGTTTCTCTTGAGTACTCACCCTCTTTCCTCTTTTAAGTTTCACTTTGACTTTAATGATTTGTGAAACGCATGTTTGGCTATTTATATGTTTCTATTTAAATAAATATGAGTAAAATTTATATATAATTTTTTTTAAGGATACGAATATAATAAGAATCTACTTACATGACGAGTAATTTGCTAATATACTTCCTCCATTTTTATTAGTTCCAACACTTTTACTTTTACATTTTTCATACCTGATGATGATTTGTACTGAAAATGAAAATACACAAACTGGGGAATAGCAAATTTAAAGTGTGATAGATAAATACTCGTTGATCACAAGCAATCGTTGGTTACATTACATACATAGATAATAAGTCCACCACCTGATCTTAAATGGACCTCTTGAGCTTTCAATATCATTTGGAAGGGATGTGACAAATGACAATTCCCTGGAAGTTGGAAAGAAGGATCTAGGCATAGGTATCAATATTGTACGCACTAAATTAAACAAGATTTCACACTACCATATCGCTTACCACCCATTAAGTATGTTTTGTAATACCGTGAAAGTCAATAAAAAAAAGCATGAAGAACATTAAAATAAACAAAAAAATGACTGTTGATTTTGTTCTATTGCATAATTGCATAGTAATTGTTCGTCGAATGTAATCAAAATCAGGACATAGTGTATATCTAATCAGCCGACACTAACAAGTTATACATGCATGCAATTAAAAGTCAAAACTACCTTTTCAAAATGATGAAAGCATAATTTTTTTTAATGTCCTCCATTTTTTTCACTTATAATATTAAATTATGGCATCATTATTTAAGAAAGGATAGAGATAGAGAGAGCTAAAATATAACCTCCACGTGTTGAGAGAAAAAGAAAGAATATATTGTCAAACTGTTAACGTTGTAAGGAAAAAAACGGAAGAAGTATACATCCATCAATAATCAATACAAGTATTAAAATTAGGAGACATTTAGCTAAATTCTAGTTCGCTATTTTTTTTTCTGTCTCTTGTGGAGGTGCGATAGTTCAATTTCGTAATTGCATTTTGCGTAGGGCTCACAATCTCCTATCACTTACTCCCTCCGTTTCTTTTTAATCTACACATTTTCTCTTTTGGTATGTTTCTTTTTAATTTACACACTGTTGTTTTTTCTATTCTTGGTAACATGTATCATCTACTTTCTTATCTTTTTCCACCAATTTCACCCACTTTTTAATATTTTAACCTACTTTTTAGTTTCTCTTTCTTACTTTTCAGTTTCTCCGCCTTTTTTAATTTCTCTCTCATACTTTTATACCTCCTCCATGGTTCTCCCCTAAAGTGAAGTGAGTAAACTAAAAAGAAATGGAGGGCGTATTTAGCAAATTTTTTTCAAATATACCCCCTGCGTTTTTATTTAATTGCTACATTTTCCTTAAATGATTGTTTTTTTTTAATTGCTTCACGTTGTTTAAACTTTCCTTATTTGGAGTATTTGGCTCACCAAATAGTAATATGATTTTTCATTTTTTTTTTTTCCACCAAAAAGATCTTCTTTTTCACTTTTCCCCTTATCTTATATTAAATGGATTTAAAAGTACCCACAAAAAAGTTTGAAGATGACATTGCCTAAAATATTGTGCTAAATACAATGTAACAATTTAAAAAAACCGGATAGAGTAGCTAGCTAAAATTAAGTCGAATCTATAGATTTTTTTCCTAAAATGAATACTTATAATCTTTATCAATGATTGTATTACTTTGACTTTATGATCAAGCTCTTGGTCATTTCGACTTACAAGATAATGTTAAATTATAATCAATTTTAATTTGTGAAATTCGGTAAACCGCATAAGAGAAAACATTAGAGAATCAACAAATAATTAGTTCTATCAGTGAATATAATTTTAGTTCATGTAAAAAAAACAGATTAATTAAGTAGGGTCTAACTTTAACAATGTTTTCTACACTAATTTATAAATTAAAAATTGTTTTAATGTAAAATATGGTTATCAGTTTCAATGTTTATTATTAAATGATCAACCTTATCTTTCATTGTTTTTTTTACTAATAGATGATGTTATATTTCATCTAAGGTAAATGGTTTCTTTATCCATCATTTACAAAGCAACATGTTACTAATTGACAACCCGACTCTTGCAAGTCTTACAAAACTTCATCGAAACATTATATTGCTAAGTTAGTACTCCATATAGTACCAACTTTTAATGGCCACCATTTGATGGTAAGAGGACCCCCAAAGCTCTCACTATCCGCTGAGATTCAATTCATTGACAGATTGGGAAGAGGAGACAGTTGGTGAGTCTCTAATTGATGATTTCACAATGTTGAATATTTACAAATAAACACTAGCTAATTGTATACTTTTGAGATTGTAACGAGACTTGAATTTTAAAACTACACGTTGTGTTCGTCAAAACTCAAAATAAGTGGTTGATAGAGAGAAGTGACGTTTTCCCATTCACTTTGAATTGCAATATGGGAGAAGTACAATATTTAAGTTTATCGACCCATGCAATGACGAGTTATCACTCGACTAAAGGGTTAACTTGTCTGTTGGTTTGTTGTAGTTACTTGTTGCCAAAAAAAAAATTAAGTTTATCGGAGAATATGGAGAGATTAACAATAGAAAACGTGGAATGAGGAGCAATAGTTGATAAAGATTTAGACTATTTTGAAGCTTAACAAGAAAGAGTGTTTCCATCAAAAGAGGACACGAAAGTATTAATGTTGAAATATGTCTTGAATTATCTGGCGTTAGGATTAATCAAGCGAGTAAAATCTTTATTTCCATTTTTCTTTTTCTCAATTTTAATTATAACAACAACTATGAGTATATGTAAACCCCGGAACCATAACAAAAATTGCACAAACAATCGAGTATCTTATATATGATGTCTAGGGGTGAAACGCCTTTGTGGGGACGTGCGAGCAATGCCCCCGAAGATTTCGATTTATGCAGTTTAGCAAACTGCTTCTGTTTTAGTTTGAGATTTAGGCCCCACTGATTAGGTTAATTAGAAAGGTATTGTATAAACCTTATAATTAACTTCTGCGTGCCTCCATATTCTGTAATTTGTACTCGATCTCTCTCCTAAAAAATAATAAACTGTTTCTCCTCTATTTGTGGATGTAGCTAACACATTGTTAGTGAACCACGTTAACTCTTGTGTCGATTGTTTTTTAAGTCTCCGTTGGTTCATTGTGATGGTTATGACAATTACTTATACTTTATTTCTTGGTCTAAAGAGAATAATAAGGCAATAATGTTAACAAAAGTTAGTTTTAGTTTATGGGAGCTACTTTCAAAATTTTACAAGCTAAACTAGCTGTAATTTACAAGTATAGAAAGCAATAGTAGCAATTGCATTTGAGTAATATTCAAATAACTACATATGGTCAATATGTTATAAAATACTACCTCCGTTTTTAAATAGTTGTGCCATATTAACTTTTGACATTGTTGATCACATTTTCTACTTTGACATTATTTATATTCATATAAGATCTTGTTAAAATTCGTCTCAATATCATGACGTACATGCCAATTCCTTTGATATAACTATTGAAAAAATGGAGGGAAAAACTTTTATACTTTTTCTCAAAAAGTTATTCCCGTTTTAATTATGTGTCCGAGGAAGGTAAAAACTACCACATAGTAGAACTAAAATTGGAAGAAAAACTCCAAATAATAATATTTTGAAAAAAGTAAACTCCAATAATAATTACATGAGCTTATAGAAGTATTTCCTGTGATGTGGAGCCAAACAAATTTAGAGGGTATGAGATCAGAAATCTATGGTGCATTTAATAATGGAAAAAAAGGGTGGGAGAGTAGGGCCATTAGTATGACCGATTGATGAACCTTTTTCCATAAACAATGGATGATATATATATATATATTGAGATAGCTTAATTAGTTACCTTTTCTTTTACTTTTAGAGTGATAACATTGGGTGACAAAAGTCACATAAAAGGCAAAGAAAGTAGCGTAGTAGTACAAAGAATATTTAATTAAGTTCGCAAGGCATTTTGTTGGTTTTTATACCTTTCTTCATTTATTACCAAAGCCAAAAGGTCAATAAGATTATTCCATGGCAACATTAAAATTTCAGAAAAAATAATTTCAAAAAATCTGTTCAGATTTTCTGTCCTAGGTTTTCACATTGTCAATAGTGATTAACTGATTATTCTTTTATCTTCGTGTCTTGGTTTACATTGTTTGGTGGGTGTGAAATTGTGAACTATGCGTAAAATCGAGTTTAATGATAGACGAACAATTGAATTATGTCCAAACAAAATCTTGCTATAATCAGACCATGATTCCAATTCAAATGATAAATCTTCTTTTAGAAAGTATTAATAAGACAATTGTTTTGAAAAGGTAATGAGAAGCTAATAGTAATACTACTCAATTATAGTATGATTAATAATAAATATGCTATTAGAAAAAAATTAATATTATAATATTAAACAAAGAAACCAGCCTTTTTTCCATGTCATTAGATTTTTTTTTGCTATTTTACGCCAACAATGACCACATATTAATAAGTATTACATGAATATGATTCGATGTAGATGTGTTGCACGATATAAATATTTATAATTTCAGTTTTAACTCGTTTCGTATGTATTTGTGCAACGTTCAAAATCTACATGTAATATATATCAATTTTGGAAAAAGGATTTATGTAATCCTGTAATTAAGGTCATTCAAATGACATGATTTACTCAAAAGTTTCTAATTTGACCATAAAGTCGAAAAAAAATCATTTTAATTAACAATAACAACTATATTATTCCAGGTGGTGTAGTGTGGGTTATCCCAATGGTTATTTTGGTGTCATTGATTCAAAATCGTGTTAAGGAGTTCATGAGTTCTTTTGTTATTTAGTTTGATGTTGTCTTAGTTTGATGTTTTTCAATCGGTAAGCTTGGGTGTTTCTCGGTTCTTCGATGTGGTTGTTGTGTTGTTTCTTGCTCGGTCAAGTGGTGATATTGTTGAAGGGTCTTTGTTGTAATTGGAGCGTTTTGGTTTGGCGTTTTTATGTATTTGTCTTTCAAGATGTTGTAGTCTTGGCACTTCATTGTATGCCTTTAACTCTTTTATGAGTTTTAATGAAATGAACTAAATTATCAAAAAAAAAAACAACTATATTATTCCAAATATAATACCGTTTAAAATAAGATTACTATGGTAAATGCACCAACTGTCACCACTTTAAATTTTATTTTTACATTTTTTGTATTCCCTCCGTTTCTTTTTAATCTACACGCCTTTCTTTTTGGTCTTTTTTTATTTACACACTGTTAATTCTTCTATTCTTGGTAATTAACATGTCCTATTTACTTTCTGCTCTTTTTCCACCCATGTCATCCACTTTTCAATATTTTATTCCATTTTTTAGTTTTTCTCATACTTTAGACTTCTTCTTAGTTCTCCCCAAAAATAAAGTGAGTAAACTAAAAATAAAAAAACGGAGGGAGTATAATTAAGCACCATTTTTAGAGTTCATTGTCTTAATTAAAACGTCGAAATGTCATTGAACTTACTTTCAGAATTAAAATCATAGAAATGATCAGTATTTTTATACCTTCTCACCGGCGTCCTATTTGATGTAAAAGGATTGAAAAAGATAAGATAAAGTCGAAGACTTGAAACTTGAAGTGATGTCTTCCTTAGCGTTTAGAAGAAAAATAAGCTGTGTGAAATGACAAAGTAACAAACAATGTATTAAGGTGTTAACCCATATGTGAGCTTGTCCCACATTGAAGAAAAAGAGAGAGATTGACTAACATATAAGCTTAATGGGCTACTCCTCCCATTGCCAATTGGTTTTAGGATAGAACCTCATCTAGGCTTGTGTGTGGTCACTCTCTTCTCCGGTATGGGCCTGTGTGTGCAGGTTCAATGATGAATTTGTCACAATGTGAGCATCAGAGCATGCCATTGTTCCCACTGATACACCATGCATGATTAGAAAAGTGTACGTACATCCACCTAACTATCATGCAAGTACTTAAATCAAATGGCATAATACTTCGTTTTCTACCTTTTTCTTCCTAATTTTTAAAATTTATATCATCCGCATAGTCGCATAGATGATTTAGGTCAACATATTTTTTGTGTAAGTTTCTGTGTGGCTTTTTCCTCATTTATAGAAACACAGTATATTATGACGGAGATTTTAAATATTTGCAGACTTGTGGGGAAATGTTTTCATATTTCCTCAAGTGAAATGTTTTCTATTATTATCAAGTGACAACAAAGCACTAGATCGAAGATCTTTTATACAACAAAAAAACAAACATATATTGTATTCTCAATAACCTTTTATTTTTGTACATAATTCAAGAATTCAAACAAACTGGAACAACACTTGCAAATCTTTTGGTCGAATGTAAAAATTTAACCATAAATATCTTTAAGATACACTTCATAATGACAATAGCCATATTCGAGAATTATTATTCCTACTTCTAGTGACTTTCATCTCAATTATTCTATGACTTATGCAATTATCTACATGAATTTCATGTTATATATAAATAAGTTTTTTTTTTAACCATTTGAGATATGATAATTGATATGCTATAGCCTATTGACATAGAGTTCTATTATTGTAATGGCTTTTGGTAGCGATTATATGAGAACGTGAAATCGATCTTATCCAATGACTGAAATGAGCTAAGCTATTTCTCCTAGATTGATATACATTAGTCTATGATATAGTAGTGCTACACTCACTCATATACTCCGTCTATTCTCTACTAATTAAAACCAAGTCATAAATGTAAAAATTATGATAATTTGATATTATAAATCTAATGCATCGAGATGAAACTAACAAAACCACACATGAGTATATTTTTACTTATGAAAAAATAAAAAACCGATCAGAGTTGATAGTTTACTTTCCCCAAAAAGAAACATATAGCATGTAAGTATTCCCTCTATCATTATTTACTTGCTACATTGATATAACATAATTTTCAAGACGTTACTTTAATTTCACCATGAATATCTTTTATTTCCGTGTAAGTGAAAATTATAAAAAAAAATTGATATTATGAATCAACATATTGAGACGAATCTAATAAGATCATACAAATTTGACTATATTTTGAAAGGATAAATCGAGACGAACCGAACAAGATCCCAGATGACTATATTTTTCCTTACGTAAAAATCACAAGAGATAGTAAAAGGGTGGTGAGTGTATAGTGTAAAAATCTCATTGTTGTAATAGAAAAAGAACGCCGGAAGTATATTACTATATTTTTACTTAAAAAAAATAAAATAATCGATCAAAGTAGATAGTTTACTATCCTAGAAAGAAAATGTAGCATGCAAATATAAACACGGATGGATTATTAGCTACCAAAGTACCAATTGTCAAACACTCAAAAATTGTATCATTACAATCTGACTGCAATCACATGAGTCATGAGGTGAGTTGGGGTCAATTGATTCCTATTTCAAGTCATAAAAGTTTCTTTCTAATGGTCTATAAACCTCACGCTTTGGGCTTCATTTCTGGCTCAAATCGATTCAGCAGGCAGCAGCCCATTCTTAATTCTATGAGCGCGACATTTACCTTTATTGGGCTGGGATTGATGGGCCATCATTTCCTAATGGTCTATAACCAAGCTGCATATTTAGTGCATTTCTAAGGATCTTGGTCTGCATTTTTTAGACCTAATGGTCCAGATTAAATCTAGGTATAAATGTTCACGGGTTGGGCCTTGGTGTCTAGATCCAATGATTTTAAATCCAGAACCACCCCAAATCTGATTCATAGTCCCAAACATTTTTTTTTTGTTTCAAAAAAAGAGGCCCAAAGTACAATTTAATACCTTGAGTTATGAGAGTATCTATTCTCTATATAGATAAGAGTGATGATGAAATGGAAAAAGACTCGCAAATGAAAGATTTTTTTATATTCTTGTGCTAAAGATTTTTAAATTCAACTTGCTCAATCTTTGCATGGTGTGCAAAAAATTACATGTTAAACTCGATGGGAATGCAAACTTAAAAGTAATTAAATTTACACCCCATCGTTACATAGACTATTGCTTTCAATCAAGTAGCAGTTATATATATACATTTTCAATTTACATTTTTTTTACAAGGTAAGTTGAAGTCACTTACAAGTGAACCTGTGGAATCGGAGGTGATGCCAATATTACTAGGTCATCGCCTGCTGCTCTCATTTTCAATTACATATTTAATGTAGATGAAAATTGCGCTTTCATTCACGTATTGGGAGAAAGAGGAAAACATTTTAAAACACTTTTATTAGTATCAAGTGACAAAACTTTCATATTTATGTAAGCAAAAACTAGACTCTTATTAAATACAACAAATTCATTCGATATTTTAGTCAATTCTAGCAAGTTAAAATCTCAAGTAGATAAACTGAATAGCTCAATATGATGATAGAACAAAAAAGTCACAATCTTTTTTCTTAAAAAGATTACTAAAACTTGTGTTTGGTAATTGGCCAAGAATTGTATGACAAAGAACCATTCCTCATCTAATCCTGTAATCCACTAAAATCAACTTCCCTCCACATCTCATCCAATTTGCCTAAATTTAGACCAACAAACAATGGTCTAACTTTCAATCAATCAACAACAATAAAATTCAATCCAAACTTTTTTAATTCCTCCAGAATATTCCGTTAAATATTTAACTTTACCTCCACCAAATCCACGGTCCAAAATTCCAACATAAAAAATAAAACAAAAAAATTTAGGTCCCGTTCGTTCTGTTTTTTGTTTTGGTTTTTTTTGAAAACTAAAAACAAAAATCGCAGAAAATTTGGTTTTCGTTTTTATTTTGTCGGTTTTCAAAATCATCATGTTTCTAATAAGTTTGACTAATTTTTTTATCGATTGTCGGACATATATCATATGACTTTTAAATACAAAAAATTGAAAACCACAATGATACCGAAGGAGCCATCACATTTCAAATTTATGAAGTATTTATTCCCATAAAACCGCACTTTGTACTACTCTGTAATTATCACACACATCATCTCCACCCTATATATAAAAAATAAAAATAACGACAAAAAGTAAACCAATCTCAACCGTCAGATCTCTGAGTTCCTAAAACCAATCCAACGGTAAAGAACCTAAAGTTTGACTGAGTTAGCACAAGTACGAAAAAAATTGAAGACTCATCAGGTGAATTTAAACAGTTGAGGCTTGCCATGATTGGAGCTCTGAAATAGACCTTTGACCATGTCAGAGGAGAGAGAAAATCAAAATCCCCAATTTTTTTTAGAGAGAGAAAGCTTTCTTCCATTTTTGGAGGTAAGAGAGAGAAAGAGAGAAGCTTAATTAAATTTATTTTTTTTCTGGTGATTTTTCTTCGGATATTATTTTTTTGGTTGGAATTTGTAGAGGAGAGAGAAAGGAGAAAGGAGAAAGAGGATTTTTTTCTCTTTTTCTCTTCTTCTTTTTTCGCAGTTTTCTGGAAATTTGAATTTCTAGGGTTTTTTTTGTTGTTTTTGTGAAATTAAATTGAATTGAATGTTGTGAGGGAGAAAAGAGGGGAAGAGAGAGAAAGGAAACAACGATGAATGTGATGCGTCGTCTTAAAAGCATTGCGTCTGGTCGAACTTCTATCTCTGATCCCGTATGTTCTTTTATCTCTCTTTGATTTTTTTGGATTTTTTGGATTTTTCTGTCTTTTTTGTTTGTAATTTATGTGTTTTTGTGATTTATTTGATTGTAATGTTCAATGTGGATGGAAATGTTGGAATTTTTAAAAAATTAAAAGAGGGATTTTAGTCATTTTTGCTTGGATGAATTTCAGATTATTGCTTATTTTGGTTAAAGCGTTTGATATCGTTATTTAAGAGGATTGATCGATTTATTTTAGTGATTATGTCATTGATTAAATTTTATCTTGAATTTCTTTTTGGAAAGTGAATATGGCAGCTTTAAAAAATGTTTTGGGGTTGTTTGTTGAGGGTAATCTATATAAATTAGTTTCGTCAAATTCGTAATACATTTTAGTGTTGTTTTGGTGAAAAGTTTATATCGTATTTCAAGACAGTAGTAAACATATGCGAGGATCTGTAGAGCTAACCATATGAATAGTTTGGTAACATATTGATAACGCAATCGGCAATGCTGTGGTTATTATTAGAGCCTTTGCAATATGCTTCGATATGAGAAGATAGATTTGTATCGAATCTAATGATTTTGGGTTCCATGTGTTAAATTATTGATGTTAGTTTAGGAAATGCAATATCAATATCAGGAGGTTATTGATGTGGCACCAGTTAACTAGGGTTGTTTCCTCATTTGGATTGTTTCCTTATCCGTTAGGAGTACATACTCTCATCCTCTCAGGGTTACCTAGTAATTCGCCTATCACGACTGTTGTTAAAGCCATGGATTTTTAGCTGGAAGAGTTTTGCAATTCAAGTCATTTATGGTCAATGCAGCTACATGACTAGAAATGATGTTATTTATTGAAATGAAAGCTTATCTTCATAACCTTCCAAACTGAGTTTTCTAGCTTTATCCGTCTTCCCTATTCTTTCTTGCGAAATTTAGTAGACAAGTCTTTGGTATTCTTCAGCCTCTGACCCCTATTGCATGGTCAAGACCTTGGAGTGTCTAAAGCATTCCGTCTGCTGCAGTTTGTAGCTCTAACCAGTTTATGTATTCACACTTTGTGCTTCGGTTCTAAATTTATTACTTAGACTGCTTACTGGGTTATCATCATTTCTTAGGCCGGGTTTTTGTCTTTGAGTTGCGAGCTTTAGTGGTTTTGTAGCTATACGGTATGTTCTAGAGGAGATGGGAGCTTGTATATGGTGTTACTTATATCCTTGTCTTGAATTCTGTTGTTTGCAGCTTGATAAGAATTTTTATTTCTTCATGTTGATTTGAGGTGAATAATATAAGGACAAGGAGTGGGGATTTGGGAAGATGAGAATTTGAACTGTTTGACGATGTAATTTGGGTTCTGGGGTTTGTTCATATAGGCAATGCCCAGAACATGACTTGACCTTTGCGATAACAAAGGGGTTATTTCCAGCTATCCTTTGATCCTAAATGCAATGACCATCTGCTACTTCAATCTTTGAAAGAAGCTGAAAATACAGAATCTTCTGGTTTCATTGGAAATGTCCAGATTAAATTACTTCGAAATCTTCTTATTTTGGCAAAATATTTCTTGGGTCCAATATCAAAAAGTAAGGAAGACTGTTTTCGTAGTTAATGGAAAGAGCTGACACGACACTCTTGGCTATAGATATACTGATATACATTTAGGAATGAGCTGTAGCTGTCTTGTTAGAATATTCAGGAAATTTGAGCTGCTCTTCTTTATTGCCATTTAGATTTGGGATTGTGTATATGCATCGAGGATGAAATCCTATTTCAACATATGAAAGGATATACTATAAGAGTGAAGAAAGTAAATTTTGAAGGATTTTTTATGTTTGATGATGAGATTGTATGATTTAATGTTATTGGCTTTTGAAGAAATTACATGATGCTATTCCATGGACGCTGAAAGCTACAATTCTTGTGATTGCCACTCTTCTCTCTTTGACATCTCTTTGCTGTGTTGCTGAGCTGTCTGTGCCTTCACATTTAGTCTTGCATTTTCATCTCTTTCGCTTTTTTATCTCTTTCCAATCCAACATTGCAACCAGAGTATCAGCCTTCATCGATAAAACCTGTTCACCTTCGTCTTGCTGTTGTCATTCCTGATCTGCCTGTCACTAGAACTCTTATGTCTCCTTTATTGGTCGTGTTTAACCTGTTTCTCTGTGAACCTTGGAAGTGGCATGTGGGTGTTTTTCGACTTTTCTCAGTGATTTGGTAGAATAGTGTTGCTTTTGGTTCTTCTGTAATTTTTCGTATTCTGAAATGTATATGTTGGTTCACTAGGATAAAGCCTATGGACATTAGGAAATGATTAAACTCTCTATCATCCTGAGGTATTATATATTTATAATGATTTATAAGGACCTGGAGGATTCTGAAAAGTAAGTTGTGCACTATCATGGTCAGTAGGCAGCCCATTGTGAAAGAAGAGGGCCTGTGACGAGAATTTACCTCTTGAGCTGAGACATTACACTCTTTGTTCTGCCTGTTGGTCATTGCCTTTTCCTTTTGAATATTTCGCTGGTTAATTGGGTTGGAATGTTTCTTTTGTCAAAGAGGCCTGTGTATCTTACTGAAAATTTAACAAGCTGATGTACTTGAGATTAATCATCTTGCTAGAATTCAATGGGAAAATGACTTAAAGGAAGATTCTTTTGAGGCTGGAAAGAAGTATGATTGCATGATAATTGTTTGGTTGAATGGTAGTTATCTCGAAATTGGCCGTAGACACTAATTTGCTGTATATATTGTTTCCTTGAAGTGATGATTTTATTTGGTAAAGACATGTCAACTGGTACAATAGGGATCCTAACACTCACTTGCTTTATCCAATAAATAACTAAGATCTTTCCTCAAATGTGATGTGGTGAATTTCCATCTTCATCTTCTTTTGAGCTTCTTCTTCACCATGTAGTTTAATAAGTTCTATAAGAAATAGCGCGGATATGGAGTTTGGTACCTATTTAATGGATTGTGATGAAGTGTCGAGCCTTTACATATTATTTTAGTTTCATCGCAAAGTGCAATCTATGTTTATTTAGGGCGGGGACTGTAGCACCAAGAGGGCCAAAGTTGAGCAAGAAACAGAAGGAAGTTTCACAGATGAATCACACCTTGATGAGAGATGTACTACAGAAGTAGAGCAACGTGTGGCTTCAACATCCATGGAGGAAATTTCAAGTACATCTGATGTGAGTTCTATTGATAGGACGCAGAAAGCTGATTATGATAAGCTTCCTAAAGAAATGCATGGAATGAAAATCCAGGAAAACAGAGCAGATAAAGATGATGATAAGGTAAATTGGAAGGCAATTAGGTTTTCGTGAACTGGGCTAAGGTTTTTGCTCGCATTATTGGTTACTGGAATACCAGTTTCGAGTTGAAGCTCTGTAATAGAGGAATTTAGTTTTATGACTTCCCGCCTGATATCTTGACATCATGGTTATAAACTTGTAAATAATCCTATGAACTTTTGCTTGTTGATTATAAATGAGCTAGTTGACTATGGGCCTAATAGATTTCTTTATAATCTTGTATTTCTGAATATTCTGTTCTCATCTTCAGATACTTCTGATGGAAGCATTAACTCTTATTTGTGTTGGTAATATTTAGGACATGGAAGCTGCTTTTGTGAGTGGCAGTGGTACGGAAGCTGGGCAGATAATTACAACTACAATGGGTGGCAGGAATGGGCAGCCAAAGCAGGTCTTTTTCTCAAAACTTTTTATTTTTTATTTATGCGAGTCTTAATTTATTTTGTAATTTAAGGGCTAAGGCCTATCAGGAATGGTTGCTTATTTTGTTTGCCTTCTTCCTTCTCCTCCCCCTTCCTTCTCTTTTCTTTTTCAAAATAAATTTGAAATTTGAAACTGTTATTGGTTTTCAAATTTATTGATGCAAGTGTGTCCAGTTAGGGAGGATTACCTTTGAAAGTGTTTGCAATTTTTCCTGCTAAGTTTGGCACAGCACAAAGTAATGTAACTAGAAATTGTTTGGAGTAAATAAAGTAAAACATAAATATGTTATCCCATGTATTTATTTTTATTTTTATTATGTATAATGAATGAAGAGAAAATAACTGCTTTGAACAAAGCTTTTCGGTAGAATCTATCGTTTACCTGATCATTGGCAATATTTACAATTTTTTTGCTTGTCGATAATTTTGTTTGGGATTGACTGGCCAAGTTAGGGGTTGCTTTGCTGTATATCAATACATCATGGGATTTAGATGGGTCCTGTTTATCTTGAGCTGAGTAGTAATGGTATTGAACTGCTCTTGCTTTCGTGCTTTAGAGATTTATATTTGTTTTTGTTTGGGTTCTACTTAGTTTGCAAGATTACATTGACTGTTATTGTTTATCAGTTTATTTTTAACCCTGTCCCAGACAGTTTCTTACATGGCGGAACGTGTCGTTGGTACTGGATCATTTGGTGTAGTCTTTCAGGTAATTGGATCACTGTTCTGTTGATGACCTTTGGCTTTTACAGGAGCACTAGATACTGATTCATTTTCCCCTTTCTCTTTTTTCTGAAACCTAATACATATACTAGGCCAAGTGCTTGGAAAATGGTGAGCAAGTTGCAATTAAAAAGGTGTTGCAGGATAAGCGATACAAGAACAGGGAACTTTCGATCATGCGCTTACTAGAGCATCCAAATGTTGTTCAATTAAAGCATTGTTTCTATTCAACGACCGAGAAGGATGAGGTGTACCTTAACCTCGTCCTAGAGTATGTTCCTGAAACTATTTACCGTGTTTTGAAGCAACATAATAGGATGAATCAGCACATGCCAACAATCTATGTGCAACTGTATACCTACCAGGTGAGCTTGACTGATCTCTGATGTTATATTTTGATGTACCCTGGCAACTTTTGGCTTCTCTTACTGATCTTTCAGATATCTCATCTTTTGCAGATTTGTCGATCGCTTAATTATTTACACAATGTTATAGGTGTTTGCCATCGTGACATCAAGCCCCAGAATATACTTGTGAGTTTTTGTTGGTTTTTCTTGCGATTCAGAGTATAGTGCAAATAGACTTCCTTTCTTTTATGAGGTCTCTGTCACCATTTGCCTCCACATAAAATAATGATAAGCAAGTGTACCGTACAAGTACCCCTTTTTCTCAGTGTCATTTGCCTCCACATAAAGAGATGCTCTATCGATTAGGAGCATCATCATGCAACAGGGAGGCTAAAGGTTCGATTATTATGTGGCATGGCCATGTTGCGCCCTCACCTTCAATCATATAAACATATGTTATTGGGAGGAGAGTGTTTTAATTGCTATGGCCTTGGTTTACTAGTTAAGAAATGCTCAAGGTCCATTTGGCACATTCTTTCAGAAGAGGGGGTTAGGGAATGCTCAAGGTATTTGGGAAAAGGCCATTTGAATTTTAACTTTTTTAGAGCTGGTCTGACCGGATCTCAATGTTGTTTTTGCTGTATATGTTCTCTTTGATCTGTTGTCTTAGCAAGGATTGTTAATGGTTGATGATTTGATGTGTCTCATTGTAATTTACTTCTATATATAATATTTATCCTCTGAGATCTTGTTCATGGCCTTTGCAGGTTAATCCACACACTCATCAAGTAAAGCTCTGTGATTTTGGGAGTGCAAAGATGTTGGTATGCCATTATTACACCGCTGGTAAAAGTTTTCTTTTGATCTTGCTGGATTTAAGTTGATTTTCAACTGTAGGTTCCTGGTGAACCCAACATTTCATACATATGTTCCCGATATTATCGGCTCCGGAACTGATTTTCGGAGCTACTGAGTACACAACTGCAATTGATATGTGGTCTGTGGGTTGTGTAATGGCCGAGCTTCTCCTAGGACAGGTTTGTCTTGCAATATTAAATTTTATGTCATATTTGCTATTGGATTTTGCATTGAGCTCTGTCTTTGTGAGCCTCTCATCCTCTCCTTGTGTGTTCTTGCTGATTAAACTTGGATGGAAATAGTTTGCGTACTTCCCAAGGTGTTTGTTGATGTAAAAAGCCATGCTTACACATAACAATTTTTCTTAAGCTGGATTTCCCTTTTTTTCCAAATATTATTTAAGTGCATGGAGCTATAAAAAATTGCATGGTTAATTATTTCTTAAGTGATGGAAATTATCTACGTGGATAAATGGTTATCCCGCGAAAGTTCCCCCTTTTGGTTATGACCTTCTACATGAAGAATGTTAACTCACTTGTAACTTGTAAGATGCTCGTAGGGTAAAAGTTATTAAGATAGGACTCCAAGGTCCAATCTGATCCAAACCAAATCAAGGAGTTTGGATCAAATCTGTATTAGGTTATTTTCATTTCTGAATATTGGATGTTTGGAATGGATTCAAACCTGTGATCCGAATTAGCCGAACAAACTGTATTATTTTTAAAATTTTGATTTTGAGATGGGGCAAAATAATAGGCCTAAATTCCCAACTCTTAAAGTTTTTGGTATGTTTATATTGTGTAACTATGCTTCTATTTTGGGTGTTCAAGTTGGCGATCTTCTGGACCAAATTATGGGATTTGTAAAGCTCATTATTTTTGCTTGACAGACTTTATCCCATTATTAACAATTAGGTTGTTTTGACCCTATATAAAAAGTCGCTTGAAGAGTTCAAATTCGGGTTAAAAATTGGATGGGTTTGGATTTGGTCGAAATTCGGATTGGACTTCGACTATAGATCCAAAAACTGAATTATTGCATTGGATTTCGACTTCGGCTAAGTACAAACTGGAAAACAAACTTTCACGTCTAAAAAGTAAACACTGGAGAAATGTGTATGCTTGGGGTGAAGTAGATGCTTGAAGAATAATATTGCGTCTCGTACTCTCGTATGGCAATCTCATAATAGATTTGTTGTCAAGCTGTCAAAAGTTGATTGGAGATTCTGAAAACGCTCTGTGAAGTTAGTGTGTAGAATTGCTAGATGAAAAAGGAGTGATTTGTGCACTCAAATCCAAAGCATGTGGCTTCTGGAAGTAGGAGTTGGAATATTTTGCGGAAAGACATATTAAGCACTAATAACATGTAGTTTTAATCTCAACTTTCCTATGTGCAAGTCAAAGAGCTTTGATTGGCGTCTAATTGTTGGAGTCCTTCAGAGACTCCAACAATATTTGGCACCGAAATCAAAGTTAAGCTGATACCAAATCAGACTCTTACTTGTATCAAAGTGAAAAATTTGGTACCAACTTGGCTCTACGTTGGTACCTCCAGCTTGTAAAATTACCAAAACACCCTTGTTGGAGTCTTTTAAAAGACTCCAACAATTAGTTACCAAGAGTTTCCCCCAAGTCAAATATGTCTCAAATTGGGGAAGCTATTCTTGTGTCACTCTCACGTGAGCATCTTTTGTTTCCATTGATTTGGCTTTATTATCTATAATAACTGGCTTTAAGGAGTAAAACTAAGGACCCATTCGTTATCGTTTTTTGTTTTCAGTTTTCAGTATTTTTGAAAACTAAAAACCAAAAACAGGAAACCAGAATAAGTGGTTTTCAATTTTTAGTTGTCAGTTTTCAAAATCATCATGTTCCCAATAAATTTGACTAATTTTTTATTCATTATAGGATATATATCATATGACTTTGAAAATCAAAAAACCAAAAAACAGAAAACCACATTAATACCGAACGGGCCCTAAGGTGACTGTTTTGATGGCTTACAATCAAGTAATATGATAATATACTCTCTATCAGATTTTTTTTTTGATAATATATGATTGGTGGCTTTTCTCATATATCATGGGGGCTGAGTTTAAAATCATGTGCAGCCTTTGTTTCCTGGTGAAAGTGGTGTTGATCAGCTGGTGGAGATTATTAAGGTGTGCCTTCAAAATGTTTTGCAATTCAATCCTTGTGTTATTGTCATCTGCATTTTGATCTTAACATACATTCACATTGTTTTGCTGTGGTATGTTAGATTTTGGGAACACCGACTAGAGAAGAAATAAAGTGTATGAATCCAAATTACAGTGAGTTTAAGTTTCCACAGATCAAGGCTCATCCATGGCACAAGGTTTTGTTAGCTCCTGTCTCTCTCTCAACACACTTACACGCACATGCGTGATGTGTGCACATATCTTATAATTTATGTTTTACTTAGTCCACTAGCAATCTTGTTTCTGTTGTTTTGGCTGTTTCAAGTCTAATTAGTATCTTATTCCAGGTGTTTCACAAGCGTATGCCTGCTGAAGCTGTAGATATCGTATCAAGATTGCTCCAGTATTCACCAAAGCTTCGATGTACAGCTGTGAGAATCTCTCTCCTTTCTCTTTTAATAACCTCAGATGCAGTATCTTCATTCCTGATTATGATAATTTTTATGGGTTCCAACTCTTATTTCTGATGTTCTCTTAGCTGGAGGCTTGTGCACATCATTTTTTCGATGATCTCCGAGATCCAAATGCATGCTTACCTAATGGCAGACCTCTTCCTCCTCTATTCAACTTCACACCTGAAGGTAAGCTTGTGCCTATCTTTCCTCCATTTGGTAATATCATCCTCCTTTTTCCTCAACAACCAAGTCATGTATTTCAGAGCTGGCTCATGCGACACCCGAACTACGTGCACGTCTCACCCTTGACCCCACAAAGAAGTAAAAGTTTCCAAGGCAGTGGTTGCGTCCCCCGTCTATGGATTTTTTTCCCTTGATTTGCTAATATGTCCAACTGTGGGTGCTCCTGAAGCTCGCCATTGTCATTCCCCGATTTACACAGATATCCTGAATGAACACTTTGCTAGGCAGATCAGCGTATGTTAATAACTGAGACTGTTTTCTTTGACCGAGTAATTTGGGGAAGTATCAAGTTTTTAAGAGTGAGATATGTGTGGCAATGGAGGTTTTTTTAGCAATATTTCCAAAGTTACGGCGCCTCTCCAATTATGGTGAATTGGCATGTGTAATTGTGTATGTTTCTGTATCTAGTCCTTGGTTATCTCTGGCCATCAACACTTTCATGGAGACTAGACAACTCTTTGCCATTATTAGGCTACCTGTAACTTATTGTCACTTTTGTGCATTATTATGAGGTGTTGTGGAGAAAAAGTTTAAGCTTTCACTTTTTCTGCGTGATTCCCATTTTATGGTCAATTTATCTGTAACCTCCGTGAATTTTTGATGACAATTTTGATGAAGTAACTCGGGACTGTGACATTTATCTTCATCCTTCCCTATCTATGAAATTTATAGGGAGAGTTGTGATAAAAAGAATGTAGCATCACATTAGCTCTGTCAAATTTCAATGAAATTTTCTGCGTTACCTTTTCTATTTTTTTTTTTTTTGTTTTTTTTGGTTGAGTAACATAAATATTCTTCACACGTTGCCCGGGCTGCCTCAGAGGCGAGACACTTGAAAGGATGGGGAAAAAGTAATTTTTCATTTCTACTGGTCCCCCCCTTCGGTTAATTTTAGCATTTATGAGTGTACTTGTTTGTTGTCCAATGTGTTGTGTAGTAGATCGAATCAGTTTTCTGGCTTGCGACTTGCGAGCATGGCACATGGGTAACATAATCTGCTGTCCAATCTGCAAACAAGTGTGTATTTGTACACTTCCATGTGCGGAGGAGATACGGTGGCCAATGGATTAACAATTATGAAATCGAGATATTTGGTAACAATCATGAAATGAGACAATTCCAATTTCCAATCACATTAGTTGATCTGTACATTTTCTTTAGGATTGGATAGAAATGCAATCATATGTGAAAGATTAAAATAGGAGGATTTTGGATTTAATTTATCTTTACTCGCTTACGTGTTATACTCCCCTGTCCTTAAATAATTGTTTAACATATTGGATTAGTCAATTTATAAAAAATTGTTTTGTTACTTTAGTTGAAAAATCCACTCCATATAACTCATGTGATGTAGGTCTTTTCAATAACTCAATATTTTTCACTCTCACTCTTCATTTTCTATGATGTGGGTTCGTCTATTAACTCTCTTTCTTACTAAATTAATTTTTAATTTTTATGTTTATTCTATTCACCCAAACATCTACACTACGTACTAGATGTACGTTAATATGAGTGTCCAAATCTAAAAGGACAATTAATAAAAATCTGAAAGAATAATTTCATAAGTACTGATATAAATGTATGTATCATAATAGGAAATGTAACTAGAAATAGAGAGCATCTATACTACCATTTAACAAGTCAAGCATCTTTTGCCGTCTCTGTAATAAAATAAACTTTTTTTGTACTTTCAAGATGTTTGAACCAATTTAATTATCTATGTAATGTCAATTTGCTAATATACATGTATTTTGCAAATTCTTATACCTTTATGGGATCATGGAAAGACTTAGTTTGCGCGCCTTTGAAGACTATCGGAGACATTAATTTACACATATTTCATGAGACACATTTTAACATGTACTTATGCATCTATTTACCTTATTATATTTTCTCATCCTAAAAAAATATAAGTGTATTCAAAATTACTGCATTTTTAAATTCCACATGATTCCCTTTATTCCCAAAAAGCCACCTACTTCTAAACAATTTCGAGACCGCTCATTTAGAATCACCTACAAAATGAGCAAAATGCCTATCGAATTGATATACATTTATCATGAATTTACCCTATCATCAAACTAAGAAATGATACACTCATCACATTGATTGAATTAATCATCTATAAACACAATATTGTTTTTATATTATTAACTTAGTTAAAGTATGGCAAATATTACACTTAGTCACTTACCGAATAATACTAATATTTCAAGAGTTGAAAAAAATATTATCGAATTTAAATCCACAAATAAATTTTTTGCGCCCCCATCGGGTAATCCCCATGGTAAGATAAAGGGTCCGCCGGACCGAATAAATCCACAAATAATGCCTCTATGACTTTTAGCAAGTACTACTAGTATTTATGGGTCAGCCAAACCTCCTAGAGAACTCGTGGGTCTCATGAGAGTTACATAATGCAACCCACAATTTCTTTCCTTTACGACTTTTCAAAACTTTGTTAAACAGAAAATAAAAAAGGGCAAAAAAAAAAAAAAAAAAAACCTAAAATCCCCTCCATTTTTCCTCCACCAAGTTGAGTACATTTTCAACTCATCAACTAAAAACACAAAATCCTCTTCTCCTTCTTCTTCTTCTTCTTCATCATCATCATCAATAACCTCCAAAATCCCTAGAATTCCACTTTCTCTCTCCTCAATCCACGCCATCTATGGCTTCATTTTCTCTCTCCTCTTAAAAATTCCGCCGAAAAACCCTAATTTTTCCACCGGTGAAATTCAATTTCACGCCGAATTTCTCTATCTTCCTAACACCGCCATGTCTGCCACCGATGTCGACAGTACAGCTCCTTTACTCGTTCCTCTCTCACCACCTACCGGAGAACGATCTTTCCGGTCACGTAGTCGGCGAATTTCCGGTCGAGCAGGGTTACGTGGCGCCGCGAGGTTTCTCCGGAGTGCAAACAGCCGGCGAGTGATATCGGAACAGTCGGTAATGGTGAGAGAATCTGCGGCACAACAAATCGAAGAGCGTCAAAGTGATTGGGCTTACTCTACTCCTATTGTTGTTCTTGACCTTCTTTGGAACACAATCTTTGTTTTTGTCGCAATCGTTATGACGATTGTGAGCGGAGATGAGAAAACGCAGGTTCCTTTGAGGTTGTGGCTTGTTGGATATGGATTTCAGTGTATCTTGCATATGGTTTGTGTTTGTGTGGAGTTTAAGAGGAGGAGAGAGATTATCAGGCCTAGCTTAGGGTCTTCTGGTGCTTGGAGTGTTGGTGTTGGACCGAGTTCGGGTTCTAATTTGAACTTGAATTCTAATTCTGGCTCTAATCGGTCGAGTTATGTGAATTCGAGGTCGAATTCGAGTTCTTCGGCGAGCTTAGAAGATGAACCCTTGGAGTTTGTTGCTGAGCGTCACCAGGATGAGGATAACACTAGGTACAACTAATTTAGTACTGTGTTTATGTTTATGTTAATGTTTATGTTTATAATCTTTGTGCCTATTTGATTACTCTTAAAGAAGAAGATGGAAGAAAAATGAGAAGATGTGATTTGGAATGGTGGAACTCGAGATTATTGTGCTTTAATCTTTATTTCCATATACTAGCCCTAGGTTTGTGGGTTATTTGCAATGAAGGAAATAACATATGTTAGGACAATTTTTCATTAAAAAAATCGTTCTAATGTGTATTCTTTCCTCAATTTGCTGTAAGGTTGTGCCAACTAAGCATATGAAAGCCCCTTTATGTCTAAGGAGGGGAATTGTTGGAAGTTTGATTTTAAACCATTGCCATTCTAGGATCAGTATTGGCTTTTACCAGACATTTCAAATTAGTATATGTATATGTGAGTCGTGACTATTATTTCTTGACACAACTTTCTTGTAAGGTTATGGGCATGATGGAGTTCAGTGGAATTATGTAGCAAGTGCATGTTGATGTTTGTTTGACATTACATTAGTAGCTTAGTCTGGTGCAGTTTGAATATTTGTGGAAACCTTTAATTGGAGTATATGGAATGGAGGGATGGATGTTGTGAGATTACTAAGGAGAAGAATGGAGATATGAACAGAATTTAAGTTGGGCTCCATGATTTCTTGAAGTATACAAACTTTTCAAAGATGTATGTGAGGTGCCATCTTAAACCTTGGGATTATGTTGATTAAGCAAAGTTGCACAATTTTTTGAGGAAGTAGGAGTTGTTGGTAAATGCTAATTATTGGAATTAAAAAGTTTACAGCTTGTGCTCACTGCCTTTGCTGTCCACTGAGTATGCAAACATTTTGTTGGCTTCAGCAAGTGCATTTGTGCCACTAGAACAAATTTTAATAATTCTGCTCCTTATACTCTATGCAAGTCGCTATTGAGTATAGTCACTTCACCCTCGATGTCTGAACTTAAATGGTGTTTGGTCATATATTTACAGTATCTGTCAGCTGCAGTGAGCTCAAAATCAGAAGTCTTGAGATGTAAATTTATTACCGATTTACTTGTCAGGTAATCAATTCTGGTTTTTCCTGGACATTGGGTCTATCTAATTTTGTGGCCTGTGGGTTTTTGCTCGACGTGAGGTTCTAAGTCAAATTATCTGGGAGTTATTTTCAGTATATTATCAATTAAAATTTTTGGGGGTGAATCTATACATAGATTCAAAGTTAAGCAACCCAAAAAACAAAAAAAAAGGAAAAACCTCTGATGTTCCCCTGCCATTCTCTCCTCTTATTGTCTTATCCTCAGACCTCACACCATACCCTAGTTATCCACTCCATCTAATTACTTTATATTGTAGACATCCTACGTGGCCCATGATTTTGAATAAGAACCCAAATATGGTGGATCAACTAGTATCAGCAAAATTAGCTTCTCCCATTCGACCAGTGCATTTTTACTGTTATGTGTCATCCTCCTCTTGCTATTATTTTCTTCCTTTGGGGTGATCAAGCTGTGAAATCTACACCTGTCATGGCCATAATCAGTCCCTCTATTCTTAGATCTAAAGCATGTAAGCCGTAGTATGGTCTCAGAGCTCATGATGACAGTTTCAAACAGAGCAGCTAGAATAGTTATTTTGATGGTGAGGCGAACAGCAGCTGGTTCAGTGATGAAGGGTAGCATGGCAGGCATGATGATTTAGAACTGGTAGGTGTAACCTTTTGTGGGGGTGTGGGTAAGGTTGAAGCTTGAGTGAGGGGAACTGTTGAGTGGCTCCTGTGACATACTGACATCTGGTTTGGGCTTTTGACAGCAGTATGTCTGTGTCAGTAGGGTGCTGTCGTGCTAATTGGTGATTTGGTGGTTTTGCTATTCCCTATATTGCATTGTAGGCTTGTAGATTTCCCAATTCCATTTTCTTTATGGAGTTTGGCTGTTGGGGGGGTGGAGAGGGAGGAATCTTTGGTGTTTCTCCTAATTAGTTGAAATATGATCTCGTGTAGAAGGATAGGGAGGGGAGGGGGGAGGAATATCAATCAAGGGAGAAGTTGACAAAGTATTTCACTGAAATAACAGGAGAAAACATTGAATTCATTGCTCAGTGAGTAGAAGGCAGCCCAACCAAATGCCTCAATGAAGTATAGGAGCAAGTTCTATACATGGATCATATGACTTGTTATTTGATCATCTATTGTGAATGCCTTGTTTACTGGTTGGATGGTTGTTTTTGTTTATATTGAATGGAAGTTTAAGATGAGAGTTTGTAAAGCTATGCTTTGTTAGGACCAATTTGGTGGACAACACATTGGTAAAGGGAGATTGAATAGTATCGAATTTATATATACTTAGTATTTTTTAGTTGCACCATTTCACTTTTGGGCACTATTAATCAAGCAACTTTGACTATATTCTCTCACCATTATATAAGAGAAAACATAGTCAAGTGGCATCTTGTTAGATTCATCTCAATGTGAGGATTTCAAATATCAACTTTTTATAATTTTTACTTATACACAATTAGAGATATGAATGTTCAAAGAAGCGTGTTAGATTACGTGAATAAGTAAATGGTGCACCTAAAAAATCCAGAGGAATTAGATCACATGTAGCCATTTAGGTACTGATTTCAGGTACAAAAGTACAAGCTTTTCATTGTTGATATATGTTGCAATGCCATATACTTCTACATTCACATGCTTTTGGTAAGTCAAAAACTTTTATTCACGAGTACATCTATAAGTTAAGGAGGCTAATTTAAAGCAGTTCTGTTTCACAGTTCCAGAGCCCCCTCCTCAATCCCCATAAAAGAGGGGAATGGAAAAAATGGATCAACCCTTGTTCCCTTTTATGTATACCTGTTCTAGTATTCCATTTTCCCTTCCTTTTTCCGAGCATTGTTGTATCTGTGTTATTATCATACTGGCTTTTGATTTTTCCCCGAGTACATATGGTGACTGGCTACACTGTATTTAACTAGTTCTTTATATATGCACTCATTATTGGATATTGTTCAAATTTATACTTTCTCATGAATATTATTTTCTCAGTGAAAAGGGTTCTATGTTCACATTCTTTTCAAACATAAATGGAAATCAACTCTACCAGTTACTCACTTTTACCATTTGTGCCACGCTTTCTCTGATGTGAGTGTAGGCCGAGTGAACGCAAACCTCGTATTGTTTCTGACCTCTTTTAATTTGAGTACAGGCAACGTGTCTTCATTAGTATCTTTATTTGGTGAACTGGCTGTATCAGTGTATGGTACATTCGTCACTGGAACAGACGGGGACATAATTTGCCAATTATCTTGTTAAACTAGACTGTAGATAAATGGAATGCAAGAATTATGTGAACTATCTAGTTCAAGTTTTAGAATACCACCGGGGGAGGTTTTGAGATGATTGGGTAACACTGTACTATATTATCATGAGCTAGTGGTAGCCGAACTATTTGATTTGGTTGAGTTTATAGATTTTTGAACTAGTGTCTATTGCTTTTGTATTTACACAATTTGCTTTGGCAGCGTTGCAAAGCATCTGGAGTCGGCAAACACAATGTTCTCATTCATTTGGTGGATCATTGGATTCTATTGGGTATCGTCTGGTGGGCCAACTTTGGCAGATGATGCGCCAAAGCTTTACTGGTAATTTTTTTGTTGTGTTACCCTGATTGTCTTTGATATTAACAACCTTTCCTTTTTGTTAAATTTTACTCATACGGCATTGTTTTCACAGGCTCACTATATCATTTCTGGCATTTGATGTGTTCTTTGTTGTTATATGCGTTGTGGTGGCTTGCATTATCGGTATAGCTGTATGCTGTTGTCTTCCATGTATCATTGCAATCCTATATGCTGTAGCAGATCAAGTAGGTTACTTCTACATTCTTATATCTATCAATCCTTAGCAAGTGTCAGCATAGTTTTCTCACATCATTGTATGTATCCTACTTATAGGAAGGAGCTACTAGAGAGGATATTGATCGGCTGCCAAAGTACAAGTTCAGGAGCCTAGGTCAAACTGATAAAAAAAGCGGTGATATCCAAGAATCATTTGGTGGAATCATGACTCAGTGCGGCACTGACCCACCTATTGAGCATACTCTTTCTCCGGAAGATGCGGTGAGTTTGCTAAGAACTTGCAAGAACTTTGATATTGCAGTAGATGCAAAGCTACGAAATTGTTAATTGTTTTTTTGGGGGTGGTATGCATATATAGGGTTGGGCTTCCATTAGAACAATCCTTATATGAGAATGCGATGACACTTTCTAGTAATCCTTTCTAATTAATGTATATTATCCATTTTGACTAAACTGTATCCATTTTTTTCCTTGTTGGGCCAATCTTCCAAAAGGATTACTTTTTCAGGAAAAAAGCTTACCATGCAATATTTCAATAAAGGATTACATTTTCACTTAAATGGATTACTATTCCATTGTTATCACGTTCTCATATAAAAAGCATTCTCATTGGATGAGAAGGGATTTTTTTTTTGAACTAAATGTGCATATCTTTTGTACTAAATATGCGGGTTTTTTAACTGAATGTGCATCTTATTTTTCTAGAGTATATACTTACTATTCGAAAATTGTAATATACAAATTTAGTACAAAAAATGTGCACATTTAGTTCAAAAATATGCACATAATTTTTATCCCTTCTCATTGGATCTCGACTATATAAGTAATGTTCTGTCAGAAATACGTTGTAATACTCTCTCTCACTGGGGAAACTGATTTCTGCAGATCACAAATGTTTCTTATTGAATTAAAATGTTTTCACGGACGGAAACTTGCTTTTGCTGATTCTGTATTGCTTTCTCTTATGCATGTTATTGATTTTCTCTTATTGAAACTGCTTTTTATTGATTAAAATTGATTTTCTTGAATGTTACTTTCTTTAAGGCCTTAATGTCGGGTCATTGAGACCCTTGGATAATTATATGAAAGGGAGGGAGGGAGTCTTTGTATGGCTTGAACCCTTGGCCAAGCTCTTGTGAAAAGAGAGAGAATTCTCTTTTGCTAACCCTTGGCCAAGCTCTTGTGAAAAAGAGAGATAATTTCTTTTGCTCCTATTGTCTCAGTTAGATGCTTGATGAGTCTGGCATATAAATTGTATATATTGATATGCATTTGTTCATGGACTAAAGTTGTATAAATTCCGATTCTTTATCTTTATCCCTTAGGAGTGTGTGATATGCCTTTCATCGTATGAGGATGGGAGTGATCTATGGGAACTTCCGTGTCAGCACAATTTCCACTGTGCTTGCATAGACAAATGGCTACACCTCAACGCTACCTGCCCCCTTTGCAAATACAACATACTCAAGGGTAGCCAAAGCTGTGAAGAAGTATAGATAGGTCACTTTCTCGTGGCTCCAGATCAAATAGCGTCTGTAATTCCTTGTTTCACTCTTTCTTTGTGTGCTTCGTACATATTCATATTGGAATTCTGTACTCGACAACAAATTCTCTTGCTCAAGCTGCTCCACTGCAAAATGCGTTCTGTAGTGCTTGTAAAATTTCTTGTTTCGCTTCTGAGAGATGTACATGGTTTTGTAAGCTCTGGTCTCTGTGTAGATGGAAACTGTTTCGCTTGTTATATCATCAGAAATTCTAACTGGGTTGAATCAACATTTAACATTTCATCCCCATATCTATCCCTCTTTCATATACAACGCATCCTTGTAAAAAGCTTGTGTGTGCAGAGAGTTTGAAGCTCTTTGTAAAGTAGACTTTCAGATAACTTGTGGAACGTGTTCAGTCAATGTCAGCAAAGCCGCGAAGGAACTTTCAACTTCCTACCCAGCTTGTATAGTTGTACTCCTCGTTATGCTTGACATTGACATGGATTCTATCTTTACTTGTTGGAAATCATTGTGGGTCAAAGGTCTACATATACTACCTCCGTTTCTTATCATAATACGTGCACCATTTTCGACTCTGGAATGGATACATAATACAAGAACTATTTTTCTATTTAGTAAAGTTTCATAGGGTATAATAGTTTTAATGAATAATATTTCCCTCCTTTAACTATTTAGTTAAATGGATAAGAAAAGCTATTACAACGTTTTCTCTGCTCATCTTTGCTTCGTGTTCGAAAATAAATCGCATGTATAAAAAAACAAGAGGTAGTATAACATTGGCTCAAAGGTCCTTCCATTTGTTTTTCTCAAGTACCCGAAACACATTGGCCTATTGAGTTTCATTACAAATTCAGGAATCAAAACTTCCCTTTTTCTCCATGTGCTTGTGAGGCTCAAATCCGGACACCTCTATGAGATGGACAACCATGATACAGATATTGTGGAAAGAAAAGAGAACAATTTGCCCAACTGGTTAGGCAACTAACAAACGATGAAATACTCTAAAAAAACCCATAAAAGGAACAAATTGTAGGCATTTCTGAGATAAGTGCACTATCATAATTTGCGTCCTATTAGGCTACCTAATAGTTGGTTACTTGGTTTATTAGCCAGACTCTTCTGGAAATCGGAAATTATATATTTATAGGAGCTATTTCATTTTTTTCTTTTAATCTTTCAATTTCCTTTGAAAGCTTGTTTTACAGATACAACTTTTAGAATTGTGTATCAATTACATGCTATATTTAATTGTTTACATATGGACTATGGAGTACTATATTTTTAAAGTACTTACTAACTTTTAGAAGTATGGTTTAAAAGTTATACAAATTATTAAAATAGGCGATGCCTAATTATAACATAAAATTAGACAAAGTCAACTCTACATTATCCTAATGTTCATTCGTCTCATCTCTAACCCAACACTATCCCTTGACACTTCGCACCAACTTTAGCCGTACTTTCTCTTCTCCTTCCTTTTCTTTCAATCTTTGAACTACAACGAACAATTTTATAAATTATCACAGCAGTCGCCTTGAATCGGGTTAAACCAGTCACTAAAGGGAATAAACTAGTAACTAAATGGATTAAAGAATGTGAGAATCAAATGGATTAAACGGCCACTAAATACATTAAACTAATCACTAAATTATTAAACTACCATTAAATTAGTCATTATATACGTAAAGATAATATTTTCTCTTTTTAATATTGGGACCGTCAGCCTTTAATTTTAAATTAAAATTGGGCGGTTTTCTAAAGCACCAATTGTAGTAGTTAACATATGTTATTTTCGTCGGGTAAATATAATTCTCTATATGTTGGACCTACATCAACTCAGTCACCCTGTCTATCTCTTTTTTTCTTTAGCATTCGTGCTAGTCTCTAAATTAATTGAATTGTGAAAAAGATCAAAGGGTAAGTACATAGCAATTGCAATTGCAATTGATTACTATCTTATCACCTTTCCAGATTAAACATTCCAGTACTAAAGGAACATCACGAAAAATATGTATAAATATCACTAACACAAGGTTTTTGTTGGTATGTATCCATCAAATACAAGAAGTTTCACTGGAAAAAATGCACTAGTAAATTTGTTGAATTAGGTATTTATTTCACAAAGTCCAATATCTTATACTTCTTTTTACTTGCGTGTTTCAGTTTGACTTTTACACTATTCCAAACTCGCTACTTTGAGCTTTTTATCTTTTATAATTAAGGAAAACATATTTATGTGTATCCTGTTGGATCTGCTTCAATGTATATTTTTCGAATATTTACATTTTATAATTTTTAATATCGATAATTAAAGATATTACCTATTAATGGTTGAAATTATGTATTGAAAACGTAAAAAGTCAAACCATCGCAATTAAAACAAACAGGGAAGTATGATTCAATAAGATTCATATACAAAAACATAAGGGTGTGAAAGAATCCATGTATATATAATCAATTTGATTCCAATAAAGAAGATTTTCTATTGCGTGCCCTTGGCCATAACACCAATAACAATGGAATAAAGAATGATTAGTGTTGTACTAATAATATTAATGTACTTTACTAATTTGTTTGATTTGCTGCACATCATGCATGACATGAATTGTACCACGCTGCAGGAACTCCAACAACAGCAGCACTAGATTTCCTCCTGCCACCCAACAACGACGACGTTCCAACCCATGGTTTTTGGCCCATAATAATTCCCCTCTATTATTAAACCCTTGTATATTAACTTCTCCCCTGTAATTATAACTTCATCACTATGACAATCTAATTTACCTTTTACATTCACACTAAAATTAATTATCCCATTTGGTGCACCATTTTGATCTCTTAATCTATAACCTAAACAATGTAAGTAGTTTAAAGGCATGTTTTTACCAATAAAATCTGAAGTTGGAACTTTAGCTATACCAATAAACTTCTCACTTGATCTCTTCTTGTAATAAACCTCCAAATGAACAAATTTCGCATTTTCGGGAGTGGTCATTAACAGCTTCTCATTCCATGTAGGTTTGTGGTTGTTACCCTCATCACATAGTTTGGTTTTGTACTTTGTTCATACAACCTTGATTATCTGTCGAAATCGAAACGAAAACATTTTTTTAACGGGTTTATGATTTCTATGAGTAATTCTTCTGCTGATTTAAGGGTGATTTCTAAAGAATAGGAGGAGGGAAATAGTAGGATTCATTTGATAAGAACAAAGTGGTTGAGAAATGCAACTTTGTAATGATGTTTGGAAAATATGTCATATGTGCATAGGTATATATATATAATTTGGAAAGTGGAAAGTGGAAAGTGGAAAGTGGAAAGTGGATAGAAAGAATAGAGAAGGGAGGGATGTTGTTTCTCATATTATAATGAAAACATATTGCACAATTTTTGTTTTTGAAGCAAATATACTATATTTGGCTGAGTAAAATACTAGAATCTGACTTCTTTTATATTCCGTATAGTCGAAAAAGAAGGTGTAATGAAGGGAGGAAGAAAGTGCAATGTAACCTCAAACTTTATCTATAGTAGACAAGAGTGAAATTCATTCTGGTGGGCTTAAATGGAAAATTTGGACCATTTGGGTTGACGAGTTTAATATTACTGTAATATTAGTCACGCTAAAAAATCAATTTTTTGATTAGGTAATTTTAGTTGAGGAAGATGGATTAGAGTAGTCGTTACTCGTCTATGCTCTTCGTTGTTG
>CANSZD010003581.1:0-306634 GCA_947648045.1 Beta corolliflora
GGTAAGAACATGTTAGTTATAATATCGGTATTGAAAGTTTGACACTATTGTATTGAAAGAAGCAACGTATTATATAGAATAGAAAAATCTGATTAACTTCATAAATATCTATGGGAAGTTGGAAATAATAATACAAAATCAATCACCTTGAACTCCATGCTCATTTAACCATAATAAACTAACAATAATACAAGGACGAACAATTCCTAACACTTTGTCACGAAAAGAAAAGAGAAGACATAATTCCATGGTTAGTAATATGAATATTCATTCGTCATATGACGAAGTCTACAAGCAAACACAACTCTGATCTCACCACCATAAAATAAACATAATGAAAAACCAATTTGATAAAATTTTATGTCAACTTTTGTACCTATTTATAACTTATCTATGTTCATGTACCAAATACAAAAGGAAACTATTGATCTGTTATCAACTGCCAGCTTTTTTAATTGGAATCAACTAGATACGTAGTAATCAAAATTATTTGGTTATTATTAAATAATTGCACCGAATAAGGAAAGACTATAAAAAAGATTTTGGTTAATTATTCAACTTTAATACATTTTCAACCAAGGAAAAGAAGTCCGACATTGTCAACTCCTACAGCATATGCTCATCGTACGCTAGCCTAGTACAGTAGTACTTGCTTATATGCGGATCTTCCCCTGAAAACTAGTGATTTGTTAGTCGATAAAAGTTTTTTTTACACGCATCAGACGTGTTGCCTATGCTATTCTGCTGTTAGAAATTGGGTTGATGTCACAACTAAAAGAAAAGGACTAATTTTGCAATTCGTCAAATCGTTAACAGGTTGTCATAGATCTCTTAATTTTCAATTAGTTAATCATTTGGGTGTTAACGTGACACTATATCAAACATGTTATCCTTTCGCAAAACCTTAAATTTTGAAGTAGTACTACAATACTACTTAAATAGCATGGCTCTTAAAAGCTGAAATAAATGAACCTTAAATTTAGCTTGCTCATTTTATTTCACGCTTGCTCATCAGCTAATGGAATAGTGTTAATCCCTTCGTCTGGATCATCACATTTTCCAATGTGAAGATAATGTGATGGCTCACCTTTTTTGGAAGCCTGACACGCTTTTATATATAAAAAATAGGTTTTCACCATATTATACCCTTAAGTATCTACTATTACCAGCAGATGTAATGAAAAGTGGGTCTATGAAAATGAACGAGACCCGACAACGGGTGTGTTCGGCACAAGCTGTTTAAGTACCTTTTAGTGTTTTGACTCAGTCAAAACACTAATTAAAAAAAATAGTAGTGTTTGGTAAGGACGTAAGGTAGTGGTGTAAGTAGCTTTTAGTGGTATAAGTAGTGTTTTAGTAGTGTTTGTGAAAAGCTAACAATTCGTAGCTTTTGGGGGTAGCGTTTAGTAGAGTCTAAGTTATATATTAAAGTTTTGTTTGACATTTTAACTAGTTATTTGTAAATAGCTACCTTGACAGCTTTTTTTACCGAACATCAATATCTTATATCTTGCTACTCGGGCATTTACTAACAACTACTCTCGGTAAAAGCTAATACTACAACAGTTACTGTTGCCGAACACGCCCAACGTTAGAAGTTAAAGAGCTTGCTGGATGAAAGCTGTGGGATCACTTTCAATTTTTACCCAAAAGGACAGAGCTAGAATATGGTAGGAATCTTCGTGAGCCTAAAAATTCTTTTTTCTTTTAATCTAGCTAACCAAAAGAATCAAACCTAAATCACTGTTGTATTGAGAAACGTAGAAATGAATCAAAAACAAAAACATGCTATATATTACTTTAGTTTACTGTCTTATAGGTAGTCCAATACATAAACTCAACTAGAATACTATTCAAAAAAAATGACCCCAACTATCAACTTTCTTAACTAAAATGCATACTTGAAATTGGCTGGTGAAACCCAAGTAGACCGAAATAAGTAGTCTTTTGATTGAATGTAGGAAATTACACTTAACTTAATAATGCAATATCAAGAAAATGTGAAAATTTATTTGGTTGACTGTAAAAATGAACTAGCACTTCATACATAAAGTTTCGGGGTATCTATGAAGATTATTAGGTAAATATCTATGAGAAATATATCTTCTCAATAGGTTGCACTTCATGTGTTCTTGCCAACCAAATACTAAAATTTCCACTTTCGAAGAAGCTATAATAAGTATTTGTTTTTTGTGTCAACCAAACAACACTAATGACGTAGATTTTAAAAATAAATTAATTAACGTTCTTTACGTTAAATTTTCTTTAAGATAAAAACATAGTCAACATTGATAATCACACCAATAATATGCCAACAAAAAAACTATTAATATATGCATTAAAAAGCAAATCTAACTATCAGCCTTGCTAACATTATACTTCATGAATAAAGTGCAACCGACAATCACCCATGCAAGAACAAACTTTGATGATTTTAGGCTTCCCGTGCATCCAAAGGGATCAGGATGGACATATTCTAATACATGTTACATGTACATATGTTGGGATGTGTTCACTCTTTACTACTAAACAAATAACGCTAAAGCCTTAATTTCAAAAGATGGGCGGGTTATATGAACCAAAAATTCACCTCATATACTCATAGAGCACCAACAATGGATATCTCCTACTGGCTACTAGTTTTCCAAATGATTCTCCATGGAGAGAGAAAATGGAGAAATATATCCATCCCAACAATAGTATCTTCCATGTTTCTTGAAGGTTTCCTCACGAAGAAACAACAAAGAATAGTTCTTCCGAACACATCATTTCTAGGTGAAATGAGAACCGGTTCTCTAAATGAAACGAGGCAAAAAAAAAAAAACAGATCGGAGAGTGTGGAGAATCCTTCAAGAGCTTTATCATTGTATAGTTCTTGGGAGTGACTTGAAGAGCGAAAAAAGATGAGAGAAAGAGGATGGAGAACCCTTGTGAATTATAAGAACCACTAACCATTGTACATGCTCTTAGAAACTTATTTTCTTTATATCATATTTAGCTCTCTCCGTTCCAAAGTATGTCAATAATATGGATCCACTCTATATAATTTGTAGCATACACATGACAGTAAATCGGAGGAAGATCAATGGTGAGAGAAAATTAGTTATATGATTTGATTTGTAATTCCCAGCATCAATAATTTTATTCGGTGCCAATATATAATCAAAGTATATGACCTTAGCACAACTGCGCAACATATGGCCTTAATTAGCACAAAACCCTTAGAAACATACAGCCAATCATGACCTACCAAACCTATATATTCATGAAAAAAAAATGTCATACCGTATGTCTCATGCATGATCTGTTACATGATAGTCTACCAACTGGTAACGGCAAATCCATGGGAATGTACTTTTACTCCTCCTTGGAATTGCTCTTAGAATTTCCTATATCTACAAGCATTTACAAAATTATGGCCTCTCTCACCTACAAAATTAAACTTAATTAACTTGATAACCTTCACTCTTCTATATTTACAAATTAATCAAACAAATTCCTCAAATAGTTTCCTCATATCAAACCTTTTGTGGTTACTCTCCACAGCATTTACCACTTCTTGAAAAGTAGAAACACTGCATGGTACAATAAGACCATTCTTTTGCTCAAAACCAAACTCATCATAGGTCTTCTCTAACAAAATCTTGAAGAGGGGATGAGAAAGAAAGCTCGTTGGAACGACGAATCTTTCTCTTTCCTCTCCAACATATACCGCGAAGAACCCTGTTGGGATCTTCGTGGGGGTTGATCCTTCCTCCACCGATTCTTTGATTAGTAAAGATTGCCGGTATGAGTGCTCAGAGCGACGATGATCAACTTCGTTGATCATCGTCGCCTTTGTTTTCTTGGTTAGATTTGTGAAAGGTTTAACTTTAATCTTCTTCAACATGTTTGCTAAATTATTGTAAATAGAAAGAGGGAGATAAAGGTTGGTTGAAGTGTAGAGGAAAGGAGAACAAGGGAGGTATATATATTTGTAATGTGGGAAATTTAAGGGGGAATGTATGTCTTTACAAGGGTTTCATGTTGACTTGTAAAATTATATAGACAAGGGAAATATTATCAATCAATCATTGTATTTGTAGCGTAGGTAGTCATTGTTTGTTTCTTTTAGTGCATTAGATTGATTGACTTCTTGGCAATTTTATCCGTGACCTTTTCAATATTAATTTATAAGGAAGGTTAGTTGCTATATCACAATATGACTTGCCATTGATATGGCTTGCCACTTTTATTGAAAGGTATCTTATGTTTTCCGTCCAAAATATTCTTTAAAAATACAAGAGGTTAGGTGAATATTCTATGAATTTAGTATAGACTTTAGGATGAACAAATTTTGCCAATTTTCACCAATAAGGACTAATAGTGCATATAATAGTTAGTTGGACAAGTAAAGTTTGTAGGAGGATTGTATTAAAAATATGGGGTTTAGTCCAATTTGTCCGGATTATTACCAATTACAAAAAATATGTGCATCTAAACTCTACCATTTAAAACGAACCATTACGAGTTATCTTATTATTCCTTGAACCCCTAAATAACAGTACTCCCTTTATTCTTAAAACATTTCTATATTTAACTTTTGTACTAGTAACATATCTTATTTTGACTAATTTTTTTTATTAATATAGAAAAACATATGCTATTGAGTATCATATAAAATGTTATAGATAAATATCAACATTTTATAATAATTTACTAACAAATAGTTAAATATATTATTAGTGGTCAAAGTTTTTTTAGTAAGATAATACGTCAATGTTAGCATATAAACAGTGTAAAAGTTAAAATATTGTAGCTAAGAAGAAACCGAAGAAGGGTATTATTAAACATCAACTTTTTTTTGAGGCATATTAAACAACAACTTTTACATGTGTGATTAGACAAACTTCAATTATATATCAAACAAATTAAAGTTATGATTGATCGCTTTGAATACTAAAAAATCATCCCTTAAAATAAAAAAAGTATTCAATCTTACAATGAATTATTATAATTTCGTCTTACATATAAAACACAATATGCGTAGACTCAAATTCTAACTTACGAGATTAAAAAGTTATAATTATATATTACAATATGCCTAGACTCGTATTCTAACTTGCAAGATTTAAAAAGTTATAATTATTTTAAGAAGGATTAAAAATAAAAACATGACCTATCCGAAAACGGAAGTACTCTAGGTCGTAGTAGATGATAAGTCAAATAATACTCACGGTACCTTATTTCTCTTGGCACATGGCCATGGGTAGTATTTCAAACTCAGATTCATGCTTGACATCACAATTTGGTGTAGTACTATATAGTAGTACTTGTAAAGGAAATAAATAAAAGTTGCGTCCTAATCGGTTAGTCCATAAGACATTGATGTAACACCAACTTCCCATATATCCTTCAATCATGGCGCGAATTAGTTATGACTGAAGATTAAAAATACTAACCACTCCTATTTTCATCTTTATATATCATAGTAGTAGTTGGTAACATGCATATTCTTATAATATAAGTGGATTATAAGTAATATGATAAAGAAAAAAAGTATGAAGAGCGACGTGGATCGAGAGAAAAAAAAATAGTAGTGGACGTAGTTACCAAACTAAAAATGAGATGCATGCCCCAATTGCCAAATCACATCAAATCGATATAAATTACTCAGATTGACGACTCTTTGCTCAAAGATATTTATTTGAACGTCTTATGCCCTGTTCTTTTGGACTTATTTTCCGTTCAGTTCAGTTCATTTACTCTCTATATTTTATTTTAGTTCAGATTCTCTCAGTCCAAAAAAAGGGGTCTTATTATGTTTTATGTTCATAGGGAGTTGAAATATATGACAACAATTTTGATAAAACTCAATCATAGATTCATCCCACATGATTTTATTAACTAGGCTAATTGACATTTATGAATCAATTTGGTATGATAAGATACTAACAAAAGGAGTTCCTAGGAAAACTGCGATATTGGTAAATAAGTTTGGTATTATATTTAAGTCTTCTTCGTTGAAATTTCAACAAACAATAAGGATTTAAATTGCCTGTTGTAGAAAATTGTGCATGTAAAAGCAAAAATATTGAAATGAGAATTTCTAAAATTAGCATATTAGAAGAGAACTATCCCACTTCTCAACCATACAACCATGAGGTTGAGCATTTGATTTCTAACATTCTCAAATTGGGTTATTGTAGTCGTTTCTTTTCGATAAAAGTTTTCAATTATTAGTTAAGATGCTTTAGTTTTCCTTGTATTCTAGAGATTCTCTAATCTTCCCCAGTGGCGTATCCAGGATTTCACCCACGGGGGTTCGGAATTAAAGAGACGTTAAACAAAAAAAAAAGATAAATTGAAATTGCTTAAAAATCTTTCCTTTTTTATTTACATAACGCAAGCAAAGGGCCATTTGTTCTTTTTGAGACACATCACTAGACTCATCAGCTAATATTCCAAAATAGTCATCCCCAATCTCATCTATAAGAAGTCTAGTAGTTTCTTTTGCACAAGAGTTTATTAGTTCCTTTTGAATACTAGGAGCTATCATTTGATTATTCCCCGGAGCATTATCCAAGACAACTTTCTGAACATCCTTATTATTTTCGGCAAGCCATGTAAGAAGTGCAAGAAAGTTTCCTTTATTACTTGACTCATCACTTTCATCATGTCCACGACATGCTAGACCTTGACTCAAAAGGAACCTTACACATTTCAATGAATAAGTCAAGCGAGATTTGTAAAGGATCTTCGCTTCTGTGGTGTAAGAGCTAAGAGACTCAATGATTGATGATTTAGGCTTTGTGAAAAAATTAAACTTCTCTTGAGCTTCATTATGAACACTTTTTATACCACCAACATGTTTGTCAAATCTTTCAATCTTGTTCCAACCTCTAAACCCTCCATTTACAAAACTATCACCACCCGGGGAACTAGTTTTGTCCTTAAACAAATAACACACAAAACAAAAGGCGGCATCTTTCTCAACACTATACTCAAGCCAATCATATTTATCAAACCAATCAACATTGAAACGACGCATACCTCCAATATCCCTTTGAGGAAAATGATGAGTGCGTGGGGCACAACGTTTCTTAGCAACATATCCTCTTCTCACGGCATCTTGATCATTTTTAGGATACTCTATGATCGGAATCCTCTTTCCCGGATCGTGAGGGAGAAGTTCAACATCATAAGTCTTATCTTCCACATTAGCATTTGAACAATTTGCTCTTTGTGGAGTGTTTTGTTGACTTTGTTGTGGAACTTGTGGTGGCAGTGAACTAGGGGCAGCGGGATGGGATTGAAGTTCACCCTCATCAATTGGAGACTCCCTTGTATTTGGTGAAGAACAAGCGGAAGACTTTTGAGACTTCCAAAAGTGTTCCAAACTTTTCATCCTTCATTCACAAATTACTTAAAATTAAACAACTTTCTTGGCAATTGACAATTTCACATCACCAAATTATACTCTAAATCTCTAATTTCAATTCATCCAAGCATGAAGCATAATTTCCAATAATTTCAATTCAATTCATCCAAGCATGAACCATGAAGCATTCCAATAATTTCAATTCAATTCATCCAAACATTCCAATAATTCAATTTGTAAATACTAAATAACCATCTATCCAATTCAAACATTACTTGATTACTAAATGAATTGGTAATGAAAGTGAAATAAATCAGTCAATTACCTAAACAAATTCGAGTAGAGGGAAAACAGAAGAGGAGAGATGAGAATTACGCCACGGCCGGCGCCGACGGACGGCAGTCGTCTGTCGTCGGAAGTGCGAGAGGTCAGAGGAGCCGTCGTCCGTCGAGTGTCGTCAGGTGTCAGAGGTGTGCCGTTGAGTTTCAGATTTGAGAAACAAAAACAAACCCTAGCTTTTTTTGTTTGTGAAATGTCGCAGGTGTCGAAAGAGAGGAGAGAGAAACTGGGTTATTGGGGGGAATTGGGGAAAAGAAAATAAGATTCAAACAAAAAAAAAAGAAGACCGAGAAGGCTCGAACTCCCGACACGGGAGGTAAGATTCATTAAGTTTCACGCGGACCAACTAAGCTATGGCTTATCTAACTTATTTCTTCTACGCTTCCTTGGTTTTAACCTATTTTTGTTTTTTGTTTTTTTCCAGAATTTTTCCTTGTTTTTTTTCCAAATTTTTGTGGGTTCAGCTGAACCCACTGAACCCACGCTAGATCCGCCCCTGATCTTCCCCATCTTACAGGTTTTGTGTCATCTGTATTCAACTACTAATATTTGTATATAGTAGCAAAGTAACTCAAGCGTAGGCACATAAGTAAAAGAATTTCAATATGTATAAGTGATAAGGGCTCAACACTAACCATTAGAGTCCATAATTAGACCCCAACGAGGCCGAAAACTTAAGCTTTTCACTAGGGGAAAAAAGAATGAAGTTTAAAAAATGATTTTATCACAACACATTTAGTCGTACAAAAGGTATTATTGGTACATTTTCTAAGTATCAATCAAGCACTTCTTAGTAACCATACAAAATTTATGTTATTTTTTTTTTGTATATTAGAGTCGTTCTTAGAGTCCATGGACTCCCATTGTTAGAGTTAAGGAGTTTCTTATGTATAAGTAATTAAGTAAGTTTAACGATATATAATTAGATGAACATTTGCATATATAAACATGAGTCTTTTAAAAACTTGATACTTGATAGTAAGGATTATAGCCAGGGTCCTAATTAGTAATTTGAACCTATCTATGATCCCACATCCTCACCTCTTAACAAGTATCAAAACTCCTGTTACCTAGGGGCGAATATGGAAGCAACAAAACCATTGCTCTATCTCGTGATTCTTACAAACTATCAATCATATATAATATTAAAGCAAGAAAAATTCAGCCTACGTGTCAAGCCACTAATTTTCAAAGCCTCACATTGCTCCTCGGTTTCTCCTTGCATTCCATTAACCTGCCACGTGTCATTAGCCTTGAGACCTCTCATTTTCGGTTCATAATTTTAGGCGTAATTGAATTCCTTCAATTCATCATTCTAACATTTTAGGCAACAAATCAATTAGATGAACCGGTTATGTTAGGATTTTAAAATTAGATCAATTACTTGCCACATAAGTGTAACCTTTAAGGAAACAAAAATCATTCACAAAACCTGTTTGATAGCCGAAAACTTGATCGAGCAGCATATGGAGCATTATATCCCTTGATTTTCGGCTATCAAAGATTGATTCTTCACTTTTTTTCATAAAAGTTATAAGAAAAAAAATCCTTACCATGAGTATAATGCTCATATGATGCTCGATCAAACTATAAGGATTTCACAAAAAAAAAAAAAAAACAGAGAACACCAACGACAATTCAGCAGCGAAACAACACGCAACAGCCCGCAGCAGGTACCATACGATTTTTCCGACGGCCACTATACTGGTGGCAGAACCAAACCCAACAGCAAATTTAATCAATGGAGTTTTTGGGTGAGCAAAATATTAATCAACCCCAAAGAATTGAAGATAATGTCTCAAAACTTCCATCCAATTTCCTATCAAATCAAATCCCAAAACAAAGTCCCCTCGGGAAAAAAATCCCAAAACCAAGTGAAGATAAATTTCTTATAACTCACCTATTTCTCTTCTTTCTTCTGATTTTTCTCACAAACCGATGAACATGCAATAGAGTTGATGAACAGGTGTTGATGCTCTGATTAAATTTTGAGTGAAATGGTGTAATGTTTAAATAATTTGATGTATAATGTGTAAATGTGTTACCTTTTACCGATTTTGTTGTTGTTGTTTAGTATTTAATTGTTAAAAAAAATGACTGGATGAGGATTTAATTTTGAAGAGAGAATGAAGAAGAAAAGCAAAGAGGAAAAAGAAATTTGTTATGGCAGCACATGGAAGGAGAACACGCACAGGAAGGAGCTCATTTGCTTTGATTGTTTAGTTTAGTTTTATTAGATAAAATTATAGATATCAACTTTTCACACAATTCACCTCAAATTGTATACTCCGTTCTGTTTTAAATGAAACGTTTGCTTACGCAACCCTACGTGCTTCTTTAATCATTAATATCTTTAGTTGTGCACACGCAAAAAATATATAAACGTTATAATTTGATAGTATGCATCGAGACGAATCTAACAAGATCCCACTTGACTATGTTTTTCTTTATATAATGGCAATAAATTGGAGTCGAAATTGATCAATGAATAGTGTCATTTCACCCAATGTTTCATTTAAAACCGAAAGGAGGAAGTATATTTTTTGACACAAGTCGAGCAAATTATAGTATATTACTATATTATTTCCTGAGATATGAGATAAGTAGGGTGTTCCATGAAATTGACTATTTTATAAACAAAATATTATTTTGGTCAAAATCATGCCTTATAACAAGTTTAATTATTTAAGGCACTATTATTTCAAGAAATATAATTTATCCTAAAATTGATTTGATTTAGATATTACGAGTAGCAAAATCCTTATTAAAATATCTTTTTCCATTCCTATTTGTTCTTCCTATTTGACAAATTGGAGTTGAGGGAGTAGTAGATTGTTATTTTATTTGGTGAATTGGTGACTTTAAAACATACTCCCTCCGTTTCTTTTTAATTTACTTACTTCACTTTGGGGAAGAACCAAGGAGGAAGTACAAAAGTATGAGAGAGAAACAAAAGAGTGGTTAAAATATTAAAAAGTGAATTACATGGGTGGGAAAAGAGGAGAAAGTAGATGTGATATGTTACCAAAAATAGAAAAAGCAACGGTGTGTATATTGAAAAGAAACGGACTAAAAAGGAAAGTGTGTGGATTAAAAAGAAATGGAGGGAGTATTGGACAAGCAATATCAAAATAAATTTTGCATTCAATTGGAACAATTTGGTTAAGAAATGTATGATAAAAAAAAATAGTTTTATATGTTCTTTTTTTCTTTGCGTACCATTTAAACGCTTTTGAAGTTTAGCATTGTTATAATAGCGATTGATGAACTAAAAGAATTTTTTGAAAAAACGGGGACAATACAGAAGGATAAAAATTTAATAATAAGACATGTTATAGCTTATAGTTACTTTAACCATTTTTAGATGTTTGAGAAAAATGTATGGCAAATTAAGAGTTACACAAAATAATTGAATTAATCGCACAATTATGTATTAATCTAAATCAGTAGTCCAAAATTGATTTATGTGCAACAAATATTTTTGCGTTTTGTGATTAGTTTCATACCCCATTTTCAAATTTCATGCATGTAACCAGTCTCAAGGGAAGATATAAAAAAAGACAATCATACAACCATGTATGTAGATCACTATATATTAGCATGTAAAAAGATAAAATATATATATTATGCTCGAAATGTGCAACATAATTCGATCAGAATCACAAGGTACACACCTTTATATAGAGATAACCCTGTATTTTGACCATTCTATAAAGATAAAAGAATGAGTACAAAATTAATGGGGGGTCAATCTACTCCAACTAAAATTTTGGGTCTAAATTGTACAATTTGTGAAAGTTGGAGAGTTTAACTTGCCACATGAAAGATGCCATTAAGTTTGTTTCGTGAGAGTTAATATCACGATAGAGAAAAAAAAAGCGAATGTACATTATATATATGCATAATCTTTGTGGGTAAAAATATAGTTAAATGTAACAGTAAGTGATCAAAAGTTTTTTTTAATCTTTAAACCTTTTAACAACATGGATGAATTTACTCTAATTGAAATTTACAGGACTAAGTGTATGTTCTGTTCGGCATAAAATAATTGAACTGAACTGAATTGAATTGAAATAAAATAAACGGCCGAATCGAATTGAACTGAACTTAACTTAACAGAATTAAATTATAACTAATTAATAGTAATGATAATAATTTAGGAATTGAACTGAACTGAATTGAACTGAAAATAAGTTGGGGAGACCAGCCCTAAATTGCACGATTGCTGACCAAGGTGGGAAGGTTTAACATGCCATATGAAAATGGCCATGTACTTTTTTGGGTATAAAGTTAATATTAGGACAAAGAAAACAAATGAAAAAGTATATTGAATACTTTGAACGTATAATTTTTAAAAAAAAAAGTAATTTAAAAGTATAGTTAGACAAAGGAGACATTAATGTCTTTTAGTATTGTATTCACTTATATAATTTAAATAACATAATTTAAGGGAAATTATCATTAGATGTAAGATTCATTATCTTATAGTTATCAACTTTTGACACAATCATGAAATATATGTATGTATTGAGCTTTGTTGGAATCTAAATAGAAGTTGGGGACCTAGCTTTTATTACCAAAAGGAGAATTGTAGCAATGATATATATGTACCTAAAGTATTTTATACAAGTGACATATAGTGTTCCTTGCCTAATACTACCTCCCGGTCTTTATTAGTTTACTCCTTTTGACTTTTGACACTATTCACATACATGACTTTGACTATCTCTTGTGATTTGTACTTAAGGAAAAATAGTCATGTGAGATTTTGTTAGATTCATCTCAATGTGTAGTATCCAAATATCAAATTTTTGTAATTTTTGCTTATTGATAATTAGAGATATTAAGGTTCAAATTAGTGTATCGGCAAATGTGCCCCATAGAAAGGGGTAAACTAATAAAGACCGGAGGGAGTATATATATATGTTAGTCGTTATGGGTCTGTTCTATTCAACTTATCTTGACTAATCTGAACTTATCTTATCTTATTTGAACTTATCATATCTTATCTAAACCGATCTTATTTTATTTAAACTTATCTAAACTTATTTTTTAAGGTGACTTATGGTTGTGTTTTGCAAAATATAAAAAATATGTAATAAAAAGAAGTTTTTTTTTTTTTAGATTTGGAGTTAATGTGTAACAAGAAGTTGTTACTAAACAAGATAAAAAAAACCCTTGGGTTTATATCTCCTTAGACCTTTTTTTTCTTGCCAAAGTCAATTTGATCATGTGGATGTTTTTAGAGACTCAAGTAAAAAGGGCTTGAAAATCCTAATTTGCGACAAAGAGTGTGGAGAATCTAATACTACCACTAAGGGGGTATAAAAGGTGAAGTATTTGGAGCTTATTAGTAGTCGGTAGTTATAAACCTACTTTAAAATTTTATTCAACATTATCTTTCTAAGTGTTACTTGCATCATTAATTTTGTATTATTAAAAATTTATAGGTGTATTTTTGTGTTCCAATAGCGTACAACTGCAAGAGTATCACAATCAAATATGGCATAGAGGTAAAATTGAATTGAACATCATATTGTACATTACTCTTTTTTTGTTTTGTTATTTTACCTTAAATAAGCAAGTAGTATTAAGTATAATATTAGATGTATTGGATCATTATTTTGTATGAAATAGACAGACGTGGGGATAGAGATAGATAGTCTCTAAATTTATAGATTTATAAAATTTAAGTTGGGGGAGGACTATTATAAGTAAACTATGAGATTATCTTTGAAATAGCTATAGTGCCAAGCATATAGCCATACATCATATTTGATAGGCGTAAGACATGGAGACAACAAAATATTTATTGCAGCTTAAAACCAATGGGGAATTTAAGTCATAAAGTTATATTATGTATAGAAATATTCAAATTAGGAACAACATATTGAAACTTTCCAACGAGGAATACAAGAAAAACAAAGAAAATGGAGTGCTCATTAGACAAAATACTTTCCGTACATTTTGTTCTAATTTTCTTTATCTTTAATGATAAACAAACAAATTATTATATAAAAGATGTGATAATTTATGCAATCTCACTTTACAGTTCTACCGAATTTATTTCCTGTGGCATCCCAAATAAATTTCTAAATTTCATCATGTTATAGTTGTCGCTGATTATTATTTTTTATAAATATAAACATTAGTCTTCATTAAAGAGAAGATTGAGATTAAGTGAGTTTATTAGTTTAGCTTAGTGAAGTGAACTGATAATGGTATAATATTGTTTTTATGAGTGAGACAATTTCATTTAGGAAAAATCGGGGTTGCAGGGGAGGGGGATTTCGGGGGTAGCAGGGGAGGTGGCAAAGGGGTGGCAGGGGAGGAAGAAGAGAGAAAGAGTAGGAAGAATAAAATCAATTTAAGAAATTTAAAAAAATAACCTATTAAACCCAGAAATCAGTCAGTGGAATCCAATTTTGTAACAAATGATGCATAGTTGGGACTGTTCAAAAATACTTATTAGTTGGGACCGAAAAAGATAGAACATTCATAGTTGGAATTGAAAAAGAAAGACTAGCTATTACTTTAATAACATTTGTGCAAATAAGATAAACTGTTAACTCTAAAGATTATGTAAAATTACTCTATGTTTTATGAAACGTATTTTATATTACATGTATACAAATTTATACCAAAAGTAGTTGTTGATGACCTTTTCTTTTAAACAAGTGTTTAATCCCATATTTATATGCATCATACCATTTTGACCTTTAGAATATTTATTCTTTGATTCATAAATAAATAATACTCCCTCCGTTTCTTTTTAATCTACACTTTTTTTTTTTGGTCTGCTTTTTTAATCTACACACTGTTGTTCTTTCTATTTTTGGTAGCATGTCACATCTACTTTCTCATCTTTTTCCACCCATGTCATCTACTTTTTAATATTTTAACCCACTTTTTAATTTATCTCTCTCACTTTTCAGTTTCTCTCTCTACCTTTTCAGTTTCTTTCACATACTTTTACACTTTCTCCTTGATTTTCCCCCAAAGTGAAGTGAGTAAATTAAAATGAAACGGAGGGAGTACAAAACATAATTACATAAAACTTTCCGTGCATTATGCACGGGTCCAAAAACTAGTGATATTATAATAATGAGTAATAATATATGTTTTTATTTAAAGAAAATTGTGAGGAACTATTAGTCACCAACTAACCATAAAATCTTCGTGTTATCCTATATATATATTGACAAGTTTGCTCCTCCTCTTACCCCCTCTCTCTAATCTCTAACTCTTCCCACACTCTTCAATCATTAGGCTAAGGCTACTTGTCGGTTCTTCACCATAAAATATTGAATTTGTAATTTTCTTGGCCATATTAGGGTTGGAAATGGAGAAGGGGACCCCTTTGAGTGAATTTACTATTGGCAAACACTAGTTGGTATTGGTAGTCATATACTTCCATATTCCCCCCTAGGTATATATAAACTTATTATTAGGTAGTTGTACAAAAAAGAATAACTTGGTAGATAGTCATTTTCAAAAGTCGATCACAAATAGGTAGTTGTTCACATAATTTCCTAATTCTTTTGATAGAATTGGAACATGCATATTTTCCTTTAGTAAATTTGTTCATCTAGTTTATGTGATAATTAATTTAATTGAAATAATAAAAATGTAGATAATTCACTTGTTATATAATTAAATTGGGTTAGCATAGAGTTCCCTAACCCGTTTTTTAATGGGTTAGGTCCCGGTCAAGTGACTCTTAACCAGTTTATTATTAATATGAATACGAGAGTTAGATATGAAGGTGAAAGTGACTACCTTAATCCAGAAAAATTAAGAGAGTTATGCTTAGGATTGTTTGTGGTTGAAAAACGGCACTACCAAACCATAGGTTATACATGAAAGTTGATTAAATTAGATAAGTTTAGGCAGATAATGGAATCTAAGATAAGGAAGTATATGGTGATAATCCGATAAGCAATAATTATGTTGGGTAGTTGGGTTTTGCCGCCCTTTAACATGAAAACAAGAAGGAATCACCGAAAACATAGAACAAAAGTTAGCTCAGAACATGGGAAGTAATCTTTTTAATCTAATTTATGTGTTTATGCCAAAAAAAAAGCCCACCAAACATTCGGGAAGAGCTTAGCCGCACAACGTGGGAGCTGCAAGTATACGACGAAGTACGGCTAACAAAACTAAAGGGGCCAGATTCACGACATTATTGGACATTTGGACGTGCATGATGTAAGTTCCAGTGGAAGCACACAATTAAAAATTACTAATAACAAACGAATACTTTCTATGTTCTTTTTTTCTTAGATATTTTGACTTTTCAGACTATTGGATTTATGAATAATATAGAATACAAATTTTAGCATGTAAGTTTTTGTTGGATATGTTTCAATATAGCTTTACAAGACTTTAACTTTTTATAATTTTCACAAATATATAATTAAATATATTTAAGGGTCATAGTTGTATGAGGGAGAGGTGGTAGGCTGGAAGACTCACCCCGATTCCGGCAAGATTGTCCGGGTTCGAATCATCATCCCAACAATATGTTGGGCATTTACTTCTGGGTTGTTTAGCCTTGTACCTAGCCTCTGAGCTGGTGTGCCCTGCAGGCTAATAGCCTAGCAGGGGTTGGTCTTCGGACCAATTATCTTTCCTGATAAAAAAGGGTCATAGTTGTATATCGGCAAGCGTGAAAGTTAAAACATTGCAAGTAAAAAGAAACGAAGGTATAAGTTTAAGAATAAGAGAGATATCTACATCTACTTATTGGATAGATTATTGCCTCCTAGTAGAATAAGGAGTCTAAAATATTGTGTAATACCCCTCATGATTTCTTTAAAGGAGTTAGCAGGCTACTCATTCCAACAAGATGTATCTTTCTTTTAGGGAGCTCATTTCCTTAGTTACTCCACAGTTGAGCGTGCTTGGCTAGGAGTAGTCCAGGGATGGGTGACCTCCTGAGAAGTTTATCAAGGTGCGCATGAGTGAGGACAAAATGCGCCGGAAGAATTTGTTTTGGTTATTTAGGACAGTTGTTGGCCCTGGATATACATTGGTGACAATAGACTCAACTCCGGATGGGTCGGGTGTTACATATTGCATCTTCACAAATATAGTTGTATATCGTCAAGCGTGAAAGTTAAAACATCTATACAAATATATTAAAAGGCGTTCCTAATGACGCCTCAATTATATTGCAAATGCTTTATATCCATGTGAACTCCTCAATTTTAAAAATATAAATATTGTGTAATACAAAGTATCGAACACGTGACTTTTGCAATGAAAAGTGAGAGTTTAACCATCAATACACTATAACTCTGTTGTCTAATATTTCAAATAAAACTAGCATGTAAGCTCGGGCGATGCCCCGAGCTTTGACTTTGAATAATACTTCGAAGTTTTGAGCTTATTTATTCCATATTAGTTTGTTATATATTTCTATGTTCCAAGCTATATATATATATATATATATATATATATATATATATATATATATATATATATATATATATATATATATATATATATATATATATATATATATATATATATATATATATATATATATATATATATATATATATATTTATGTGGAGTAATTAAAGAGTAAATCTAAGAGTTGGTTGAGATGGTAAGACTTTTACTTTACAACGTATAGGTCGCATGTTCGAATCTTACTATACAAATTTTTGTAGTACGTATTCCTTGTTAAGTATATGACATGGCATGTTTCTAGTGAATGGGGCGGTTCCACATGGCAACATATACTTTCTTTGGAACACCTTTTAATATATTAGTATAGATATGATAAAGTCTTATAATAATTATACTTAACTAAAAAGACTTAAACAAGTAATTACATTTCTAACACTATTATTACAATACTAATAAGACACTATTGATGACATATTATCTTACCCCAATTTCTTTTAAGCTATTATTTTCAAATTCAAACCTTTAAGGTTATTTTTTCTTATCACGTTATGACGCCAAATTTTCAATTTCTCATGGACAAAAAAAATATACAAAAAAAAAAATGAATTATAAAATTTATGAATAATTATATATTTCTTTATTACAATTGACCCGAGGCCTCGCCCGGGAAAAAAATACTAGTTACAAGTAAAAAGAAATGAAGGTATAAGTTTAAGAATAAGAGAGATATCTACATCTACTTATTGGATAGATTATTGCCTCCTAGTAGAATAAGGAGTCTAAAATATTGCACAATGTATAATGAATTACTAGTTATTAGGCCCGGGCTATGCCCCGGATAAGAAAAAATTTCATTTATTAATATAATACTTTATGATAATAACACTAAATACAACTTAGTCTAGTGGTTAAGACTTTAATATATGTACTTGAGGTCTCGGGATCAAATCCTATACTACGCAATTTCTAATTTTTTTTATTGTACATGGATTACATGAACTAAAACTCCCTATGAGGAGCGCCACGCACGCTGTTTATGCACGCCTTTTAATATATTTGTATAGATTCTTCATTAAACTAAGATATAACAACCAAAACTTGAGACGTAACATCCAATTTCCAGTTCAAGAGACAAACATTTTATGATCTCAATTTATGGACATAATATGATTGCACCTCAATGTTTGGAGCTCAAATATCAAGTTTTTACACATGCCATATCTGATTTTGGACAAACAAGTCTTATCTTTTGGAAAAAGAGTATTAGTTTATGAATTATCGACCTCGAGTCTCAAATATTGAGATATATGTGATTTTTTTTTTTATTTCTAGCATATATTTTCTCTATTTTTTAAAATTGCAACGTCTCCCTTAAGTGGAAGTTTTAGATTAATTGCAATATTTCCTTATTTTGTAATACTTTTTCTCTATCCTCCTCCTATCACATATTAAGTCCAACTTTTTTCATCTTTTTCTCTCTCTGTACACATGACTTTCTTGAAAAATGAGTAATGTGTTACACTAATAATGGAATGGAAGGAGTATGTTATTGGACTGGAGTATCAATCATTGAGGTTGGAGGATCACTCATAGAAAAATAAGCATCATTTTGAATCCTTTTTCACTTACTACATTTAGCTCCACCTCCTTGCGACCTAAACTTTCTTTCAAAACCACCATTCTCTCTTGCTAACCGAAAAATCAAAAATTGCATTCAACTCCTTCTCCATGTCCGCCAGATAGGGATGGCAATTGGGCGGGGCGGGTGCTGAGGATGGTACCTCCACACTCGCAGCCGCATAAAATTCCCATCCCCATCCCCGCCCCACCACCCATTGTAGGGGAAAATTTCAGACTCATCCCCTCCCCAGCAGGTACGTATTTAAACCCATCCCCGCCCAACCACCCGCATGGGTACCCGCACTCGCGTCGTACCCACTTCATCCCCACCCCACCACCCGTATGGGTGCGGGTGGATACCCGCAACTGCTTTGTACAAATTCGTAGTTAGAATAACTGAACAACACTTGTTATGACCTGATTCAAATATGATCCACTAAGAACCCAAACTTGAAAGGACCCAAACCAAACTTGATTGGAGCCAAATTAACAAAGTTAAAGTTGACATGATCTAGGATTGTCTCGAATTGAATTGTGACAAACCGAGACTTTACCAAACTTGAACTTGATCCGAATTGAACTTGATCCAACACGATAATTATCAGACGTGAACTTTTTTTCAATCGAAAATAACCCAACATTAATTAATTCAAAACCCAAATCAACTCAACTTGAATCTGAATGAGTCTAAACCAAACTTGACTGACAAACTCAAACCCTGTAAATATATCATCCAAATGACCTAACCTGACAAAAGAAACAATTGTCCCAAGATATCTGACTCGATACTAACTCAACTTCGGACAATTCGACCCAAATCTGAATGAGTCAAAAGTACTTCACTGGCCTATACCGGCCTTCACAAAGAAATGGATCGAGCCCAATCAACAAAACTCGAAAAACCCTTCTCTTCTACTTGTAAGATTTAGGGTTTAATCACATTTTCTCTGTTCATCATCTCTGTATCTATCTCATCACAGAAACTCCCTCTTTCTCTCTCTCTCTCCTCTCTCCTCTCTCCTCTCTCAATCTAGGGTTTAAGGATGAGCAGATCAGGTCAGCCTCCAGATCTCAAGAAGTAAGTTTAATTTCTATTAATTCATCACAATTTTCAGTCTCTCTTTTCTAATTCGTTTTCCTTTTGAATTTTATTGCTAATTCTTTGTTCTCGTATTTTTTTTTTTGGGGTTTTACAGATACATGGACAAGAAACTTCAAAGTAAGTGTTTTTATTTTCGTGTTTTTCGTGGTTTTTTTTATTGAATTGTTTCTGGATTATTATTTCTACTGTTTGTGGAACTTATTTTGGTGCTGTTAATTATTTCTTTATATTGATTTTTAGTTTTGGATTATTGTAGCGTCATATTGGATCAATTGGAAGAGTGATTTTGAATGTTTAGAGGTTTTGATGGCTAGGTGAAGATATATGTTTAAGCAAAGTTTGAATTTCGTAGCTGTTAGGTGAAACCTAATTAACGTTTAGTAATTAATTCTGTTGTGAATTTACTGATGTCCTGAGAAATTGAACCTTTGCGTATACATCTTGGACCTTAAACTATGGATTTGGCTAATTAGACGGTGGAAGTGCTAAATTAGCCTGGAAAAAGTATTTACCGAGTGTAATTCAAGCCGTCCATGTATTTGAAATAGTCGCACAACTCCTGGAATTAAGGGTTGATGTATTCTGATAGTGTGTGTTGCAAGGGGTAGATCCAATCCAACAATTGGTCTAATAGGTGTGGTTTTGTATGTGTTTGAAGGCGATGCCTGGTTTAAGGAATCTTCTGAGAAAGAAAGCGTAGAGGGTAACTAGAGTCATCTAAGCAAATTAAGTAATCTCGAGAGATGGATACACATTTATTTGAGATTACAACATTATGCACTGCTGGATTTTTAACCAAAGTTTGTCTGCTGGTGAGCTCATCTTGGGGATCGGGTGTGACAGACTGACAGTTGTTTTATTTTACCACAACTGTTGTAGAGAAAAGCGGGCATAGAGAAATAGATTACCTTCAGATGCTTTGAACCACCAGGAAGCACCCTTCGGCCTTCGCTCCAGTATATCACATACATTAGCTTGAAATTAAAATCAGTGCATACTCAAAAGCTGAATGAAAAGCAAAAAGAGACAAGGAGGAAATGGAAAAACATGTTAAACAACATTGAATATATGTCCCGTTCAGAGGATGTCTGCATGTATGTATCCTTACCCCTAAATCATAAGAAAGTTCAAGAGATGCAATAGAAAATTAACACAATACACTATGGCATCTAAATATAAGATCACTCAAAGAATAGCTTTTGGGGCTGCATGAATAATGCAACTTTTTCCCTCCTTCAACTGTGGATATGAGCATATATTTAATCCTGCTGCCCAACTTTTGCATACATTTAGTCTTGCTTATGAGCTAAAGAGTTGCAAGTTTCCACGACCTGGATAAAAATATTTGCAGCTTCTTTGGACAGCAGATGAAGAACTGACGTCGTTCTTTTCTGTGTAACCACATATTCTTTTGTTTAGCTGTAAATCAACTGCACAAGATTGATCTTGTTATATATTATAGATGTTTTTGAACACAAATCCTACAGTTAAGCAATGGAAAAGGTGATCTTTTCTAAAAGAAATTGAAACTAATGACTTGTGCTCCTTGGGTTTCTTGTAGTTTATTTCTGATATGACCTTCACTGCAAAGTCTATTCGTACTGACATCTAAGGAGCCTTTTGCTGCTTGGTAGCTAACTAAATAAATTTCCAACAACAAAAATAGTTCTATGTAGCAAGATTTTTGTTTCTAATATCAATTCTGATTTTAATTGATGACTTGACAATATTCTGAAGCTACAAGGCGATGGGGTTTTATGTTAGATTTGAGGTTCAATGAGTTGTTGTTGTCAGAACTTAGTACTGTTTTGTGACAGTGAGGGAGATTGGTGGATTCTGGTTGGACTGTCTATGCTCAATCTGTTACTTGTTTGGTCTTTTAATTGATTGTGCTCGATAATGAGTTTGCTAATATTATTCTTGCTCTGGTCTGTTGGGGTATTTGCAATAAATTACTTCCTTGGTTCTGTCTTAATACTTTTTCAACGGCGCTACTATATATAAATTTTACTTGTATAGTTTAGTAAACTAGCTCTTTCTCTTGCAGTCAAGCTGAATGCAAATAGGATGGTGGTGGGTACACTTCGTGGCTTTGACCAGTTTATGAATCTTGTGGTTGACAACACTGTGGATGTAAATGGCAATGAGAGCAATGAGATAGGCATGGTGGTGAGTCAAATGTTCTTTCATATCTGAAATTTTATTGATGAGCTTGGTTATGCATTTTAAGTTTAGATTCTGACTAGCTAGTTTATACTCTGTTTTTGTAGGTTATTAGAGGAAATAGTGTGGTCACTGTTGAGGCGCTTGAACCAGTCGCTCGATCCATGTAGCAAGATGATATAGTCTATGTTTATGTAGTAAACGTTGGTATATTCAGAACATGTGATTAATCTGATACTTTGGGTTGTGGCTTGGATCTTATGGGGTGGTATTGTGGAAGTAAGAGCTTGTATCTTAATCACTCATTGTGAGCTTCTGAATTGAAAATTTTCAAAAATATTAAGAGCAACTTTGTTTTTTGTACATCAGGTATGCGTTTGGCGTAATTTGATTTGAGGACCGTGGTGATCCTTCGGTTATTTGCTGGTTTTAGTACTCCCACTTTTTTTATACGAGTGTAGTATAGCTCATTAGTTACTCTACTTATAAGACTGTCTTACCTTACGATTTTTGCTATAGCGGTTACTTAAAAAGTAACTCAAAACAAAAACTGACCCCTTTAAGATAAATAGTGAGATATTGTTTCACGGTGAAGATATGGAACATGGTCTACAGTGGGAGAATGGGTCAAGATGCATATTGAGTATGAGCAATTACTTGAATACCATTACTTATTGTTTGATTATTTCATAACGTGTTTTATGACTTGTGTTTTTTAGGGATGTTTTACGACTTGTTAGTTGTTAGCCATCTAGCCTAACTCCATGGGAATGAAAAACACCCCCATTGCATCACAATGTTAAGCTCCTTTTTTCTTAAAACTTCTGCACTTTTACGTTAGTTACAGTTCTACAAGTAACGGAATAATCAAGTGGTATCTCCTTTTTAATTAGATCTACAAAAAATATCCGGAGTAAAGATTACTTCCATGTTCTCTCTTTCCTCTTATTTTTTTTATATCTGAACTCCACACACTATACAAGATAAAACAACCCTATGGACTAAGGAGTAATGAGTAAGAGCAACTCATTATTGCACGACCTTTCGCCAACGCTCTCACCCCGCAAAATAGATCGGATTAATTCTCTTTATATAGGTAGTCACTTACTGTTGTGACTTGTGAGGGATGGGAGGTTTGAGGCTTGAGGCCATGCAATGAATTGTTTTCTTGGAAACTTTAGGATAAAAAGGTCACTCCTTTTTTATAATCCACTTGACATCTCAAGTAATGTCTTTTTCTAAACTTAGTTTAAGGAAAAAAGACTAATAAGCAAAGTTTAGGTAATTAAATTCAAATGAGGGTAAGTTTATATAAAGGTGATTCATGTGAATGTAATTATTCGCTTCAATGAACCATAATGGAACAAAAATAACCCCCCAATCTTTGCATTAGTTATGTGTAGCATGTCTGTACGAGTAATGATCATATGTGAGTAGGTGACAAAGACGTTCCTCATGAACAACATGCAAAACAATTTGGACTACAAACATATTATGCTTTTTTTTTGGTGAACAAGGATAATTTCAAGATAACAAACATATTATGCTATGGTTAATAGTTTATAGAGTTTTTTTTTTTGGCAAATAGAAAGATATATAAGCAAAATCAATTACACCTACTGGCATCCTTTCTTGCTCTAATAGCAAGAATATGCGCTTTTTCCACCTTTTCTCTAGAAACATTTAAAATTCTAATGGAGCTGTAGTTCCTTACAAGTTCTAGGATATCCCTAATAATAGCACGAGTAGAAGGCATTGCTTTCTTGCTATCTCCAATGTCTTTCACTAGCTGTTTGGAATCCGTCCATATGTCCAAGCTTTGTCTCTTAGACTAAGGAGTAAAGCAAAGGCTTCCGCTTGATGGCTCGAATTTGCATTCATTGTATTGCTACCTTTCCTTGTCATTTGCTTGCTTTCTACTAAAACCCAACCATACGCTGGAGTACCTAGATCATTTTTTTTCTTAGTATTCCCCTTCCAGGCTCCATCTACAATTAGAACATAATGTTCTTGGTTGTCTTTCAGTTTTTGCTCCAGCAGACGGATTTCTCGTGGTTGCTTGGTTCTCGTAACTAATAGGTTATCATCCCTATTATCAGTTTCTTGGTTGCCGTTCATTCCATGCCATCAAGCTTGGCAATTATGCATGTTATATATGGCTTCTATTGGCTGGGACTTTTTGGTCGGGTGGAACACAGCTTTGTTCCGTAGTAGCCAGATACTCCAGATTGTAGCCATGAAGTTGAAAACCCTTGATCCATTATTGTCATCATCTTGCATTAGGAACCAAAGCCAATTTCTTGACCATCTTGATATTGTACAATGCCGTGGTTGGCTAGCGTTAATTCCCAGTATTGAGCTTTTCCATATCCTCATTGAAATTTCATAGTCTTTGAATAAGTGATTCCGACTCCTCTTGTTTACCACATAAAGGGCAAGGAATCTCACTTAGGATTTGTCTTTTCCTAAGGTTTACTTTGGTGGGTAACGTACCATTAGCTAGCTTCCAATAGAAAATTTTCCATTTTGGCCAGAATTTTTGTTTCCAGAATTGCTTCCAGAATGAAGAATGTTCCTTTGTATTAGTGGGGTCATCAATGTTTAGCCAGTACCCTGATTTTAACTCATAGTTTCCGTGAGGGGTGGGGTTCCTAATATATATATATATTTTCTTCTTCGCTCACAGAAATATGAATAGTCTTGATTGTGTGCAATATATCAATGCCAAACCAGAAATTCAGCTTGTCGTTATCCCATTTGTTGTCTTCCGTTAGTAGCTCGCTTACTAGATTTGGTCTTTCTTCTTGATCGCTGGGGATGTTTTGTTCGAAAGAAATTGGCATACCACCTATCCAAGACGGACCTAAGATCATAGTACTCTTGCCATTCCCAATTCTTTTCCCAATGCCGGCTTTCATTTGCTCAATGCTTCTCATGATGCTTCTGGCTCCCCATGAGCAGTTTTGTGGAAATCTCCCTTTCATACTCTTCTCAAACCAGGTATTAGAGTATCTAGCACAAAAAATTTGACTAGCAAGTAGGGATTGGTTGTTCTGAATGCGCCAAGCTTGCTTGAAAAGAGTAGCTTTATTTGAGGCTTCAAGGTTCCTGCGTTTTTGTGCTTTTCTAGAAGACTTAGCTTCTTTTCCTCCAGTATATAGGCTTTTTACTGGAACTTGAGCTCCACCAAAGCTTTGTCAGCGAAAAGGTTATCCTTTTCAGAATCTTCTTAGGGAATAGATAAATAGTCATAATGTGAGAAGCATATGCTATTAAGATACTATTAATCAATAGTAGTTTCCCCGCTTAGTTCAACGACGAGAATTTCCAAGAAGATATTGTATTAACTATTTTTTGGGGAAGATCTTGGAATTGATTGAACGTATGCCCATTAACCTCTTGGGCATCCCAGATACTTACCCATTTTGTCCTTATTTTCCACTTTCAATCCTTTGCTGAGTAATCTTATGAATTTCTTTGGGGTATTTCTGCTAAAAACAGTATAAATTTTTTGAGTGTTTATCATTTCCCCATATATTTTACAGAAATTGTCTAGAACTTTTCTTAGGTTCCAAACATTATCCATAGTTAGGACTGTGCAAAGTCCAGGGTCGGACCGGAATCTGGATCGGACCGGACCGGACCGGACCGGACCGAAGATTCATGTCCGGTCATCGGTCCACAAAAAATCCCGATTCCAGGTTTCCGGTCCGGTCAGAACCGGTTGGACCGGAATTTCAATTATTTTAGTAAAAAAAAAAGTTTATATGTTAAAAATAGTTTAAAAAGGTAGAAAGTTAGAAACTTTGAAACTTAAAAACCTACTATATATTACTTTAGGATTATTGTTATTAAAATTATTAATTTTTAATGTATCTAATTTATAAATATCTTTTAAATAAAATAAAATAAAGATTTTTTTTTAAAAAAATATAATTTTCGGTCCAACAGGTCCAAAACCGGACCGGACCGGAAAAATTCTGGTCCGGTCCTGTCCCGGTCCAAGAAAATCCCGGATTCCGGTCCACCGGTCCGGTCCGGTCCTGGACTGGTGCACACCCCTACATAGTACCTTTAATGAAGAAAAGCGCATCATATGCAAAGAAGAGGTGAGTGAGTTCCGGCGCTCTTCTACTGATCTTTAGACCTTTAATAAGACCTTGATTTTGATGGCTAATCATTTTCCTTGACAGGGCTTCCATGCAAATAATGAAAATATAGGGGAACAAAGGGTCCCCCTGTCTTAGACCTACCTTTGGCCTGATCAGGCCCGATGGCTCCCCATTTACCAGCACTGAATTTGTTACTGTCGTGATACAGTCCATTATTAGGTGTATCCATAAACCCGACATCCAAATAAGCTTCAAGACTTCTCTCACAAAACTCCAGCTTATTCTATCATAGGCTTTGTTGAGATCCAGATTTAAAATTAGTGACAGATTGTTGTCTTTCCTTCTCTTTTTGACGAAGCTAAGAAGCTCATGCGCTATTAAACAATTGTCTGTTATTGACCGTCCCTGGACAAAAGCGCTTTGATTTTGGCCAATCAGCGAATTCATAAGAGGTTGCAATCTTCGAACCAAGCTTTTGGAAATTATTTTATACGAGGTATTGCAAAGACTTATAGACCAAAATTGACTTACCTGGTCCGATCTTTCCACCTTGGATATTAGAGCAATGAAAGTCTGGTTTGTTTCCTTAAGTATATGACCTCCCAAAAGAAAATTCATTGCCGCATCTCCCATTTCATTTCCTAGGATATCCCATTTTTTCTGAAGAAAGATCGGGGGTGCTCCATCCGGCCTAGGGGATTTGATCGGTTTTATGTTAAACACGGCATCTTTGATTTCCTCCTGTGAGAACGGTCTCATAAGGTGACCAACTTGGTTATTATCTGATAACCTTGGCATATCTACTACCCAATCCACGATTTCATCTCTGCACTGTGTCTGCTGATCAGGGATACTGAACAGATTTGTAAAATATTGTAAAATTCTGTTTTTATTTCATCCAAGTTTGAAATTCATTCGTCGTTGCTATTGCGTAAAGCACGAATTTCATTTCTCCCCTGTCTCGATTTCATACTCTTGTAAAAGAACCTTGTTGGTTGATCTGCAAATTCATCCCATGCGATCGTGCTCTTTGCTTCCAATATTCCAATTTTATGTCTGTAGCCGCTCTGATCTTCACACGGGTAAATCTTTCTTTGCTCCTATCCATTGTTGAATCTAGAGTGCCTTGTGCATTTGTTAGGTCTTGGTTAAGTTGGTCCCATTGAATTTCATTTTTATGATTTATAATTGAGACACCTATCCTTGCATCTTTGTTTAAATTCTCCAATTTTCCTTTGACTCGAAAAAGAGAGGATCCTTGTATTCTTGTCTTCTATACTTTCCGTAGCTCTAGATCAATCTCCTCAAAATCCAAGCACCAAGTTTCTATTTTATAGGGTCTCCTTTTCTTTTCTTTTTTGGGGTTACAATCAAGGAGGATTGGTCCATGATCCGATATAAAAATCGGATAGTTAATTAGGATCGCATCCGGAAATGATTCATTCCATTCCTCATTACAGTAGGCCCGATCCAATCTCTCAAAGATACTTTGATCTCCCTCTCTATTATTGGTCCAAGTATGTTGTACTCCATGGAAAGGCAAATCCATTAGGCTACATTCAATTTTCCAATTACTAAATTCATGAGCACCTTTTAGCACTTGACTACCTCCCAATTTATGATTCAAGGTTTCTATCTGATTAAAATACCCTAGCAAGATGTGTTTCCCCGGGTGAGACTATAAAAACGCTCGGATAGTGTCCCAAACATTTTGTCTATTCTCAAATTTTGGGGAACCATAAACCCACACCAAATAATAAACTATATTGCATTCATCTTTAACATTGCAACATACATAGTTTGCTGATATAAAGAGGACAATCACTTCTAGAGAACTAGACTAGCACAAAATTAGACCTCCAGAGAGATCTCTAGAATCATGTCCACTCCAATTTTTGAAACCTAGAAGAAATGATAGGTTCTAGCTCCTTAACTGAACATTTTGCTGGATAAAAAAAGAAAATCTAAAGCATGACTACTGACTATCCACTTAAGGAAGAGAATTATCGAGGTGTCAGTAGATTTAAGACCCCGACAATTCCATGCACATGCTCTCATATCTCCATTGAGGGCTATTTTGGGTCAGCTACCATACCCTTCAGATTTTCTGCTCCATCCGAGCTTGACAACGAACTGTCTCCTTCACTTAGTCCATACTTTAGCTTGCATTTCCCATTGTAGAACCTTTGTAACTTGCTTTTTTTTTTTTTACCGAACCCAGCTCTCGGAGTCTTCCTCAACTGTTCCGAGGTCTTGTAACAATAATATTTCATTCTTTCTTAGGTCCAGCATCAGAATTTTTTAATTTGGCCCAGAAGCTCCCCACCCATCCCACTTTCATTTTCGACATTTTAGTGTTCCTAACAACCCTCTCTTCCCTTATCTTTTCACCAGATTTCTTTTTCTTCAGCAAAATAGTTTTAATAGCGCTAGTAGGCTTAGGAGGCGAAAGCGAAGATTCTCGGCCCATACACTCTTTACCAGAATCTATGTCCATATAGTCTGAGTCCCCTGGACTCAAATCGAAGTCTACCGAATAAAAATTATCATCAGCACAACCTTTTGGGTTTTGGTTTTCATTTTCGGTCTTTTTCATGCTTGGTCCAGTGACAACATATTGGGTTGGAATTTTGGGAGCAAGGTGTTTGGGCCATACCCGAATAATTGGGCCTTGGTTACTAGGCTACTGGGACAAGGATCCCACGAGGTTTGAAAAGATTTTGTGAGTTAGAGGTAACAGTGGCATGAGAACCGAGTGTTGAGTCGGGGTTTTTGGGTATGGAAAGGTAAAGGAATCGACCGAGTCCTCACTTAACTCAGAAGAAGATATTTGTGGGCTTGGGTGGGGGGGGGGTTGATGAAGGATTTCTTGAAGGGTTAAGGTAGCAACTTGGTCCAAAATATATTCTCTTAAAGGGATGAACGGGTCATTGAGCAGGTCAGAGGGAAAAATAAACCTGTCAGAGTCAACAATATTGATCGCATGTTCTTCAACTATTTCAAGACCCATGTCATCAAGGGTATTAGCCATTTGGGGAAAAGAAGGATTTTTAAGGGAGAAGAGATAAAAGGGTATAGAATAGAACGAAAAGGGATGGGTCAAAGAATGTTTTGAAGGATAGGTATAAGTACTCCTGAAAGTGGGTGGGACGAGGTTTTTAATACTCAAGAGTTGGGTTCCATTAACTGGAGAAGATTTTTTGACCAGATGGTAGAGATAATTTGTGGGTTCAAGGTAAAGAGTCATAGTTCAGCAGAGTATTTGTGTACTTGAACTTGATATCAGGAGGAATTTGCAGGTTCAAGAAGAGGGAGTCATAGTTGGCAGTCCTACTTCCATAAATAGGAATTGTACTTAGAAGTGAGGCTTCTTGCAAGTGGAGGGTGGAAGTAGTTGGCTTTTTATGAGGGGAAAGAGTAAAATTCTTGATATATTCAGGACTCCATAAATACATCTCTTGAAGTATTGACTTTGAAGTCATTTCTCCAGGAGACTTAATGCACTTCCAACTAAGCCTACTGGGCTTGTTTCCCCTAAACCCTTCATGTACTGTATCAAGAATTACAAAGGGAGATTGAATCTGACCTTTTGGCGCATCAATACCAGAGCTGACGTCACGAATTTTGATTGGACCAGCAGTTTTAAATTTTTTGGCCCCGGAAACCACCCTTGAGTTTTTTGCTTTGAGTGTCACGCTTCGAACCCCAATGACTCTAGATTTTTTATTTTTGTTGTTATTCTTTGGAGGGCTTTGATTCTTTGAGCTGGATTTGCCAGTGGACGTCTAAACGGTTAAGTTTCTTGGGTGAGGGAACCTCCTTCTCTCCCATAATGGTAGCCTGTCTTCTGATGGATTTTCTTCACTTGATGAATCGGACTGAATACGCCTTCTTTTATGTGAGCATGACCCTGGCAAATTGATTGGCTTGCGCTTGGGCCTATCATCCGGGGACGATTGAGATGTAGAGTCCGAGAAAGAAGATGAGAATGGGACCTCATTTGAGTGGTATTCCGTCAGGTCAAGACGAGAAGTACGAAAAATTTTAATTCTTCTTAGCCCAATAATTTTATTCGTAAAACAAGGAGTAAGAGGATGTTGTATCATGAAGTTTTCATGGTGGATACAAACTTCTCTCATTCTTTTCCCAAAATTACGCTGCGCATCATCAAACGACACTCTACAAGAGCTAGTCTTATGCCCTAGCTTACCACATTGCTTGGAGAAACTAAATATTCCTTCATACCTAAAATCAACCCATTGAAAGTGGCCAATTCGGTACTCATAGAAGTAATCTGGAATTAGTGGTTTATCCAGATCAACATCGACTTTGGCTCGTAAAAATTCCTTTGGTCCTTCTTGTAGGGAGGCATTATCAAATGTGATAACCCTTCCAATTTTATTTAAAGCTCTACGAGCCACATGTGGGTAGTTAGAAGTTAGTGGAATACCTTTGACTCTAACCCACAAGGGAGCAACTGAGAAATCAGAGCTTCGAATAGACGCTCCCGAGAACCACCATTTGAATATGAGGAGAGCCCCTTGAAAGCATGCACTATGGTTCGCTAGCAAATTATCACGATCATCTTCATGGGTGCAATAGAAAAAAAATAACTTCTCCACCTTTTCTACTTTGATATCCTCATTTGATATCCAACATGTAGAGACCCAATTTTGGATTTGGGTTAATGAGAAGTCCCTTGAGTGTTTGAATTTCCCTATTACCGCCATAGGGAATACTACACCCGAGGGAAGCATATCGCCATATTCCGAATTAATTTTTGGTCCCATTCTTTTTAAGATACCACTAAAGGCATCATCAAAGTCTGGGTATGGATAATCCATAAACGAAGGCAGGAAAACAGAAGTGGTTTTAGGGTAAGGATGCAGGGAGAGTTTACAATTTTTGGGGAAGGATGAATGTGATAAAGCAGGCCAGAGAGAGGAGAGAGAAGAGAGATAATTTTAGAGAGGGAAACTCTAGTTTTCTAGAGAGAGATTTTGTAAGCAATAATATCAATTAGCACAATTATAGTTTATAGGGTTGTAACTTGTATTATAAACATTATTTCATATAGTTTTGGGTAATATTTAATTTTTATAGTTTCTAATAAGATATACTTCCTTCGTTCTTTTTCTATTGTAACAATTGAGGTTTTACACTATTCATTCAGCATCATTTCACTATCTATTGTGATTTTTACGTAAGGAAAAATATAGTCATGTGGGGTTTTGTTAGATTTGTCTCAAAATATACTTACAAAATATCAACTTTTTATTATTTTTACTAAAAAGTAAGTAAAGATATTAAGAGGTAAAATTGTGTATTGGCAAGCGTGAAGACTCAATTGTTACAATAGGAAAAAGAACGGAGGAAGTACTTATGTAAATAATAATAGTCAATATTTGAAAATTACTCTTGTTGTAAACCATGAGAGTGGAGTCAACTTTTCCCAATATACTAGTTTTTAGGCCCGGGTATTCACCGACTACTTACATTTTTCATTTATTAATATTTTACTCTAAAATGATAATACTAAGAGGGCGTTTGGTTAGAAGTTTTCAGGTAAAGGTAAGGGAATTAAGTGAGCTGATTCCCTTACTTGTTGTTTGTTTTGTCAATTCAATGATTCCCATTACCCTACCCTTACTCCCAAACTCCTCTACATACATTCCCCAGCCCACCCCAAGGTTTCAATTACCCTTTCCTTGAAACAACATTATTATTATTATTATTATTATTATTATTATTATTATTATTATTATTATTATTATTATTATTATTATTATTATTATTATTATTGTTATTGTTATTATTATTATTTTATTATTTTTAATTATTATTATTATTGATATGACCGATACCCTAGATATTTTAAAACAAATAACCTACTAAATCTAAGGGGTTGGCTTTCCATTCACCTCATTTCCCTTTCTTAAACTTTTTTCATTTCCCCTCGGTGAACCAAACGCCTCCTAAATATAACTTGGTTTAGTGTTTAAAACTTTAGTATATATAAAAGTCGCGGGATCAAACCTTATACAACGCATTTACTAATTTTTTTTATTGTATGTGTATACATGGAGTAACCCTCTGTAAGAGAGTACCACATGACACCGTTCTTTGTTTAAAAATGTCTTTTAATATATTAGTATAGATTTTGGTTTTAGGTTTTACTTCTATTTGCTTATCAAAATTTTGGATTTTAAATATGCACTTAAAAAGATGGTCACTTAAAATTTCAATCAAAATATACAAGAAGCCATCTTGAATATTTTTCAATGTTCAGATCACCATAATAATAAGTGAATATGCAAACTTCAAATTATCTTCATGAAGAATAAAAAATTGGGAATCTCAAATGATACATAAACCTTTACAGCAAAGTGTATATATAAAAATAAAGTTGGTATTAAACTATTTGTTTGCCCGTTGTTAATAAAAGGTAATAACGTTAACTATTGCTTTGCCGCTCATGTTGAGATTGAATTTGAAACCTTTTTGATGGGCCCCTATCTAGATAAAAAATTCTTACTTTTGTTTGTCGGATCGTCTAAAAAAGCCCACTACTCAATCCATTCCTTCACAAAATCTCTTTTTCCACGTATTGTATGTCCCAATTATATGCATCACTCTCACTTTCCCTGCTTTCGGAGTCTCAAAACGGACAAAACATAAAAAGCTGTTGAGATTAAGGGATTTGTTTTTTGGTTTAAAGCCTATATCATCGCATATTTGGTTCTTTATCCTAAAAGTAGGGTTTCCAATTCTCTACTTTTGATTTCTTAGACTCTAGTTTCTTGGAACACTCCTTTGGTTAAGGCTATTTGCTTCAGAATTCTTACCTTGAATTAGGCTATGTTCAGTTTACCTTATTTTTGCTTATTTCAGATCAGATCAGATCAGTTCAGGTCATGCTTATATTTAAAAACTTATTATTATTGTCGTTATTATTGTTATTAGTATCATGATTTTTATGATGATTATTATGATTATTAGTATTACTAATGCTATTAATAATGATAATAATAATAATAATAATAATAATAATAATTATTATTATTATTATTGTTGTTGTTATTATTATTGTTATTGTTATTATTATTATTATTGTTATTATTATTATTACTATTATTATTAGTATTACTTTATACGATTACTATTACTATTAATACTGCTACTATTTACTAGTACATTTGTTCAAAATGATTATTATTATTGTCGTTGTTGTACTTATTAATTATTAATATTGGTGATTATTATTAATGTCGTCGCTATTATTATAAATGTCATTGATATCACTATTTCAAGCTATATATTTGTGTTCAAGAAGAAGAATGTTATTTTGGCATTTGTACGTATTTTTTTTTATATTTGTTCTAATTAACAATTTTGATATGCAATGTTCTTTTTGATGTTGTACATGTAAAGAACATGATAATAGTATATGATGTTTATTTTTTTTAACAATTTTGGCAGAATAATATAAAGTATATGTTACTAGTTTATATAAAACATGAGTAGCAAGAGATAACCTAATGGTATTGACATCACCTTCAAATTTCACCCTACACGGGATTTCAACTTATCTTTAAAAACAAAGTTTATATAGAACAGGACAACGATATAAGAAGAATATTTAACAATTTTATTCAAGATCATATGATTATATATATTTATAGGTTTATTTATAATTAAAAAAGAACAATTGATTGATATAACAAAAAAAATATTGTTAGTTAAATCCAAACATTTCATCATTATAAAAATAACATCTTTCAATTTTTTTTAGCGGACATCTATCTTTTATTATTTTTAGAATGTGTTCTTTAAATATATTTTGTATGCTCTTTCAATATATGTTCTTTTTTTATTATCATTATATGTTCTATCATTACTACCTAAATTCTTATTATAAATGGACCTTAGACATGAACAATATGTTCTTTTTAGCATAAACAATATATTTTTTTTGACCTAAAACATGTGTTCTTTTATTTTTAATTGTATGTTCATATACTATGTGTTCTTTTTCAAAGAAAACTAATTATGCTATTATTATTATTATTATTATTATTATTATTATTATTATTATTATTATTATTATTGTTGTTGTTGTTGTTGTTGTTGTTGTTGTTGTTGTTGTTGTTGTTGTTGTTAAAAGTTGTGCATAGTAATAATATGATAGTAATAGTAATACTAGTAATGAAATACAAAGTAATAATAATATTAGTAATAATATGTTTTATAAAAGATAAGTTCAGATCAGATCAGACCAGATCAGATCAGATCATATCAGATCAGACCAGATCAGACCAGATCAGATCAGATAAGTTCAGATCAGATCAGAAAAAATTAGTTCAGATAAGTTCATATCAGTAAAAATAAGGTGAACTAAACATAGCCTTACTCTCTCCACTTTGATTAATATGACAATCCTTACTTGTGGAAAGGGTAAGATGGTTATTTAGTGTACGCTTTCAGCTATACGTTACATCTAGGGGTGGGAATGAGCCGAGCCGAGCTCGAATAGTGGTAGCCCGATCATATCAGATCGAAAACGAGGCTCGGCTCGAGCTCGAGGCTCGTCGAGCCTAAAAAATGGAGCTCGGCTCGGGCTCGTGTGTTGGAATGTGAGGCTCGACTCGAGCTCGTTTGAGGCTCAGCTCGAGCTCGTTTGCCTTTTTTTTTTACTAATGAATTATAATACTATTTTTATTATTCTTTTAAATAAAAAAAGTAAATCGAGTCGTTCGCGAGCTTTTCGAGCCGAGCTTAGCTTAGCTCGTGGCTCGTCTCGTTAGGTCTCGAGCCGATCCCAAACTCGAGCCGAGCCTTAGCGAGCCGAGTCCTGACCGAGCTTTCACCGAGCCGAGCTCGAACTGTTCACGGGCAGGCTTGGCTCATTCATTCCCAGCCCTAGTTACATCTAGGATTAATTCACACCGAGATCAATCTCCTAAAATTTAAGTGAAATGATGACATAAAGATGAGTTGGATGGTAAATGGGTCGTTTAGATCAGGTATGCCTGAACACTCATCAGCCGAATAAGACGTGAATTATACCCGATCTAAACGACCACCATTTACCATCCAACTCATTTTTATGTCATAAATTTGAGGATTACTGCGTCTATTAGTTACTCTAATTGTTTAAAAGAAGAGATCAATTTTAGTCAATTTTTGTTCGGATTAAAATCATATTATCCATATATGGCTCCAGATTGGGCCATTCAGACTAGGTGAGTAATTTGCAAGGTATAAACACAACGTAATGTAAGCAGAAAACTATATGAAAATATAATAGCCTTTAATAAGCACATGTTTTCTAGAACCAATTGAATGTCTTGTATGAAAAGAACAAATATATAGTAGTATCATATCATTTTTCCTAAATTACAAGGTATAACATGGAACAAAACTTACATATGGATTTCTTAACTATGTATATTGGAGATCGTACAAAATCCAATTAGGTCCTGTTCAATTCACTTTACAATAATACTGAAAAATTCCATAAAATGAGTTCAATTAAGTAAAAATAAGTTCAGTTAAGTAAAAAATAAGTTCAGTTCGGTAAAATAAGTTCAATTGAGTTTACTGTAAATGATATAAGCGAAAACAATAGGTTAGCAATTTATAAGTTCAATTCCGTAATAATAATTACAAATAAGTTAAGTTTAGTGAATTAATATGATTAGCTCTTCAAAAATTACGGTGAAGTGAACAGGGCTATTGTAATACCAATTATCTTACTATGTTTTTATCCCACAAATCCTATTATTTATCTTTTAAGAAGTACTATCTAAATACAATTTAGTTCATTACTGGAAAGTGGAAATTCGTAGTGTTACGGACTTACGATTACCTAACTAGGCGTACTTTAGGAATGCCTAAATAAGTAAAGTATATTCAAAGGAAGGACAGCCAGCAAAAACTAAAGTCATGAGATTTGGTGGGCTAACCAATGAATAGGAGAACAATTAACTCTATAGAAAACGGGAGTAGAAGTTTGTAATACACATGAGGTCTTCTTCCACATGGGGCTGCGGAAGAACAATATTTGTAGTAGCATGCATGTCAGTACGTTACTTTTTATCAGTTTATGATTGATAATATAACTGATAAATCCAAAGGTTGCTGGCAGTTAATACAATTTTACAACTGTACATTGAGCATACTGTTTTGGTTAACTACCCTCAACTGTTTCCTTCTTGTCTTGTAGGCGTTGTAGCATTGCGTCTCCTCTCCTACGTTAACGTACTATCCTCTATTTGCCCGTCTTTTGAGTCTTCCTTAAAATGTCTCTCTATTTTGGTTGTATGTGTTTTCCCCCTTTGATCAATCACCAATCCAAAATATAAGGTCAATGTACCTCTTGAAAACTCATTCCTAATTCATCCACTAACAATAGACCTTATCCCTAAAAAAATTCAGCAAAGATTATACATTATTCATGGGTATCGTAAACTGAATGACAAAAACTTTCCTCATTTTAAAGATAATTTGCTCATTTGAACACATATACAAGCTAAACAAAGGCAACATATAGAAAGTTTATCGTGAATATATCTATTTTTATATGCACATGAGTTTATATATGTAAGAATTTGCATTCAAAGTTGCTAATTAATCAAGGTGTCGTACATAAACAAGCCGTTCCCTCTAGGTTCTCTCCTTGGGAGGTTTTTTCTCTCTAGGGTTTCTCCTTGGGAGGGTTTTTTCTTAGCCTCCGTCGCTAGGTTTGTTTCTGCTTTTTTGAAGGTCTTTCCTTCATTCTTAACCCTTCTTTCTTTTTGATCTATTTTCTTCTTGGCCTCAATTGTGAATCTTTGTAGGGGCTTCCACTGGTGTTCGTACCGGTGGTAAGCCCCAAAAACTCCTTTAATTGCTTCCAATAGTATATCCCATTCTTAAATGGTATTTATTTTAGGATTTTCAATTTCTTTTTTTGTTCGTGTGATGAAGGAGGAAGATCTAACAATCTCTATTCTCTGTAAGAATCTAGATCAAGACCACATAAGTATTTTCACCCAAACAACTATGCATCAGCGGAAGTTAAGCCGAATCAGAGCGAACTCACATATTGTATTGTTTCGGATGAAGTTTTTTATTAAGGCTATTTTTAATCGAATCTGCGATGTATCTAGTTCTAAGGTGTTATATGTTGGTGTTGGAATTTTCGATTTTTCAGGAATTGATTGTAAGTGACGTTTGGCTATCCCTTATGAATGAAATATGTTTTCTTCCTGTCAAAAAAAAAAAATTTGCTAATTAATCAATCGGATTTTTCACCAGGTACCCCTGAGGTTTCACAATATTCACCTGGTACCCTCGCGTTTTCAATAATTCACCTGGTGCCCCTGAGGTTTTGAAAAATCACCAGAATACCCTTAATGACTAACGGACGTCAACTCCGTTAGTCATTAGGGCTAAATCAACGAAATTAACCCCTAACTAACCTAATTAATTCTAATTAATCCTAATTAACTCTAATTAAACCTAATTAATAACTTTAAACCCTAATTAACCTATCTCTCTCCCTAACCCCTAACCCCACCATATGACCCCACCCCACCCTAATGTTCTAACCACCCAAACCCCACCACCTCCCCTCACCCCCCCCCTACAGCCTCCACCCCTGGCGGCGAAGCGGCACAAAACCCGACCCCAGGCCCCGACTCCAGGCCAGGCGGTCGACAACCCAAAGACCGTTTTGAATGCAATCCTCAAGGCACGCAATCCTCAAGGCACCGATTTGAATGCAATCCTCAAGGCACGCAATCCTCAAGCACCACCGTTTTTCTCTCTCTCTCCGTCGTTGCCGCCGTTGTTGTTTTGTTTTGTTTTGGTGGTGCGTCGGGGAGAGAAATCGAAGGGGAGGGGGTGGGGGTTGGCCGGGCGTTTTGGTGGTGCGCAGTATGAGTGCGTCGGGAGAGAAATCGAAGGGGAGGGGGGGGTGGGGCAGGGGGGTAGGGGGGGCGGCGGAGGGAGGGGGGACTGGGGCCGGGCGCGGGGAGGGGGGCTGCGGCGGTGGAGGGAGGGGGAGGGGTGGGGGGACCGCAATGCTTGATGTTAATGCTTCATACAAAAGATGGCGGAATCATTGTTCCTCAATATCAACAAGAGCCGCAAATGTAGAATCCTCAATGCTTCGATGTTAATAAAATTCACCTATGCTAATTAGAGGAAAAAAGGATAATCATCCATGGAACTAAAGACCGAGGTGATGCAAATTAAGATCAATTCACCGACAAAGCATCCATACAAAATTATCAAGAGCGTAGCGAAGAGGGCATCCTACTGTAGAATTGTCATCTCAACGGTGTGTATGTGTTCGTGTACATGGGGGTGTTTGACTGTGTGTGCCTCTCTCGTGTGTTTTAAGAAGAGTCGGGAGAGAAAGAGAAGGAGAGCAAAACCCGCCAATCCAAAGACAAGCGGATGATAAAATTGAAGAGAGAGAAATCAAGGCAAAGTGAGAGAAGGAAATCCAGTTGGAGGCATAGGCGCCGGCGAAGCAATGAGTGGAGGGTGGTAGTTTTAGTGGTGATGCAGCAGTGGGAGGTAGGGGTGGTGGTGTTGGTGCTGTTGTGGTGGAGAGAGAAATGAAATACGAGTGGAAATGTTGGCAATCGTCGAATCCTAAATTCTCACAAACCAGAGGGGTAAATGGTGAATAAAGTTTGTAACGGAAACTTAACGGCAAGGGCAAGTCATGTATTTTTCAAAACCTCAGGGGCACCAGGTGAATTATTGAAAACGCGAGGGTACCAGGTGAATATTGTGAAACCTCAGGGGTACCTCGTGAAAAATCCGTTAATCAATTTGTTTCACCACTTTACTTTTGTTCTCTTTAATAAACCAATTAATAGATCAAGCTTGATCTCATACTTAACTATGATCATGAGAATATCATTAAGTATTGTTAAGGTAGTAATTTGTTCAATATACTTTGACTTATTTAAGAAAAAATTAAATTCAAAATAGTTACAACAAATTTAAAACAAGTTTGAGTGATTTCAAATAAGTCAATGCATGTTAGCCAGATAGACACACCCTAAACCTTCCACGGGAGATTTAACCCATTATCTGCAACTTATATTTAATAAGTTAAAGGTAAACACTGATTGTAGTTTTTAGTTAGTGAAAATTGGATCAATTAAAAAAATTTAATTTTGATCAATAAAAATTATTAATAAATATAAATGAGTTTTGATTGATAAAAATATCTATTTGTGAATTTCTCTCATATATATTATCATTAAATTGATACCAAAAATCACTTTTTATTAGTAATATATTCATTGCTCAAATACTTCTAATAAATTCTAGTTTAATTTGAGCAGGGTAGATAAATCAGATACATACACACCTTTACCTAGCTCGATGATATTATCCTAGCTAGCTCTAAGTTCACATAAGGACTGATAATAGTCATAATTTCGTTTAAGAGTTGAAAAGGGCTAATAAGTTTATGATAGGATTAAAATAATATCCAGGTCAATAAGTTTGAATACGCTTATATAAGTTAATATAAATTCAGATAAATTGGGCTAAGTGAATTTCTTTATTTAAGGCAAAAAATGTTTATGGATCTTAATTTGGAATTTAGCTGTATAATGTACAATCAATTCTCTTCCACTACTTTTGATCCCCAAAATAAAATAAGAATCTCTTCCTATATTTGTGAGTCGCATATAATAATAAGTCACGAGAATTATCTAACATGGCATGGTAAGCCAAAAAATGACATGGTCAAACAGTGGCGGAGCCAGGATTTTCAAAGTGGGGGGACAAATTACGGACGTCGGACATTCGTATAAAAATTTTCGGAAAAAAACACTAAAATGCAAATTGTTTAACACTTAACGTTTTACATCCGAATTTCCAAAATGCTTAGTCTTACAATCTAAAGGGAAATGAAAAAAATACATAAAGTAAAAATGAAAATTACAAATGCATTATTCGTTCCCCTTAGCCTTGGACTTGTTTAAATTAGGTGAATGTGAATTACTTGATATTTCCTAATTAAAATTAATAAACATGAATCAATTACATTATTAAACCATACTCCAATTCAAATATATTATCAGTCCAATTCGAATTCCTAATTGATATCTACAATTACAAAACAACTCATACTTACAATTTACAAATTAATTACAAATTATAAACCAAATAAACCTAAAAAATGAATCAACAAATCATGAACAACAACAAATCAACAAATCAATTTAAGTATTTAACCATAACATAACCAAACAATAATAACAATGACAATTCAGAAGTCATTGTACACTACAATTAACAAATATTACCTCAAAAAATAAAATTAAAACTTAGGGTTTGGACTTTAGAACAACTCACTTAATTGAGCGGCGGCGACCAGACTTGCGGGGCGGTGGCGGCGACTGTACTGGGGCGGTCGGCGGACTGGTGGTTGCCTGGTCGATCGACTGTACAGAGGAGGCAACGATACATGTCTGAATATCAGTATTCTCTTGGCGAGTAAAAGGCTGCTTTAAAACCCACATTTGTCAAGAAATTTAGTCCAAACATTGACAAAGAAATACCCCAACAATCTGGCGGAAACATTAAGCGATGGAATAATACCAGTAGTGAGATTAAGTTCCTTCGTTTTCTTTGGGTTTCTTTCTTGTGTTTTCTCTCTCTTCACTGTTGCTCCTGCATGTTTGCTTTTTCAGTTTTTTTTTTTCAAAGTCTGTCAATTGTATTTCCCAAAGTGGGGGGACACCTGTCCCCGTGTCCCCCCTGCTGCCTCCGCCACTGTGGTCAAATGATTGTGATGTAGCTAGAATACATGCAGTGGCCTGCTGGTAAACAGTAAATAACATTCCCAAAACCCAGCAATAGCATGAGGGAGTGTTCGACAATGGTAAGGTGAATGCAACATTTTACCTAAGACAGCGATGATGATTTTTGAAAAGTAATCTTTAATTAGATGAGTAGTGCTTATGCGACCAGGTGGCTGGTCTAGTAATTTTCACCAGAAAAATGATCATGGAATGGTGGAAATTACCTATTCTTTTTTTTTTTTTTGACATCGGAGAAGCGTACAAGAATTAGAAAGCAAGAAAAGATACACAGTGTTTGCAACAAGTTGTTGCGAGGTCGTGCGCTTACAGGACTTGGGCTCTAGAGACTTTCATGAGAATGACTTTATTACCATGTATACAAAATACCAATGGTACCAATTGTTTTTATGTGCAAGCCTTCAGGGTGGAAATTACCTGTTCTTGAAGATGACTTTATTACCATGGTCCATGTATACAAAATACGAATGGTTCCAATTGTTTTTATGTGCAAGCTTTCATGGTAAGAGTACTAATCACATGTGTTCTTGAAAAAATAAAGAGTAACCACAAGTTTATCTACCTAGAGTATAAATGAATTATTTTTATATGATAATGTGAGAATGCTAAATAATAATCCTCTTTAGCTATAATATAACCATTAAATATTTATATATGTGATCCCGTACATGACAAATCTTCCAAAATGATTACATTTTCTAGAAAAAGAATTACTATGTGAAATCTTAACAAATGATTACGTCTTCACTAAAATGAAAATCTGTTTCATTATTCTCGCGGGAACCAATTTAAATAGATTCGAAAATAGAGTTATTACAATCCGAGATGTCAACATTCATGCAAAAATTATCTAGTTACATTTATGCATTCATGTAAACTTCTTGGATGTAGAGGATCCGCATAGCTCTAAACTTCTAGTATAGCTCCCTGCACTCATTTACAACATTAGTAAAAAATATAATTTTATTGGACTCCCTTGGAATTAAGAAGTTGGGTAGCCTGCAATCTGCATGATATCCGAATATAGCACATAATCAATGATGGAATCATCAAGGGCTAAATGTAAAAAAGAGTGGCATAACTGAAACCTTTGGCTCAAGTGATGATGCAGAATACATGCATTGGCCTAGTAATATAATCTTAAAGAGTGTTGGAGAATGGCAAGGTGAAGTTAACATTTTAGGTGACAATTTACCTAAGAGACGATAATGGTCTTCGAAAAGTAATCTTAAAATTTAAGATGAGTGGTGTTTATGCGAACAGCAGGTGGCCTGGCTGGCCTAGTAATTTTGACGAGGGAAAATCATCGTCATGAAATGGTGGAGTTTACCTATTCTTGGAATTTGGAAAGTTTATTGCCATACAAAAAAGGAAACTAGTACAAATTGTTTTATGTGCAAACATCTATGACTAAATTCTAAAAGAAATCACAAGTATTTTTTTTCTTCCATTCAAAACTGTCTCTCTATCATATAGGCATTCTTTTTAGATAAGAATTTAAATTGTTTCATAGTCGTTTCATATGACAAATGAGTTAGAAAAAAAAAATTCAAATTAGTAGTAAGATTTCCACATTTAGACAATAGGTGTCACCCCATTATAATCAAAAGGTTAATCTACTACTTTCTCTGCTTTTAGTTGAGCCATTTTCTTTAGGCACACTTGTCAATGCACTAACTTGAATCTTAATATCTCTAATTATCAATAAGAAAAAAATATACGAAAAATTAATATTTGGATAATATACATTGAAACGAATCTAACAAGATTCCGCATGACTATATTTATTCTTAAGTACAAATAAATCACAAGAGATAGTCGAGGTCATGTATATAAATAGTGTCAAAAGTGAAAATGAGTCATCTAAAAAAACGGAAGAAGTATTATTTTATTGGGACATCACAAATTGAAAAAGTACTCATATATATTATTGTCGATATATATCGTAACCTTAAATTACCAGTCCCAATAAAATCTAAAACTTACACCCTGACACTAACATATTAAGTTCGCCCCTACTTCAAACTAAATCGAAGCAATTGAATTCAACTCTACCAAATTTGCTCTTTCAAGGGGTGATCTAGCATGATCCAATTAAGATTATTGTTTTCATAATTATAATATCAAAATCAACCCTCCGATTTTTATTAGTTTACTCATTTATTTGAGCATAGAGTTTTAGGAAAAATAGGTATGTGGCCATGTGGGTCATAGAAGGGAAGAAAAAATATTATCTTATTGCATATTGTATTGAAGTTAATATTGTGGGCCAAGAGAAGTGGGTTATGAAAAAACTTTATTGTAAAGATAATAATATAAAATTGGTATGACCATTCCAAAAACAGGAAAAAAAGTGGGTAAACTATTAAATGACAACTCAAAAATAAAATTGGGTAAACTAATAAAAAACCACAAGGAATATATAACAAGCTAATTACATAAAAAATTACTGTATTTATGTAATTTTTTTGTAGATAGGTAAGCAAGTAAGGGATTTGGCATCTTTCTTGTAAGGGGTATGTCAAGTTGCCAACACCACTAGGCAATCACCTATTGCTCAATTACCATCCATATAATTACACACACAAAAAGTACGCACACTCTTCTAGTTATAGATAGATTAAATTTAATCAATTTATAATTTTCACAAATGTACTCCTATGTGTGATTACATCCTTTATCTAACTGTTTTTATACCAAATGGCTTCTAATTTTCGGTTTGTCATATGGGTATATAGTTGATAATAGAATAAGTATACTTTCACAATAGTATCTAATTATGATATGGAAGAAGGAATTGGAATAAAGGATATTTATCCAAAGCTATTATACAATAAGCATGTTCCACAGCATGACGAATTGAAGATCATCAACTAAAATGGAGGGGGAGGGGGACTCGAATTAGTAGCAAGGGCCAAGGAGGATGAGATTTTCTTAACAACATACAAAATTTATCAATAATGTACCAAGAAAATCAACCACTAATGTGGGGATCGGAGGGAGATTAACTCTAATTAGTAGGAGAATGAGATTTTCTTAACATACAAAATTACCAATACAGTATTGTCATATTATCCCTTCATTCTCGCCGAGAAACAACAATTCAAAAACTTGTATAGAATGAGTTCAGTCAATCTGAATTTCATAAATATCACACCAAAGTCTGTAACTTATTACCCTAACTTACAAAAAAGTCAATCTTACTAATGAGTTGAAAAATTCTTCTTTTTCTCTTGATTCCGACTTGAAATTGCTGTAGAGAATGGAAAAATAACCACATTGCTATATAATTTGAGTACAAAATGTTTTCCAGGCGCGGAGATAAGACATTTTTTCTATCGAGTTTTTGCGTGTTTTTTATGCTGGACACAACATGTATGAAAAATCCAACTTCTTTAGTGTAATATTTGCTTTTAAAATAACCAAACACGTTCTATACTTCCTCCGTTCCATAATAAGTGAAACATGGGGATTGGGCACAAGATTTAATAAACATCACTTTCAAAAGCCAAAAAGTCATAAAATACCCTTTTCATTATCAAAAGGAGGAGAGAGAAAAACAAACCACATAAGTTTGTGATGGGTACTTTTGTCATTTTGTCACTTTCTTTTTTCCATTTAAGGTATGTTTCACTTATTCTGAAACGTTCTAAAATAGTAAGTGTTTCACTTATTATGGAACGGAGTAAGTATCTAATTATCTATACACCAGTTCTACTATATTCACTACCTTATATACCTACATCAACATGATCATCTCTATGATAAAGGGGTACCCTAAATTTATTTCATCACCTTTATTCATTACTTTTATGACTGCATAAGGATTAAGGAACTTGTAGTCAAAATAAAGAAAACCTCCACTATATGAGTATATGGCATTTAGCAAATGAGTATATTAATTACTCATAACTCAACTATTCCAAGTTTCTTAGCTTCCCGCTGAAGCACACAAACACCATTCTTCTCTCTCTTTCTTGCACACTTAAATTCCTAAAAAATCCCACATTTTCTCTCTCTTTCTTCCCCTGTTACCAATCAAACTGCTAAAAATTTCTCCTTTGCTTCTTCAACGCTCAAAGCAAATATCACACTTGCAGAATCAAATTATTTTAAAAAACTAAAAATATAAAATTTCATGATGATGTTTTAGTCCCACCTTCCATAACCACAACCATATCCCTTTCTTCAATCCAACTCAACTTCCTCAACATTTTTCCCACTAAAAATTAAACCCAAAAAATCCCAACAATTCTTACTTTTTGTGCACTCAATTTCTCATAAAAGAAAGATTTACCCAAAAAAAAAAGAACTAATTTTTAGTGGGTATTTCAACATTTTAGTAGAATAATTGAAAAATGAGTATAGAAGTGGTGCAAATGCAATCTTCAAGTGTAAGTTCAATACAAAGTAGTAGCCCCACAAATCATGATGGTTTATACCAACATAATAATAATAATACTCATCTCAACATTATCAATACTTCTTCTTTGTCTCCTGTAGCTGCTTTAGAAGAAGTAGAAGAAGAAGAGGTGGGTGGAGGAGAGAGAAAGAGAAGGAGAGAAGAAGAAGAGGAGAGAGATTATCAATTGAAATTATTTGGATTGTTTTTTACAGTTTTTAAAAGATCTGTTTTTGGGTGTTCTTCTTGTGAAATTAAAGGAGGGTTTTCAACTTCTTCTGATTCTTCTTGTGGTGGGATGGAAATTGGGTTACCTACAAATGTGAGACATGTTGCTCATGTTACTTTTGATAGATTTAATGGATTTCTTGGTCTTCCTGTTGAATTTGAGCCTGAAGTTCCCAGAAGAGCACCTAGTGCTAGGTAATTTGTGCCTAATTTTTTTTACTGATTTTTATAATGCTAATTTTGATTGATTTTATGTTTTTTTTTTCTAATCTGGGTTTTATTGTTTGATTTCAATTATTAATGAAGTTTTTTTTTTAATTAAAATGTAATTTACTTTCATCATGTAGTTCAAAGTGGTATACTTTTGTAAGTTTGTATGTACATTTGTTTGTGATATACTTTATAGTGTATTCATTTTTAATGCCATATTTGCTTGAATTTATTTTCTCTTCATTCTGGGTTTATATTGCTTGATTTCAATATATGGTGAAGATTTTTCTTAATTTAAAATAATTTACTTTCATTATGTAGCAGTAGTGCAATGTGCTTTAATATACATGTACTTTTTTTTGTGATATATTCATTTTTAATGCCATTTTTGCTTGAATTAATGTTCTTCTCAATCTAGGTTTTATTTGTTTGGTTTCAATTAATGAAGAAGTTTTTTTTTTCCTGAATAAAGTAATGTACTTTCATCATGTAGTACAAATGTGCTTTAATCTATACTATGTGCTTTTGTTGTTATTTATTTATTTTGCTTCATCAATTTTGAATTTGAACTCTATGTCTGAAGATAAGATGAACAAACAATAATATTTATGGTAATGTTGTGTTCATCATAAGCTCTGCAGACCTGATTTAGAGCACATGCATGAATCAGTGTTTCTTGTTGTGGCAAATTATAGCTTTTGATATGATATAGTATGAATCTGAAAACTTGTTTGTTTCTTAAATCTTTACAATTTACCAATACCCTGTTGTTTATTTTTGTTAAATGCTAATCTACAAGTTCTTGACAAAATTTGAGCTATTGTGTTTCTCTTTATTGGTGTGAAGCATAGTCTTGGGAGTTGGGACCATCTTCATATTATAAGGTTGGTTGTAGGTGATAAAGAGACAAAGGTGGTGGTTCCTCCTAGTCTTCAACTTGGGACCTCCAAGTTGATTTGCTGGGATAAAAGTAAATTTTTTTTTGTGGGCCAATGATTTTTACAATATGTTTTGAATAGTAATTTAAATTTTGAATCAGTAATTCAAAAATAATAAGTACTACACCCCCTGAACAATGCTTGAGTGTGGATCTCAGAAGTGATAATCAGTATAAAGTCTAAGATGTTCGAGGTATTCACATTTTTGTTGCTAATAAGGATGGAAAATATGGCTAATTTTTGCATAATGGTTTATCAGTTACGTTACGAATACCATAATATGATAATATATACACACTTTTGTAGTTTCATACTTTCATTTGTACCTGGAATGTCTCATAACGAATTGTTATTTTGTGATCTCTCAATTTGAGACTCTTATGGATCAAAATTTATGTATTCATTTGGTTATTATGCTTTTCATTATAGCACCACAGTATTCGGAGTTTCGACCAATTCCATGCAACTCTCCTTTGACACCAGAGGAAACAGTGTCCCTACGATACTCTTGCTAATGCAACATCGGCTGTATGCTTTAGGAGGTCTCCAAGTATGAACCTTCTTCCATTTCTTCACCTTTTTTATTTTATTTTGACTACTACTTCTTGATCTTTCTTCCTCGGCTTTGTTAATTATAATAAAAAATCTACGTTTATAGGCTGAAGGAATATTCAGAATCAATCCTGATAATGGGCGAGAAGAGCATGTCAGGGATCAACTAAACCGAGGACTAATTCCTGATGATGTCGATGTTCATTGCTTAGCAGGTCTAATAAAGGTAATGCTGTAAGCCTGTAGCAATTACCAGAGTTATATTAGCTTCAACTGAACCGTGTTCCGTGAAATATACTTCGATGGTGGATAATGAGTTTATATATGTTTGGTTTAGGCTTGGTTCAGAGAACTTCCAACTGGTGTTTTGGACTGTCTTTCTGCCGAGCAAGTCATGGAATCCCAGACAGAAGAGGAATGCTTTCAGCTTGTTAGGCTTCTTCCCCCAACAGAAGCTGCTCTTTTAGATTGGGCTGTAAATCTAATGGCTGATGTTGCACAATGTGAACATATGAACAAGATGAATGCACGCAATGTTGCTATGGTGTTTGCTCCAAACATGACCCATGTGAGTTAAAGCAGCTGTACTGTTCTCTTGGCATGCAGACACCCTTGATTATACTGATACTAATTTTTCGGTCTGACTATTTCTCCTAAAATTTGCTGTTTTGATCAAAACGCTGTATTTTGAGTTTTAAGAATGTTTGAAGGTATTTGTTCAAAAAATTGTTTTATTTGCATCTTCCAAAAAAGCTTCTCTATGAGTTTAACTTATATTCATCTTGGATTCCTCTTTGCTTCTAGTGTTACATTTTATAAGCTGATAAGATAATATGATTGAATACTAGAATTGTGCATCAATTTTTTTTATAAGAAGAATTGTGCTTCTTTTAGATGAAGAATTCATGCATTTTTCATAAATAATGCAGATGGCAGACCCTTTGACAGCATTAATGCACGCCGTCCAAGTGATGAATTTCCTGAAGACACTCATTGAAAGGACATTAAAAGAAAGAGAGGATTCGGTTTTAGATTCAGCTCTTGATTCTTACAGTCGGGATCCTTCTGGAGACAATGGTTGTCACACCACTCCCTTGCAAACCATTGATGAGGAGAATAATGAAAGCGAGGCAGATGTGAGAGAAGACCGTAATTCTGAAAACGTGAACCCTGCTGCAGCGGATCACCACTCCTCGATTGAGAACATCAATATTCAGGGAGAAGAAAATCAGTCTTCAGTCAGCAATCACAGTGAAGAAGAATCAACACCTCAACAAACCAAACTTAAGCCTACTAACAAGCAGAAGATCAATATTAGAAGCGGACAAATTTCCACAACTAAAAAAGGGACTAGAAATAGTAACGAAAAACTTGTTCAGGTTCCTAAGTCAGCTGAGAAAACTAAGGGAAGCATCCTTGCTAGCAGTGTGAATCTGAGAAGGGAGAGAATTGAAGCTTGGCGGTAAATCTCATCGCACTTTATTCCCTCCAATATCATGTTATGTTATGGGCTGGAAACGGGTGGGTCGTGTTATATCATCTGCATATTTGTGGCGTAGTGATCCAAAGTTGAAATTGTAGTTTCAATTTGGAAAGATGTATTCAGTATCTATTTTGCCTGCTTCCTCGGATGATTTATTTGCTCTATGTTGTATGAGTGGTGATTTTCTTTTATTAACCTCTTCTGAAGTCATTTCGAATGTGTTCCTTTAACCCCAGAAAAGCTAACAGTTCCATCTTTACATGTATTGGCCTTGCATTTTGTATGAATTAATCAAGTCCGATACTTGCTAAGTATTGTAATTTGGCATGTTAATAAAGTTTGTATAACACTTGTTCCTGGAGCTTGAAGCATGATTTCATATACTTCTATTTGCTATTTACGGAACCTGAAGATTATCTCCTTGTCATGAAATCTATGGGTTCCTTTTGACTGTGAAAATTAGGCATGGAGTCCTGAGTAGAGTATAGGTATTTTACTGATATGGAGTTTCAGTAGTTGTAATTTGCAAAGAGTTGTCGGTGAATGTCTGAAATCATGGGCGATGTACTAATTTAGCTAGTAAAGTCTTGGGGGTGGTAGCCCAAACATGAGATTAAATCTCATCTATATTACTACCTTTTGCGACTTTCTATGTAGGGGTGTAAATGAGACGAGACAACTCGTGAGCTACTTGAGATAGACTCGGGTCAAAACTCAGTCAAAGCTCGACTCGAGATGTTGGCGAGTCTAGTTGAGCAAACTCGATACTCGATTCGAAAACTCGTGAGAAGCTCAAAAACCCAGTTATCTATAACTAAATACCTAAATTCAACATATTTTTTACCTTAGGTGCCAAAGAAGAATGATAAAAAGCCCATAATAAAGCAAAAAAAGAACATAACCTTTGATACGATGAACAAAATAAAACCATATCGAAGTCCTAATTGTACGACTTTGGTATGATGTCCTTCTAACGTGGATTCGCGTAGAGCATCACGCTACCATACAAACTTGGTATATAGGATAAAAATATCAGCTTGCGAATTTGTGGAACCGTAGTAGATCATTACCAATGGCACGCTGTGCGCCTAAGTGCGAAAAAACAGTGCAAGCTTTGTTATGTCGAAACCTAAATGTTAAGTCAGCAACACTTCCAACTGCCACTTCTTCCCGTTGCACCCGTCTTCAGGATGATCTAGTCAGCTTGTAGCTTGAGTTGTTCTAACCCCTACCGCATCAAGTCCTGACTTTATGTTCTTCCTTTTGGGTGTCGATATGGCTTTGTCCTCGCCGTTAGAGCGTTAAGCCACTCATTGTCTTCACCCGAGCGTAGATCTTCGAATTGCATACAAAAGGAAGTTACTGTCGGATTTCCCGATGTTGGTATGACAAGACCTAAACTTAGCCGTGACACTCATCTATTCAACCCGACTTGACCTCCTCGAATGTGATCCCAGCAGCTCGTACTCATAGTCAAAGCTCGAGCTGAGGCTTCTTCCGGCTTTGCGATATGACCCACGTTGCAATGTTCTAAGATGATGCTTCTCGAAACCGGAAGAATAAAGTTTATGCTCGACTAAGGGGAAAGAGGAAAGGAAAGAAGGTTAGCCCAGCATGGATCTGGGCTTAAGGCAAGGAGTGCACCGATAGTCCGATAGCACTAGTCGAAGAAAGGCAGTTAGATCATAAGAAGGCGGGTAGGTAAGAATAGGAAGTTTAGAGGAGTGAAGAATTGTTTTTAACACGAGATACCTGCAAGGTACTTGATATCTACTCAGTCAAAACTCAACTCGATCAAATGTCGAATCGGTCAAAGTTCAGTAGTGAGCTCGACTCAACTCGAGCTCGACTCAAAATGCTAACGAGTCGAGTCGAGTTAGCTCAAACTCGAGTTCTACTCGCATCATATACACACCTTTTTCTATACACAGAAGATATGTCCGAAAGCATTCCATATTAGAACCACATATTTCTATGAATATATTTGTTTTCAGAGCCTCTATGAGTTACAAACAGAGTTCAAAGAGGTCAAATTAAGAGATTATTACACACAAAAGTTTGATGTTGATACCTTGCCATAAATAAGCTTTTAATATCAATAACTGAGTCAAGATAATGGGCAAATTCCTACCCGCCAAAATATAAGCCAAGTTCAAATTATGTACTTGTATGACAAAGCTCATTCCTTTTTCGATCTGAACTACCCAACTCGAGCCCTGAATTTACCCAACCTGAACCAATTAAAATGTGACTCGAAAGTGAGTACACTCAAATCAATTGACCACTCAATATCACCACTAGTTTTGAAGCACATACATGATGGGCAAGTTTTTTTTTTCTCTCTCCATAATTTGGTAGTGAAACGCAAAATAAATTATTTATGAAGTAAAATTATTACTCTAACACCTCAACCTGATGAGTATGTATCTAATCAAATGAGTATATATCTGATAAATTGTGTGTGTGTATATTATATATATCTTTTCAAACGATTATGGATCTTTAAGTTACTTTTACAAATAAAAAAAACAAACATCCAATTGAGTATACATGCTAATTTTCAAAATGAGTATGCATTTGTTGAAATGGGTGTCTTAGTTCAAATATAGATGCATTGTTTTAATGAGTATGAGAATTCTGAAGTGTTTACAAAATTAGCATGAAATAAGTTTCGTAAAATACAAATGAGTATAATAGGTTTTTTTTTTGACACAGGATAAAAAGACAAGTATAATAGGTTTTCAAAGAGCATAGAAAATTATATCCCTATAACTTCACCGTTGCTCACTCAACTTAGACAAGATAGCACCATTAAATACTCATTTTGGAATTATGGAAAGAGATAATTTCCAAGAGATTATATACATGTACAAATTATCATATATATTTGTGTACTAACATGAATCACTAACACTAACATGTCAATAATACATATTTCCCATAGATACTCTTTTGAAAAAAACAATTCATTGTCTGCAAAAATATCACGCTCATTTAAAATACTCATTTGTAGAAAACTGTACACATACTTATTTCAAAAGATAAATACTCATTTTGCCTTGAGTGTACATAGAGCTATGTACACCAAGGTGTATGATACAACCACTACCTCATCAACTTAAAATAATAATATTGATGATCAACTAATAAATTAAAATTATGCCACAATATGATAACTAATTTTAAATTGCTAACAATCAATTAAAGCCATGTTCACTTCAACTTAAAATAATAGTATTAAAAATAAGCTTTAATTTATACTAATCAGTTTCAATAAGTTCTAATAGACACTAGAAAATCAGCAGAAATCAGCAGAAATCAATTTCAGTTAGTAAAAATTAATTTAGAATAGTGAATTGAATTTAGTCCAACAGAAATAAGGTGAAATGAACATACAAAGAATAAATTTAAAATTCTGATTTATGTGATCCCAAGTGCTATGTAGCCCGACTCCAACTCATTCCATTCCGGTAAGAAAAATATCAATCTAATTCGAATCCAAATTCGATAAAATAAATCGAAATCAATTCAATTTTAATAATCCAAGTCCAAATAGAAGTTTACCGTGACATAGAATTTGAAAATTCAATCAGATCAGACCCCCTATCAATCTTACTCCCGTATCAATAGCAGAGTTGAGATCTACTCTAGCCGATCCAACTATAGAGGATCCAACTTATCTTAAGGATGGGTTAGCCCCTTTCTCCAATCCGAATTGAGCCTCTAAGCTAGAGCGAGCCACCACCCTTTTGTCTACTAGATGTACTTATTTGACGAATGACATGCTCTTGTGCAACTTCCTTTCAATCGTCTAATAGACCTCTTAATTATAGCCTAATCAACCGTCCCTCTTTCGTAATTAGGTTGCAAAAATGACCAATTGAATATATCCGATTCGTTCATCCAATCGAAATTTGGATATATAATCCAATTCGGATCCGCTTATATGATCGGAAACTATTGATATCTGATCTGATATATGATTTTTGGATATGATCCGAAAAAATTGGGTTTCTGAATCGAATGATGATCGTTCATATTTCATTTTGGATTATTAGAAATTTCGAAAACTATATTGCAAGCTTTTCCTAGTTCATAGCAACTATAAACAAATTTTGTTGGGCCATGTTGTTTACCGCCCTCATTTTTACACATATTATGTTATTTTTTACTTTTTATATCTCAAAAATATAAAATATTCAGTTTTTTTATATAGTTAGTGTTTTATGACATAGTTGGTTTTTTTCCTAATATAGTCAGTTTTGACTTTTGTGTGATAATATCTGTTTGAGTATATCATATAACTAATATATAAAGCAGAGTACAAAAATCAGCTCACGAGGTCGCGACATTTGGCGTCCTCATTGGGCGCCATTTGTCGCGCTCATTAAATGCCATGTCACATTTTTTTTAATATACATAGAGTTCTAAATCTATTAAAATACAAATAGAGTTTAGGACAAAAATAAATAGAGTTGGGTTCACAATGAAAAACTTAAATATAGTAAATTGATTATAACTTTTAATATATAGTTCGTAATATTGTAATTTTTGTACCATTGGAAAGTGTTTAAAAAGTACTTTAAAATAAGATCCATTTATACTATATTTAAAATTTTATATTAAAGTAACATATAAAAGGAAATATTGACTATACTAACGTATTAAAGTAACCTAATGCAATTGGAATTAGCTATTCAATTAGAATTAGGGTTAAAGAATTAAGTAACCTACTGCAATTGGAATTAGGCATTCAATTAGAATTAGGGTTGTTATAAGAGATTCAATTAGAATTAGGGTTGTTAGCGGCATTTGGCGTCCTCATTGGACGCCATTTGTCGCGCTCATTAAGTGCCATGTTATTTTTTTTTAATATAAATAGATTCTAAATTGATTAAAATCCCAATAGAGTTTAGGATAAGAATAAATAGAGTTGGGTCCACAATGAAAAACTAAATATAGTAAATTGATTATAACTTTTAATATATAGTTCGTAATATTATAATTTGTGTACCATTGGAAAGTGTTTAAAAAGTATTTTAAAATAAGATCCATTTATACTATATTTAAAATTTTATATTAAAGTAACATATAAAAGGAAATATTGACTCTACTAACGTATTAAAGTAACCTACTGCAATTGGAATTAGCTATTCAATTAGAATTAGGGTTAAAGAATTAAAGTAACCTACTGCAATTGGAATTAGGCATTCAATTAGAATTAGGATTGTTATAAGAGATTCAATTAGAATTAGGGTTGTTCTACAAAACCTATTCATGTTAGAATTATAATATTCAAAGTTATATATACTAGATTGTTAGCGGTCAACTTTGCACATTGAGTTTTCTTCCCTATATTTTATTTCCACTTAAGCTAATTACGTGAATTACATATTACTCATATTTTCTTTTCCTTTGATAAGAAACAAATGATGCATACTTCGTCTCCTCCAAACATGAATGTTGGATAAGATGGACATGGTCAACATATTAGCAAGAGGGTTGATATTGTTAATCATGTTGGTCTATTGAAGCTTGAAGAGTACCGTAGCAACATACCTTAGCAACATATCGTAGCAATATTACCAATCCTTCATAATTTAACAAATTGTTTCATATTTATATGACAGGTGCTTTTATTTGATTTGTAAATACAATGAGTACTAAAGAAAGTGGGATTTTTTCTAAAAGTACCTCTATTTCCATTTACCAAGTTTATATCTTCAATTAGAGGTCAAACCTTTGTACTAAAGCAAACAAAGTAAAATAGAAAGCATGTAAGCATCTCGCATCTACAATTATTAAAACATTTAAATGTAGGTTGTGTAGTATATCGTGACATGTGCTTTAACATATAAAAATATGTAGTTTCTACATGACAGAATGAAAGTCTGAATCATATAGTGAGATTCTGCATGATATAGTGAGTGTATAAATGATATAGTGGATTGTTCAGAAATGATGTAGTTTCTGCATGATATAGTATGTTTCTGAATGATATAGTGAGTTTCTTCACATGACATATAAATTAGAAACCAACGTTAAAGATAATGACAAAATCATATTATAAGTATTAGTTATTCTATATGTCAGGCAAAAATAACGGCAAAAAATAGGGGTGTAAATATTTAAAAACTCTACCTCTTCTCTACGAAAAAGCCCAAGCATTTGTCCGGGTCCCAATACTGTTGATATTTTAAAATAGGGGTGTAAATATTTTAAAGAGGGTTGATATTGTTAATCATGTTGGTCTATTGAGGCTTGAAGGGAACCGCAGCAACATACCTTAACTTAGCAACATACCATTGTAATATTACCAATCCTTCATAATTTAACAAATTGTTTCATATTTGTATGACAGGTACGGTGCTTTAATTTGATTTGTAAACACAATGAGTGTTAAAGAAAGGTAAGTTTTATCTTGAACTTTCTCCGTTAACTTTTCATTGGTGTAGAACATAAACTAATGACTTAAGCATTGGAACAAAAAATAAACTTATGTGCTATGCTATTGTAAATATAATGGGTAAGGATATCAATTGAACCAATCAGGTACAATCTGATCAAGGATTTGAGCAAAGAAATGCAAGATTGGACTCTGAAAGTTAGGGTCACCAGAATGTAGGATGCAATAAACCCGAAAACCAACAATTTTATTGGTGTTGAAACAATACTTGCAGATGAGGAAGTAAGACCCACTATACAATTGACACATTATCTATTTTTTTTTTCATCTAACCTTGCAAACTAAATGACCTACTAAAATAGGGAGATCACATTCAAGGCTCTATAACAGGAGATGATGCATCAGACTACAAACGCACGCTCAAGGAGGGGAACATCTACATAATTAGAAACTTTAAATGTGACAGCCAACAAAGAAGAGTATAGAACTGTCACAAATAAACAAAGAAAGTTAATGTTCTTTATTTCATAAAGAATACTATTATTATTCGTAGTTTTATAGAAAAATTATTCTAGGTCTTAAAATTATTAATTATCTTGCAGTGGGCAAAACTTTATCGTAACACTATGGGGAGAAATTGGTAAAACAATCAGCGATCATCTCAGTTTAGACGACTCAGTACCAATTGTTCGTGTGAACATTTCGATTTGAAGTAGATTGTGTAGTATATCGTGACATGTGCTTTAACATATAAATGTATATAGTTTCTGCATGATAGAGTGAATGTTTGAATCATATACTAAGTTTTTGCATAATATAGCGAGTGTCTAAATGATATAGTGGATTGTTAAGAAATGATGTAGTTTCTGCATGATAAAGTATGTTTTTGAATGATATAGTGAGTTTCTTCATGACATAAATTAGAAACCAACGTCAAAGATAATGACAAAATCATATTATAACTTTTAGTTGTTCTATGTCAGACAAAAAGAACAGCCAAAAATAGGGGTGTAAATATTTTAAAACTCTACCTTTTCTTTACGAAAAAGCTCGGGCATTTGCCCGGGTCCCAATACTAGTCTCTATTATATAAGACAACACATGAGGGACACCAAAAAATAGAAAAAGTTAAGAAAAAAAAGGGGAGATAACTAACTTCTTTATTTAAACAAAAAAAAAGGGAAAAAGAAAAAAAAGGTTCCACATCTAAACTTAACATCAGTTTTTTTAAAAATAAAATACAAAGACAGTTTGCACAAGGTTCGTCACTTCCTTTGGCGCATGTATTCTCATTCTCTCCCGGTTTGAAGCTTACTCTTCCATCGTCACTTGACCGAGGATAACTCGTGCCCTTGGGGATGTGGTGAGATTGAATCTCAAACTCATGCGATATTTGAATGTCCTTATGTTCGAGCTTTGTGGCTGGACAGTGGTTGTGAAGAGATTTGACAAAAATCACTTAGTCCATCTATGTGTGATGTCGTGCAAAGCTGGCGTGATGTTGAGTATGGTGTGCGCATTAAAGATGCGTTCCTAGCTTGGTGCCTGTGGAGTGAGCGCAACTCACTTGTCTTCAACAACAAGACTACGCCCCATCATGTTATGCTTGATCGTGTCTCTAGGCTCGTTGAGGAGCATGGGGCCTACGCTTCAAAGATCTACAAGGCTCACAACTTGGGGCTTCCTTCGAGCAGGAGTGTTTGGACTGCTCAACCTGTTAGGTGATGAAAATCAATGTGGATGCCTCCCTCGCTGTAGAAGGTTGGGTGGGACTCGGTGTTGTTGCCCGAAGGTCGACTGGGGAGGTAAAATTTGCTGCTGTTCGTCGCGTTCGAGCCCATTGGACTGCTGAAGTTGCCGAGGCCAAAGGTATTGAAATGGCCATCCGTTTAAGCTCTCGTTAGGGCTTAAAGGATGTCATTATTGAATCTGATTGTCTAACGGTGATTGATTGTCTCTCCAAGCAAGCTATCTTCCTCTCTGATCTTGATATTGTACTCCATAATATTTTCTCTTCTAGTTTACATTTCTCTTCCATTATTTGGTCTCATGTAAAGCGTGATGGGAACTTTGTTGTCCACCATTTAGCTAAGCTAATCCCTTTCGGATTGAACAAATTTGGGAGAACCACTCTTCCCTGGAGATGGCTCCCTATATTTTGATGGACAATTTGTCCTTGGAGTAATATTAGCTTGCTTTTCCCCTCAAAAAAAAAGATAATGATTTCCGTTAAGTTTGACCTTTTAATTCTGTTATTGACTCGATGTGGTGATCACGTGACTATATTCAATACCTTTTGGAACTCGAATTGAAGGGATTGTCCAATAAACCAACAAACCAACTATTGAAAAGTCTCTGTAGTGATGTCACACATGGCAGGGAGAATGCTGAAGGTTACGTGACTAACAAGTGCAAGTCAATAGCGGAATAAGCGGTCAAACTTAACAATAATGACCGTTATCTTGTGGTATTTTGAAAAAGGAATTTGTCATAAAAGGTAGTTTTTTGAAAAATAAATAAATGTTAAAGGTTGTTTTTTAGGAAAAAGCGTCTTATAAAAGGAAGTTCCTTGAACAATAATAATATTAATACAATAACAATAATAGCAATAGTACTAACAATAAAAATTACACTCATAACAATAAAAATAACAGCAACAATAAAAATAGTAATAATAACAACTACAATAATAATAATAATAATAATAATAATAATAATAATAATAATAATAATAATAATAATAATAATAATAATAATAATAATTTGTTGTTATTATTGTTATTGTTGCTGTTGTTGTTGTTGTTGTTGGTGGTGGTGGTGGAATTGAAATGAGTTGAATTTAAGTGTAACATGGCCTAGGTCTAATTGACAATTCATACATAGTCAACTATCTATATATGATGGAAGCAAAAGGTTAACAAAATAGGTGAGCATACTCTTATCTAACATGGACCCGTGAGTTGGATCGTTCAGTACATCGTATGGAGTATATCTTTACACAATATAAATGACTTTTTTTCCCAATAAATATTGGATATCTATTATCATCACGATATAATTATGGTAACTTCAAATTTGCATACTACTAATACTAAATTTATTACTCACTATAAAAAAGGTAACGTTTGGAGAAATTACCTACCTTTCAACACCGATAAAAGTGAGGACAACAATATTAGATTTCAACATATGTTTCTTATTGTCTTTTAAAGTGTTATGTATTTAAATGCACATATCACGTACATATAAGGCTAATGATTGTTCAATGGCCACAAGAAAATTGTAGCCACTATAACTATTGAAATTTTAGCCCTTTATTTTTATATAGACTAACCTTGCCCATTGATTCAATTGAACCTAAAAAAAAAAAGAATAATGGAGTAAAAGCTAGTTTCAATTTAAAAAAATGAAAAACAATTGTCATTGATTTCAGTTACTTAGTCATCTTCTTCCTTTTGGAGTATTGTTTATTTCTTTTTTTAGATATTGTGATATCACCATTAACAAATATTTATGCAATATAGAACCAAATAATATATACAAATTTTAATACACAAATTTATTGATGTATATTTAATTATAAAGTAAACTTAATGAATAGTATGGATATAAAATTAAAAATAAAACTCGTGAGTGTCCCGGGCGATGCCCCGGGTTGTTACTTTTCGTAACTTTTTGTCAAGTGAGGAAAAATTGACGTAATGACAATTGACATGATAATTGCATGATTTTGCAAAAATAAACCCTTTAAAGTTTGGGGATGAAAGCAAGTTTGGGGATGAAAGCAATAACTTAACTTTCTACAAGGAATTAGATTAAGAGTTTATGTCTATAATGGTCTCTTGTTATTATCACAAAAAAGTTAGATTATAACTACATGTGCAAATCTTTTAATGAGATATAATTATAAGACATTATGATAATTTATTTTAAAATACTAAACAATGGTGTTATGTGGCATTGATGGTTAAACTTTCACCATTAGAGCCTTAGAGGTCAGTGTCACATGACACATAAACTTTTTTAGGAACACCTTTTAATATATTAGTATAAATAGATGGTTCAAATTACATAAGTTATGATGACTATAATAAAATTATAGCCATTGTAAAGTTATCCATAAAGCTAATAAGAACCTGTTATTTTGAACTGAATTAATAAAAATTAATTTCAGTTAAGCTAATTACCTCTTAACGTTTTATTTCAGTCCAAAAACAACGCCTAATAATAATACCACTGCAATGGCCCAACATTTTCGGCCCATTTGTATAAAAAAACCATAAACTATAAGTGGTATATAAACGAACACCGTCCCAAAACCCTAAACTTTTCACTCATACGGAATTTTGAGGCTCGACTTGATCTCCAAACCTCGTTCAACTTCTTAATTCATGTTTGTTTCATGGAATCAAATGACAATAATTTTTATGTTACAATTTTTACATGCGCATATTTTCGTGCGATTGTTAATTTGTTCTTGCTTGTTAATCCAATCAATTTTTGAAGTTTTGTGACTGAAAATCTGGAATGAATGACCTGTTTTCCGGGTGGGAAATGATCAAGTAGGTTGGGTGATGTTAATTTTAATGGAATGTGGGTATTTTTTGCAAATTAATTGTGGTTTAGTATGTGGCATTTTATTAATGATTTGATTTCATTCTCGAAGTATGTTGATTAGCTTTAATTGTAACCTTGACCTTATTTTTTTGCCATTAATTAGCAAGTTGAAATCAAGGGTTTTGTTTGTGAGCTACTTGATTATAATGTTCTAGAATGGATATATTTTATGTTGTTTGATCTAGTTTTATGTGTTTGGATTTAAATGAGTTGATGATGCATTGATTGAGCAGAAATGGCTGAGGAGGCAACTAAAGTTATTGTTCCAGAATTAGTTTTCAAAAAGCAAAAAAGGGAGGAAGAATGGGCTTTGGCGAAGAAGCAGGAGCTCGATGCCGAGAAGAAGAAGCGAGCTGAAAACAAGAAGCTCATCTTTAATAGAGCTCAACAATACTCCAAGGAATACGAAAATCAGGTTTGTGACACTGGTTGTATCTTTACCTACAGTTGGTTGTGATGTTTAGTTTATAATACAACTTACTTATTGATATCCAGGAGAAAGAGGCTATCTCCCTGAGAAGAGAGGCTAAGTTGAAGGGTGGATTCTATGTCGAGCCTGAGGCTAAGCTCCTCTTTATCATTCGTATTAGAGGATGAGTGATCATTTGTATCTGCTATTGAAGCCCTGATTGTTTGTATGTTGTTTGTGACATTTATGTGATCTTTGATTATGTGTTCAGTATCAATGCTATGCACCCCAAGACAAGGTCAATTCTACAGCTTCTCCGATTGAGACAGGTCCTATACTCAAACTAAAGTTCTTTATCCATTTGAACTCCTTTATGTCTTTATTATGGTTGTGGTATTGTTACACTGATGTATGCTTTTGTTTTCTTTCTTCCCTCTGCCATTGTGTAGTTGCTGCTATGCATTTTATTTGTAGTTTTCATTGCACCAGAGATCGGTTTTGAAAACAATCTATTTTGATGGACTAAATTTTACTGTTTAATGTTTACCAACATTCTTTTCTGTTGAGAATCATGTGCTGTCATAAGTTTTTGCCTCTTTAATTTCCTATGCTACACTGTTGTCTGACTTGTGAGTGAGCATTAGCCTAGTTCGTTTCATATCTGATTTCATGTGAAAGTTTTGAGCTTTTGTTTCCTACTTAGTCTATATGTTGTTTTGTTTTGGTCTAACGTTTCCTTGCCACTACAGATTTTCAATGGTGGTTTCTTGAAGGTTAACAAGGCAACATTGAATATGTTGCACAGAGTTGAGCCCTTTGTTACCAATGGGTATACTTTTGCTCCTTAATTGCTCATCATTGTTCCTTTAGAAGCTTGTGCTTTCTTATGATTCTTATGAAACCCCTACCATTTGCAGGTACCCTAACTTGAAAAGTGTCAGGGAATTGATCTACAAAAGGGGTTATGGGAAGGTCGACAAGTAGAGGATTGCTTTGACTGACAACTCCATTATTGAGAATGTAATTGTTTTGGACTTCTGCCTCTTATTATATTCGTCAATGTTAATTGTTTCTTGCATGTTATCTTACTTTTCCTGACTATGGACAAAGAGATCACAAAATATATAGTCAAGACTAATTTTGTTTTGTGCTCTCATCTCAAGTATCTCCTGTATTACGGAGCCTGACTGCTGGTGTTGGAACTTAAGTCTGTGGCGGTATTTGTTGATGGGAGTATGTGAGATCTCCAATACCAAACATGGATTAGTGTTCCAGACTTGAATTGGAGTTGCATTTATGTAGTCCGATTAGATCAGTTTTGGTCTTAGTGTATTGGGTTAATCACTTTTTGTTTGGATAGCAATCGTGGTCCCATGGAGGGAAGAATATTGGGGAGGGAAAGATGGGGGAGTGAATGGGAAGGAAAGAAAAAGAAGGGAAGAATGAATGTGTGTGCCCTCCAAATATACCCTTTCTTCTCCCACCAATTTCTTTTTTCATTCACTCTTAGTATAATTTGTCTTTGATGCTTGTGCTTCCTCTGTTCTTTTTCTTTTGCAACATTAATTTTTTCCCCATTTGCGCACAACCATTTATTGTGAGTTCTATATAAGGAAAATATTGTCGTGTGGGTGTTGTTAGATTCGTCTCAATAAATACATCACTAGTGGAAAAATAAGGAAGGGTTGCGGTCAAAACAGCCCTAAGGGCTGCGTTTTTGGCCAGCAACCTTTTTCATAGCAGCCCTTCAATAGATAAGAACCCTTCACAACGAAGGGCTGCGGTTCAAGCCAAAAACGCAGCCCTTCTAAGCTTGAAGGGCTGCGTTTTCGGCTTAAACCGCATCCCTTCTGTAAATGAAGGGCTGCGGTTTATGCTTAAAACCGCAGCCCTTCACATTCAAATTTTTTTTTTATAAAAATAAATTAAATGCGCCCTAGCACCCCCACCCCCCGCCGCCCCTGCACCCCCCCCCTCCGCACTCCCACCCCTGCCCCACCCTCGCCCACCCCCCGCACTCCCCCCCCCCGCCCCACCCCCCTGCCCATCCGCCTACCCCCCGCACTCCCACCCAAGCCCCGCCCACCCCCCCGCCCCCCCCTGCACTCCCCCCAAGCCCCGCCCACCCCCCGCACTCCCACCCCCTAGCCCCACCTCCCCGGCCACCGCCCCCACCCCTTGCACTCCCCTCCAAGTCCTACCCACCCCAATCCACCCCCTTCACTCCCCCGCACCCCCCACCCCAGCCCACCCTCTGCCAGCCCCTCCACCCATTGCCGCCACCCACCCCAAGACCCAACCCGGCCCATAGCCCGGCCCAACTGACCCACCATGGCGGCCCCCACCCAAAACCTCCCTTCGACACAAAAAAAATCGAATCAATGTGCAATAATATATGACAAGTTTTTGAACGTAATAATTAACTTTAAATATGTATATTTAATAATGTAAAAAGTGTAGAATTGATACAAACTAGTAGATGTAGCTAATTATATCACGAATTCCACCAAAATGTATCATAAGCAATCATCACAAATGTGGGACGCCAACTTATCCCGAACTTCATGTAATTAGTCTGTGGTGAAGGCCCTCAAACGTGGTGTGTTATTCATATAAACCTTGCAAAACAACCAAGGAATAAACACAAAATATAAGAATTCAATCATTTACCGTAGTTAGTAGTTCTAAAAATGACATATACCTTCCCGAAATTCAACCAAAAACAAATGCAAGCCTAAAACTCTACATACTAGTTATAGTATACCTTATATTATCATATTGAAAAAGAAAATGGAGTTAAATGACTCGAGAAACAAGAATTGGACGCGAAAAGGCAAAAATCGGCCTAAAATCACATTTATGTTCCCGATATACAACCTACAACAAATGCAAGCCTAAGAATCTACATAATAGTTACATTATACCTCATATTATCATGTTCAAAATGAAATTGGGGTTAAATGACGCGATAAGTACGAATTGGACGCGAAAAGGCAAAAATAGGCCTAAAATGCCTTTTCGTTAAAATGCAACCAACAACAAATGCAAGCCTAAAAATCTACACAATAGTTACATTATACCTCATATAATCATGTTCAAAAAGAATTTGGGGTTAAATGACTCGATAAGTACGATTTGGAAGCGAAAAGGTAAAACTAGGCCTAAAATGACCTTTTCGTTCCCGAAATGCAACCAACAATAAATGCAAGCCTAAAACTCTACACAATAGTTACATTATACCTCATATAATCATGTTCAAAAAGAATTTGGGGTTAAATGACTCTATAAGTACGATTTGGAAGCGAAAAGGCAAAACTAGGCCAAAAATGACCTTTTCGTTCCCGAAATGCAACCAACAACAAATGCAAGCCTAAACTCTACACAATAGTTACATTATACCTCATATAATCATGTTCAACAAGAATTTGGGGTAAATAATTCGATAAGTACGAATCGGATGCGAATCGACCAAAATAGGCCTAAAATGACCCGAGAATCAGGTCACATGGCAATGGAATGCCCATCAGCTGGTAGCGGCGGAGATAGTGGGAAGTGTTACAAATGTGGAGAGCATTCCATTGCCATGTGACCTCACTCTCCACATTTGTAACACAGTCCCACCACCACCACCACTACTGCCCCCCATTGCACTCCATCATTGCCATGTAGCCCTAAAATGACCTTTTCGTTCCCAACATGCAACCAACAACAAATGCAAGCCTAAAACTGTACGCAATAGTTACAAATTGGAGAAATTAAACATACCAGAGTTTATGTCTCATGATTTATTGACCTTCCGCCGTTTCTTAGGATCCTCAAGTACATGTATCCCTTCCGTGTGATCTACACGCATATAGTTCTCCGACATATTCACATCATCTTCCACACTATTTTCAGGATAGGTAAAAGGGGGGAGGTCCTCAAATGCATCATATTATTCCTCATTATCAACATCACCAATACCGAGGATACTCCTTTTACCAGGTACAATAATTGACCACTTATTATCAGTAGGATCAGTTACAAAAAATACTTGCTTAACTTGTGATGCAATTACAAATGGCTCCTCAGTTTCACGTAGACGACTAAGGTCAACAAGAGTGAATCCGTAAGGATCATCTTTTCTTATGCAACGTCGATTATCGTCAACCCACTTGCAACACAAGAGACAAATATTAAAAGTACAGTAGTCCAGCTCCCATATTTCTTGTATTCGCCTATAATAATTGCTTTCAGCATGTACAGGCGACTTATCCTTCGAGCTTGCGTATTGTGTAGATGACGCCACAAGTGAAACACCACTATTTTGTTGCGATGTTGACTTCGGATCTTGACGTTCACCCAAAACGTATACCCATTAATATCATAACCCTCATAAGAGCGTACGGCTTCACGAGGACCAAATGCTAACCACTTGATCGTTTCAGAACACTTTCATCCAAATCATTCACTACTCGTTTATGAAACCAATCAATGAAAGTCTTGTTATGCATTTGCGTCAATGCCCCGACTCCTTTTCCGGGATTGCTAACACGTAATTCCTCCATATGTTCATTTAAATTAGGATGGACAAATGCTACGTGATGCAATACAAATAAGTGAGCTTGTTTACGCTTTTATACGGAAGGTGTGATCAATTTTGAACCAATTGTACCCTTGCCCTCAAGTCTGCCCTCGTGTCGGGATGTCGGAAGTCCAACAGGATCAACACTAGCAAAATACTCAGCCACAAAATTACTGATCTCTTCATCCACAACCCCTTGAATCATACTACCTTTCGGTTGTGCAGATTCCGAACTTTATCCTTCAAAGTGCCCATATATCTCTCAAAAGAATAGCACCACCTCAAAAACACTTGGACCACACAGCTTAATTTCTCGAAGTAGATGGACAATGAGATGGACCATAATGTCAAAGAATGGGGGGGGGGAACATCTCAAATTTGCATAGAGTTTCAACTACTGCGCCTCGCAAGGAATCGAGGGTCGACGGTTCTAGGACTTTCCTTGCATATTGTATGGAAAAATGAACAAAGTTCTGTAATGGTGTGCCTCACATGCTTTGGAAGTATCCCACGAATTGCAATCGGTAAGAATACTTGCATCATGACATGACAATCGTGAGATTTCATACTCGATAACTTCAACTCACCATTTAAGGTAACAAATCGCTTCATATTCGATGAGTAGCCAGTTGGGACCTTAATGCCATACAATGACTCGCAAAAAATCCATTTCTCTGCACGCGACATCGTGTAGCAAGCTGGTGGCAAATAATTCTTCTCTGAATCCTCCACCTTCTTTTTACTTTTATGAGTTTCATCATCAACCCTTTCCTCCACTACTTTCTTCTTCTTTCCGTCCCTTTTCTGAGCCCACAACTCTGGTCGAAGCCCCTGTTTTTCCAAGTAAAGTCGTGACGCCTTAACATCTTTTGTCTTGCCCGGAATATTCATAAGTGTCGCAAGAATAGCTTCACAAACATTCTTCTCTATGTGCATGACATCCAAACAATGTCTGACCTTTAGATCTTTCCAATATGGGAGTTTCCAAAAAATGGACTCCTTTTTCCATAATCCTGTAGGTCGATCAACCTCACTAGCAGGTTTACCAAAGATTGTTTCAATGCCCTTCACCTGATTATAAACTTCAGTACCAGTTAATGGTCTACGAGCAACTTCTTCTTAAACCGTCCCATCGAATGCCTTCTTCTTAAACCGATAGGGGATGGTCGCGTCTGAGGAGCCTTCGTGTGCGCATATACACATGTTTGCATCCCTTAAGGTGTGTAGATTTCATGTCACCTACACAATTCGGGCAGGGTTGTTTTCCTCTCGTCTTATACCCAGATAAGTTCCCATAAGCTGGATAATCGTTCATAGTACAAAAAAGCATGGCACGCAGAGTGAACATCTCATTAGCATACGCATCAAATACTAACACTCCTTCGTTCCACATCTTCTGTAAATCTTCAACAAGCGGCTGGAGGTATACATCAATGTCATTTCCAGGTTGTTTGGGCCCCGATATAAGAAGCGACAACATCATGTACTTGCGTTTCATGCACAACCAAGGAGGCAAGTTATAAACCACTAAAACTACTGGCCATGTACTATGCTGCGAACTGAGATTGCCAAAAGGGTTCAGGCCATCCGTGCATAATCCAAGCCTCGCATTCCTATCCTCATTACCAAACGCCTTATGCACCCTGTTGATACTTTTCCACTCGAGCGAATCGCCCGGATGCTTGAGCGCACCGTCTTTCTTCCTACGATCTGCATGCCACCTCAAATTCTTCGCATCTCCTTTAATTGAGAACATGCGCTTAAATCTAGGTATTATGGGTAGATACCACAACACCTTAGCTGGTGGTCCTTCACTACCTCCAGCTCCTTCACGCTTGTACCTCGACAATCCACAACGTGGACACTCATGTAAATGCTCATACTCATTACGATAAAGCACACAATCGTTAGGACAAGCATGTATCCGCTCGTACTCTAAGCCGAAAGGACACATCGGTTTCTTCGCATAATAGTACGACTTTGGCGTTCATTTCCATCGGGGAGCATATCGCCTAAAACTTCCAACAACGATGTGAAACTAGAGTCCGTCCAACCAAACTTTCGACTTAATGTTGAACAAGTGTTATCACCGCGAAAGTTTGGTGTACTTTGTACAACCCTGGATACAACGGCTTTTAGCAGCCTCGGACATAGACTCAAAAATACGAGGTCGTTTACACGACCGATCTTCAACCTCGTGTATCATCTCGTCTACCCGATCCCTATTATCATCTGCAAACTCATCATCCCAATTCTCATCCCCGAACTCATCATCCCAATTCTCTAAATCCTTCTTTTCTTCACATACATCGTTCATTACTCTAGAGCTTCCTATATACTTCCCCTGCTCACCATGCCAAACCCATACGTGGTATTGAGGCCTAAACCCACGGCGAAAGACATGCTCCCTAACCACATGTATACTACTAACCTTGCTCACATTTCTATAATCGAAACAAGGACAATAAAAGTCGACTGCTCCAGAGGATGTTTGATATTGTAATGCAGTTGTACAGAATTCCGAGACCCCTTTCACAAACTCAATCGATTCACGACTACCATACATCCAAGTACGATCCATCTCATTCAAGAAGACCTCTAATAATTAAACACAACCATTCATTATAATGCATCAATCATTATTTAAGTACATACACTCACATATTCAAATCACACACGTATAGAGCAATCTAAGATAGTGACATGTTCAATTGTATGCATGCAACCGAAGGTCCTTATCACTCCAACCTAACCCATCCTTGGACGTCTAATCTCACTAGTGAATATATGCCAACTTTTCAATTCTAAGGAAAATCCGGCAGTATTTCCCTACAGTTCTCCAAGTACACAATATAGATAATTGCTTATCTACATATGTACCCAGAGAATAATGTAGAGAAACGATAAGCCAAGAATTTCCTCAGAATTGAAAAGAAGACACACATTCACCACCTAAGTGAGATCAAACGTCCAAGAACAGTTCCAAACCGGGGACTATTCAAGACTTACTCCTAATGAGTAAGTCTTGAACGGGTATCTAGGCATATGATGACGATTCAAACAACTTATAGATTTCATAGCTAAATTACATTGCGTTTTCATACAATCTCATATCAAGAAATATACATACACTACACAAACCCTCCGAAAATCCCATCAGCTGGTACGAATTGGACACGAAAGGCGAAAATAGGACTAAAATGACCCGAGAATCAGGTCACATGGCAATGGAATGCCCATCAGCTGGTAGCGGCGGAGATAGTGAGAAATGTTACAAATGTGGAGAGCATTCCATTGTCATGTGACCTCACTCTCCACATTTGTAACACAGTCCCACCACCACCACCACTACTGCCCCCACTGCACTCCCTCATTGCCATGCAGGCGTAAAATGACCTTTAATTTTCGTTTCCGAAATTCAACCAACAACAGATGGAAGCCTAAAAATCTACACAATAGTTACATTATACCTAAGCCCTCCCCACCCCCCGCCAGCCCTCCCCCACCCCCGTCCAGGCCTCCTCCACCCCCCCCGGCCTCCCAGCCTCCCCCCCCTCCCCCACCCCCGCCCCTTCCCCCCCCCCGGCCAAGATCCACGCCCTCCCCCACCCTCGCCCAAAGATCCCCCCCCCCCCACCCCCGACACCCTCCCCCACCCAATGCCGCCCTCCCCCACCCCCCGTCCGGCCCTCCCCAACCCCCCCCCCCACCCCGGCCAAGATCCACAGCCCTCCCCACCCCTGCCAGCCCCCCCACCACTCCGCCCAACACCCCCACCCTTACCCACCCTCCTCCAGCCCACCCCCACCCCCTACAATTACATATTCAGCTAATACAAGCACATTTTACAACAAAAAATAGAAGTTGATTTCAAAATCCAATGAAATTAAACAAAAATTAGAGAAATGTAAAAGAGGAGAGAGAGTGAGAGGGGATTTACCGAAAGAGAGTGAGAGAAGGGATGATCCACAAACAATGCAGTAGTGGAGGAGAGAAGAAGAAGGTGGTGCGCAAGGTGGTGCGGTGTGCGTGGTGGTGGCGTCACGTGCAAAGGGAGGACTCGGGCACCGGTGGTGGCGTCAATGCGGTTGGTGCGTCGTCGTGGCGGTGGTGCGTGAAATGAGTGGTGGTGGTGGAGATAGGGTTTCGCGCCGGTGGTGAGAGAGAGAGAGAGTGAATTTGGCTAAGGGAGGGAAATTGAAATGGGGGCACTTGTGTATGCGCGCAAAATGCATATCAAAAAAAAAATTGGAAGTGAAGGGCTGCGTTCTTTTAAAAACCGCAGCCCTTCGTTTATGAAGGGCTGCGGTTTTTGGGATAATCGCAGCCCTCATGAATGTTTGGAATCCATATTATGCAAAGAGACATTTCACTAATAGGGCTGCGGTTAGCCTCAAAATCGCAGCCCTTCATACAGTATGAAGGGCTGCGATTTCTTGTTAACCGCAGCCCTTCAGTAAAAGGGCTGCGGTTTCCTTTAAAATCGCAGCCCTTCCAGCGCAGCCCTTCCTTTTTTTTCCCCTAGTGCATCTTTATAATTTTGACTAATGTTTAGTTATGGGGTTTACCGACCTTCCGTTACTTATTGTCTGCAGACTCTCGGGAAGCATGGCATCATCTGTGTGGAGGATCTCATCCATGAGATCATTACAGTAGGACCTCACTTCAAGCAGGCCAACAACTTCCAATGGCCATTCCAGCTCAAGGCTCCTTTGGGTGGTTTGAAGAAGAAGAGAAATCACTTCATTAAAGGCGGAGATGCTGGAAACCGCGAGCACTTCGTAAATGAGCTTATCAGGAGAATGAACTAGGGTGTAGTTTGCATCCGTTATTTTTGGATCCTGTGTTGTTTAGGTTACATCTGGAAAGTTTTGAATAGAGTTTTTAAGAATGATTTATGACTGTTGTAGAATCATATTAGCTTATGAATTAAAGTTTTGGAGAGACGCGTATGGAACATTCCAAATGTCTGTTTTAATCTCTATTAATAGGGGTGATTTTTATGTTAACACAAGTATGTGGTGCAGTTGTAGAACAAACGCCCCTGAAATTTCTAGCATGATTCATGTGAGCAGCCATTCTTCAATATATTAACAAGTGCAGTGGTCTAGACCACCAACAGATGTGAATTTGTATTCACAAGAATTTTCTTTCACTTAGAAGAATTGTAAAATCTATTCTTGTAAATACAAACATGTTCAAATTATCATATGTAAGTTCATTATACTTAACCAAGCTTGCTTGTTGGAGATGGTGGGGAACTGACCTTGTGACTTTGAGGTCACAAGTTCGAACCCCACTACCTACTTGTGCTTGGGAGTAGGGATTTCTTTAATCTCCCCTACTCTCAAGCGTTGACCTGTGTAGCTGGATTGACTGACCTGCGATAGGTGCTGGTCTAGTAGAGTCCTTACCAAGGGGTTTCCAGTGGGGCCCCAAAAAAAAAATTCATTATACTTTCTCAACACAAGAACATTGTGAGACTAACTTTTTATCACGAAAGTACCTATCATCTAACCTAAGAAAATTAGGTAAAAATAAGATGAATTGAACTAGAATCATTTGATGAGTAACATGAACTTTTCCTTTTAGTATGGAAACTAATACGGGGCTTATTGGCGATAAAATTTGTAAGGTATATTATTCTGAACGATTTTAGAAGATAAAAAATAAAATCATATATATCCGTATATTTAAGAATTTGAAAATATTAAAAATTGCTCCTTTGAAAGGTTTTTTTTATATTAATTTTCAGCTTTTATTTTTATTTTGTACTATCGAACAACCAACACCAACAAATAATTCTACCACACGAACCAAACTCTAGCAGCTAACATAGATAATCAATATAAACAACTGGTTAAATTAGCCAAGTAACAACTAACAATCAATAGTCAATTGCCAAATATGCTAGAAAAAAAATGGGAACAACGACATAGAAAATAGATTGAGAACATAAGTGCTATATACAACAAAAAAAGGCTAAATACAGTAAAAGGAATAGGATTTTTTTTGTCCCAAACTACCTTTAACTTTCAAGTTTTGCGAGAAACTACCTTATAAAAGATTTGTTGTCCCAAACTATATTACTTTTACCATTTTGTTGTTGACAATTACTTTATGCCGGTTTTCGGTGTTAACTTTTTTCTCGGTTCAAAATTGTGGGAGAAAACAAAATTACCCTTGTGGAAATTGCTTGGGATTCGAGGAGACCGAGAGGGTGATTGAGATGGTAATTGTTTCAATATTACTTTAAGCATTAGAAAAGGAATTTAATGGTGGAATGGTGGTACAAAGTGTCGACATAGATATGAGAGAGAGAGCACGCGCAGGGAAATGGGAAAAATAGGGTGGTGAAAATGAAAAAAAGGGTTTAAAGAGGTCAAATGATATTACATGATATTAAAAAACTCTGGAAAAAAAGTCAACACCGAAAACCGGCATAAGGTAGTTGTCAACAACAAAATGGTAAAAATAAGGTAGTTTGAGACAATAAATTTTATAAATGATATTGTCATTGATGTCAGTTACTTAGTCATCTTCTTCCTTTTGGAGTATTGTTTATTTTTTTTTTTTAGATATTGTGATATCACCATTAACAAATATTTGTGCAATATAGAACCAAATAATATATACAAATTTTAATACACAAATTTATTGATGTATAAATTTTAGTTATAGTTTAATTATAAAGTATACTTAATGAATAGTATGGATATAAAATTAAAAATAAAACTCGTGAGTGTCCCGGGCGATGCCCCGGGTTGTTACTTTTCGTAACTTTTTGTCAAGTGAGGAAAAATTAACGTAATGACAATTGACATGATAATTGCATGATTTTTTAAAAATAAACCCTTTAAAGTTTGGGGATGAAAGCAATAACTTAACTTTCTACAAGGAATTAGATTAAGAGTTTATGTCTATAATGGTCTCTTGTTATTATCACAAAAAAGTTAGATTCTAACTACATGTGCAAATCTTTTAATGAGATATAATTATAAGACATTATGATATTTTATTTTAAAATACTAAACAATGGTGTTATGTTGCATTGATGGTTAAACTTTCACCATTAGAGCCTTAGAGGTCAGTGTCACATGACACACAAACTTTTTTAGGAACACCTTTTAATATATTAGTATAAATAGATGGTTCAAATTACATAAGTTATGATGACTATAATAAAATTATAGCCATTGTAAAGTTATCCATAAAGCTAATAAGAACTTGTTATTTTGAACTGAATTAATAAAAATTAATTTCAATTCAGCTAATTACCTCTTAACGTTTTATTTCAGTTCAAAAACAACGCCTAATAATAATACCACTGCACTGGCCCAACATTTTCGGCCCATTTATATAAAAAAACCATAAACTATAAGTGGTATATAAACGAACACCGTCCCAAAACCCTAAACTTTTCACTCATACGGAATTCTGAGGCTCGACTTGATCTCCAAACCTCGTTTAAGGTTTGTTTTTTTTTTTCCCTTAGATTCTACTTGTTTAGGGATAATTTACATGTTATAAACTTATGATTCGAATTTTTGGTATAACTTCTTAATTCATGTTTGTTTCATGGAATCAAATGACAATAATTTTTATGTTACAATTTTTACACGCGCATATTTTCGTGCGATTGTTAATTTATTCTTGCTTGTTAATCCAATCAATTTTTGAAGTTTTGTGACTGGAAATCTGGAATGAATGACCTGTTTTCCGGGTGGGAAATGATCAAGTGGGTTGGGTGATGTTAATTTTAATGGAATGTGGGTATTTTTAGCAAATTAATTGTGGTTTAGTATGTGGCATTTTATTAATGATTTGATTTCATTTAACCTTGACCTTATTTTTTTGCCATTAATTAGCAAGTTGAAATCAAGGGTTTTGTTTGTGAGCTACTTGATTATGATGTTCTAGAATGGATATATTTTATGTTGTTTGATCTAGTTTTATGTGTTTGGATTTAAATGAGTTGATGATACATTGATTGAGCAGAGATGGGTGAGGAGGCAACTAAGGTTATTGTTCCAGAGTCAGTTTTGAAAAACAAAAAAGGGAGGAAGAATGGGCTTTGGCCAAGAAGCAGGAGCTCGATACCGAGAAGAAGAAGCGAGCTGAGGTTTTTCGGTTTTTTCACCAGGTACCCCTGAGGTTTCATGAAATGCACCAGGTACCCTCGTTATTTTGGAAATGCACCAAATGCCCTTGTCATTTGCATAAAATGCACCAAATACCCTTATTGACTAACGGTGTTAAGTTTCCGTTAGCTTTATTTATCATTTTGTCATTATTAACCCTAACCTTAACCCCTAAACCCCTAAACCCCTAAACCTTGAACCTAAACCCTAACCCTAAAACCTAAACCCTATTACTAACCCCCTAACATCAAACCCTAACCTAACCTTTACCCTCTAACTTCAAACCCTAACCCCACCACCACCCCACCACCACCACCCAACCACTACCACCTACCCTCCCCCACCCCACCGTAGCCCCCCACCCCCCCCCCCCGCACCCCCTCTCCCGTCGATTTCCCCACCCCCACCCCCCGCAGCCCCCCTCCCCGTCGATTTCCCCACCCCCACCCAACCACCCCTAGCGACCCCCTCCCCCAACACCCCGCAGCCCTCCTCCCCTCCCCCACCCCGCGCAGCCCCACCGTCGACCCCCCCCGCAGCCTCTCCCCCACCCCTGTTGAATCCCCCACCCTCCCTCACCCTCGTCGAATCCCCCCACCCACGTCGAACTCCCGCCCCCTAGTTCCGCTCTTTCTCTCCACTCCTATGGCATTTCCCTCGTAAACGTTCAATTCTTTTTCTCTCTCCTCCCCAAACCCGTAATCTTGAATTACCCAACAATCTTAATTCATGGGTCATCAAAATCGAAGAAAACCCCCCTAAAATTTCAATTTTCTCTTCCCATTATCATGGACCCGGATTACACCTCTACCCACCCATTTTCCAAGATTCATGGATATCTCTAATATCCGAATTCGTGAACTGGGTTGTGAGTATTTCCTTCGTTACGCCGATAATGCTTGTTTTAGGAGTGATTTTCTTAAGTTGCTAATGGAAACAGTTGCTAATGGTAACAACTCGCTAATGGGGAGGATAGACGAGGGTGGGGGGAGCTCGGGAGGGGTCGACTGGGGTGGGAGGCTGCGGAGGGTGGGGGGAGGGGGCGGGGGTGGGGGTGGGGGGAGGGGGGCTGCCGGGGTGGTGGGGAGGGTTAGGGGGTTAGGATTAGTGTTTAGGTTTTAGGGTTAGGGTTTAGGTTTAGGGGTTAGGGTTAATAATGGCAAAGTGGTAAATAAAGCTAACGGAAACTTAACACCGTTAGTCATTAAGGGTATTTGGTGCATTTTATGCAAATGACAAGGACATCTGGTGCATTTTCGAAACAACGTGGGTACCTGGTGCATTTCGTGAAACCTCAGGGGTAACTGGTGAAAAAACCGTTGATTCTATGTTAGGGAAACTAAGAGGCCCCACTTCTATTGACCAATTCTACTATTCTAGCTACTCCACCCATACTATACACACTAAATCAAAAGTCCAAAACCTTCAACTAAAAATTATTCCTTCCGCAAGCCTAATTATGCATTAATAAATATTCCCCCCATTTGGAAAAAAAAATATTGCTACTATCATGAATCCTCTAAAATTTGACTTTCATCAATAGTACGAATTAAACTATATGATTTCTCAACTCCACTCTTTTTCTTACAATTTTCTGTTTTCTCCCCCCAAACTTTTGGTAGTATATAAGAAGCTTTACAAAGACCAATTCTAGTAAAACCAATTATAGTAAACGAATTCAAACAATGTCCTTGTCGAATAAGATTGATAGGGGAGAAATAATATCAATATTTTGGCGAATTGCAAATGAAATGCCCAAATCATTTCACTTCCAACTGAAACTAATAGGCCATATTTATTGAAAATAGTCCACATTTACTCAATAGCAGAATAAATTGATTAATTTAACATTAGCAGTTTCAAACACAAAATCAAATAGAGACATTATTACAAAATTGTAGTATTAGATAGATAAAATTTACCTTAATTTTCTACTTTCCAAGGAGTATTTTTAAAATGAACAAAATGTTTGTCTTTCACTTTAGGTATACACCTGAGTAACGCTAGGCCTGGTCGGACATAGTTTTGGACTGGCATGATAGGAGCCCTCTACTAGCTCGACCTGACTCATTGGACACACAATATTGGACCTTCAATGGATATCATCTTCAAAACTCGACATGAGTTTGGTACAAGAACGACAACGTGACTCACATGTCCGCCAACTCATTTTTAATCAAGAAAAGAAGCAAAAAACATTTTCCTCCATTCTTTTTCCATTGCAACAGACCTTTTTGTGGTCCAACTTGACAAAATTTGACCATATACTTATTCAAATACAATCATGATCAAGTGAGATACTATTAGATTCATCTCAATGTGCATTTTTCAAATGTCAACGTAATTAACGATATTAATAGTCGAAGTTTCCACTACAATTCGTAAAAACGATGTATTGCAACTGAAAGAAAAAACGAAAGAATTATCATTCTTAAGGGACTCAGCCTAGCAGTCCTGTACTTTACATCTGTGTGTATAATTAATTTTTTTTAAGATAAGATGAAGGGGGCTCACTTGATGGGATAAGGGGAATTCCTCAAATGAGTCCCACGAAATTTAATCCCTAAATATCATGAATATGAGATGAGAAGCGATACCACTACTCCACCACCTCAACCTCGTGTGTATAATAAAAATCCTGCTAAGTACTACTCCCTCCGTCCCAAAATATAGTTCCCATTTCCCTTTTTTCACGGTAATTTATGCAAGTAGAATCTAAGAGGGATAGTAAAGATTTTTTGTTTATTTAAATAAATGTTGTATGGGAAAAGATGATTTTAGGAAAGATAATGGAGAATAATTGGTGAAATAGCATTAATTGTAACACTTGGGTTGAATAAACAAAGCAAAAAACAAAATTCAAGAAGCAAATAAATGATGGGACACGGTTTTTCTAGACAAATTACGGAAAAATGTAGAACTAAATATAGAAATGGGAACTATATTTTAAGAAACCCAAAATAGTAATGAGAACTATATTTTGAAACAGAGGGAGTACTTTAAACCACCTATTCCACCTTAATAAAAAAACAAGGTACTCCCTTTTAGTATTCCCAAAATTGAAAAAGAGTGTAACTTTCTTACACCTCTCCAAAAAAAAAATCTCTAAAAGAAGTCTTATCCAACACCCTTCTTTGATAACGCCTACTAATCTAACTTTTATTATTATTTTAACCAAGCAAAATGTCACCAACTTTTGTTGTTTTTGAATAACCCCATCTTTCATCAACTGATCCCGCCCTCCCTCCCTCCCTCCCCCAACTTTTCTCTCTCTCCTCCTCTCAATCAACAAGTGATCAAACTCTCAACTTCATCCCTTTCCCTTTCCCTCCTAATTTTTGTATGAATACGTACATCTCGGATTGTAATAACTCTATGATCGGATTTATATAATTCATCTCCCTTGTCCACCAAAAAAATAAAAATAAAAACTCTCAACTTCATATTATTCTATGGGAAACTGCAACGCTTGTATCAGACCAGAAGAACTCAGCAAACAAACACCAAAAACCAAAAATGAAAAAACCCGACCGCACCCATTCGCAGCCTCCAACAACCAACCTCAGCCCGCACCTGTGCGAGTCCTGAAAGACATCATCCCCGCTGTCGGGCCGAGGCGAGTTTGGTGTTACCTATTTATGTACTGATCGCGAGACGAATTAAAGACCGTCTCGCTGTTAAATCAACATCAAAAAGAAAGATTCGAACTGCTATCGACGTTGAGGATGTAAGGAGAGAAGTAGCAATTATGTCTACACTTCCTGTTCATCCTAATATAGTTAGGCTTAAAGCTGTTTATGATGATAATGAGGCAGGTCATTTGGTTATGGAGTTGTGTGAAGGTGGTGAGCTTTTTGATAGCGTGGACATTATTCGGAACGTGCTGCTGCTACGGTCGCGAAAACGGTTGCGGAAGTTGTTAAGATGTGTCATGATAATGGTGTTATGCATAGAGATTTGAAACCTGAGAATTTCTTGTTTGCTAATAAGAAGGAGAATTCTCCTCTTAAAGCTATTGATTTTGGCCTCTCTGTTTTCTTCCGACCTGGTAAGTGGTAGGTACTCTTATTCTAGTGTTTTGCTTACCTTGCTGAAATTCCAACTGTTTCCATGCTATATAGTTTGTTTACCTAGCAGATTTTTATATACTTCCTCCGTTCCGAAATAAGAGCTTTTCGAGAGAAGTGTTTTATTTAATTCAGAATGAAGGAAGTATATAGTTTTAGATATGATCTTACTTGTTAGTACTACTTCAAAAGCTTACTAGTACTAACATTTCACTAGTTTGATTAAGTATTATATGAGGGAGGGGTGTCCAGTTGATAACTGTTATGGTTTTTTTAAAAATCAATTTGGGGAACAATTGGGGGAGATCATTTGGGACTGATTTGTTAGATTTGATAAATGGTGTGATTTGATCGATGAGAGGTCCTAAGGAACATTTGTTTAGTTTTGAAAAAAAGTTGGATTATTCCGTACGTAAAAATGTTAAAAAATTAGCCTAGCAAAATTGGTTAGTAATTAGGTCAATTATCATGATGTAAGTAATAACATTGATATAAAATTAAATTGTTGGGTCTTGTCTTAACTTTGAAGCTTCAATGTTGTCCAAAATAATGTAATAAGGTATGTCAACCACCTATCTTTCTAATTGTTTTGTTATGGTATGATATGATATGATACCGACAACGTTATGTTTATAATGATGTATCAATAAATCTAAATCCTTCATTGTTTACCAAAGTAATATCTATCTCATGTAATAATTTAGTCATTTAGCTGAATATTGATCTAATCTCAGTTCACTTTCTGATTTGAATATATCTTTGACTTAGAATAGTGGAATATTATAACCCTGTTTATTTAGACTAAACTCATGTTATGATGTTAATTACTTTTGGGTAATAAAACAGGAGAAAGGTTTACAGAGATAGTGGGGAGCCCATACTACATGGCCCCAGAAGTGTTATGGAGAAATTATGGGCCTGAAGTGGATGTGTGGAGTGCTGGAGTTATATTGTACATTCTTCTTTGCGGGGTTCCTCCTTTTTGGGCAGGTATACTATATTGCTTGCCACCTATTTTCATCATGTTCTTTGCTCATCACCACTTCACCAACTTTTGTTGGAAATCATAAACTATAGTTTATAGACATTATGTTTGAAATTAAGAAAAGTTAAGGATTAAGAATGAAATTATTGGTAACCCATCTACTATAGGTAGCTAGGTATTACACTTTACACATGATATAAAGTACATTAGTTTTCATCTCCATGCATGCAATGCATTATGTATACATTTGTTGTAAGAGGGCCTACCAATAGCTCTTTTTTTTTTGCATAGTTGGGGACACATTATTGGAAATTTGGTTTAAAAGATTATGGATTTCATGAGGAGTTTGGAGAAAAAGTATAACGGATCGATGAACAATTTTGGGTCATGATCAATATAAATTTGAACTTCTCTGCTAAACTTTTTTTAATGTAAGGAGAATACCCTTACAAGGAAGGGGGGAATTGGGGATTCTTCTTGCAATGGGTGAGAATCGAACCCCTGTCACAGAGGTGGAAGGAGTTCCTTACAACCGTTAGGCCAACCTTGATCATCTACCCTCTTTGCTAAACTATGGTATGTTTCATGTCATGTATTATAAAAATAATAATTTTTTTATAAAAGATTTTTTCTTATCCTTAAGTAATTATTAGTTGGACCATAATCCATACTAACTTATCATAAAATAGGTTTAGAAATGCATATATAAGATATTCATTGTTCTGAAAATATTTTTTTTGGTTAAAACTTTATACTATATGAAAGAATTTGTGTGTGTTGGTGCAACACTTGCCATTATAAGTCAACAGTTCGATGCAATCCTTAGAACAATAGTATAAGATGGTCATCGAACCATAATTTAATTATACAGTATAGATAGATTATGACTTTATAAAATTTTAATTTTGTACACTAAATTTTGGATGGCAGAGACCGAGCAAGGTGTTGCTTTGGCAATATTGCGGGGGACGATCGATTTTAAAAGGGAACCATGGCCTCAAATATCTGAAAGTGCCAAGAGCCTTGTCAAACAAATGTTGGATTCAGACCCTAAAAAGCGATTGACTACTCAACAAGTTCTTGGTGAGTCTTCTTGTTTGCTGCTGCTTCATTTTACATTGTTAGCAATGAAGTCTCAAGTCTCAACTTTATTAAAAATTTGTCTTAAATAAGTATACAGTTTGTTTCTTGTTCATTTTTCTTTCTTACAGATAGAATATAAAACCAATGTTGAGGATCCAATCATTCACTTTGAAAACATTTTGTACAAGACACCAGCTTTTACTCATTTCTTCTCTCATTCATTCAAATTTTGTGGTGCTGAATACAGCTTACAACTTAGTCTTTTATAGACTGAAAAACAGCAAGAAACTTCCTAGGAAGGTGCTGGAAATAACGGCACAAAAGCCAGCTTAACAAAAAGACAAAAAACATAATGATTGGCACTGATGGCCAGAGAGAATCATCCTAGAGATGACTGCACTCAAGGTAGTGCACACACTCCCTTGTACTGATGTACTACCTGCTTTAACACTCCCCCTCAAGCTGAGAGTGGAGAGGACTGGAGAACTCCCAGCTTGAACAGTAGAGATTGATGTTGCTCAGTTGTTAAGATCTTAGTGAGAACATCAGCCAATTGTTGTGCAGTAGGGACATAGGTAGGAAGAACATCCCCTGAACTAACTTGATCCCTGATGAAATGACAATCAATCCCCACATGCTTAGTTTTCTCATGATGTACTGGATTAGACGCAATAGCTAATGCTGCCTGATTATCACAAAAGATAGGAGTAGTGTTTAGATTCTTCAAGCCAAGATCATTAAGCAATTGCTTGATCCAAATAACTTCACAAACAGTCATGGCAAGAGCCCTGCATTCAGCTTCTGCTGTTGACCTTGCAACTACATATTGTTTCTTAGATTTCCATGTGAGAGGAGAGTTCCCAAGCATGATACATAAACCAGTTGTGGATCTCCTAGTGTTAGGGCATCCTGCCCAATCACTATCACAGTAAGCTTGAAGTTTTATTGCAGATTGACTTGCTAGAAGAATACCTTGTTCTCTTGAACCAGCTAGGTACCTAAGTACCCTTTTTGCAGCCTGGTAGTGAACTGTAGTAGGAGCATGCATGAACTGACTCAGAACATGCACAGTGTATGCAATGTCTGGTCTAGTGATGGTCAAGTATATTAGCTTGCCTATAAGCCTTTGATACAGCTCAGGTTTAGGCAAAAGATCTCCTGAGGATGCAAGCATCTTTACATGTATGTCCATGGGCAGCTTCAAGGGTCTGCATTGCATCAAACCATAGTCTTCAAGAAGATCTGTAATGTATTTTCTTTGAGATAAGAAAATACCTTCCTCATTTCTGTCAACTTCAATGCCTAAAAAGTATTTCAACTCTCCTAGGTCTTTCATTTTGAATTCATTGCTAAGAAATTGCTTTGCTTGAACAATGCTTGTCATGCTGTTCCCAGTGAGTATGAGATCATCTACATAAGCTAGTATAGCTGTAAATGTAGAGCCTTCTTGCATCACAAAGAGAGAATAATCAGCACTAGATTGAGTGAATCCATTACCTTTCAACACAGAACTAAGCTTAGTAAACCACTGTCTGGGTGCTTGTTTAAGCCCATACAGTGATTTCAGAAGCTTACACACTTTGGTGTTGTCGCCAGCAGCAGTCACAACATCCTCTGGTTTATCAACATTGAATCTGAATCCTTGCTTTTCATATCCAGGTGGCAATTTCATATACACAGTTTCTTCAAGTTCCCCATGTAGGAAAGCATTTTTCACATCCATTTGATGTGTATGCCAACCTTGAATGGCTGTGAATCGCAAGAATTGACCTTCACGTGGTCAATTTGGCAACAAATGCAAATGTCTCTCCATAATCCAGACCATACTGCTGTCTATTTCCAAGAACAACAAGTTTAGACTTATATCTTAGATTTTGTCTTTATGGATCAAATTTAGTTGTGTAGATCCACTTGCAACCAATAGCATGTTTCCCTTTAGGAAGATCAGTGATTTCCCATGTGTTGTTGCTCTCCAGGGCATCTAGCTCTTCATTCATAGCTTCCAATCATTGCTTGTGTTTAGCTGCTTCTTTAAAGAACTTAGGATCAGGTTCTTTCTCTATTGTACTCAGAAGACAGGTGTACTGATTAGTGACTGGAGTGCTAGTCACTTTCTGAACAAGGTTTGCTCTTACTTCATAATCACTATGCCAAGCTGGAGCCTTGTGTTCTCTTCTAGGTTTTCTTAGAGACACTGCAGTATCAGTAGGTACATCAATTATACCATCAAGTTCTGTATCACCACCTTCTTCCTGAATGATCTCCTTCTGTGTTTCTTTATCACAATCTTCACTCCACACAATGTTCTGTTTAGGAGGCTCACATACATCTATTCTTTTGTGAGATGTAGAGTGAAAAATGTGATAAGGATAGATGTTTTCATGAAATTTCACATCTCTTGTCACAAAAGATACTCCACTAATAAGGTTGTGAAGCTTGTAGCCCTTCTGTGTATTTGAGTATCCAATAAAGACACAGGGAATACCCCTAGCACCAAACTTATCCTTTCTTCTATCAGGGTTGTATGCCATAGCTAAACACCCAAAGCATTTCATCATATTGTAGTTTGGTTTCTTCTCATAGCACACTTCATAAGGGCTCTTTCCTTTATGAACTGTACTAGGCAACCTATTATTGATAGAGGTTGCTGTCATCACACAATCACCCCAAAAATGAAGTGGAAGACCACTCTGAAATCTTATGGCTCTTGCCATTTCAAGAACATTTCTGTGCCTCCATTCCACTCTACCATTCTGTTGTGGCCTATCAGGGCGTGATGTTTGGTGAATTATGCCAAGCTTTTCAAAGTAGGGCCTGCATTTGCTATCATCAAATTCTAATGCATTGTCTGACCTTATGACTTTCACATTATTCCAAAACTGAGTCTTTGCCATATTCACAAAGTTCTCTAAAGCAGCAAAAGCATCAGACTTCAGCTTCAACAGATGCACCCATGTCAGTCTTGAGTAGTCAACCACCAAAGTGAGGAAGTACCTATACTTCCCTTTGTAGCTTACCTTGTAAGGCCCCCATGTATCCATGTGCACCATTTCTAGTAGCTCACTTGCTCTTGAATCACTTTTTCCAAAAGGCAACTTTGTGAATTTTGCCAAAGGACATGTAATGCACACATCCTGGCATTCACTCTTCACATCAATGGAATCAATCATAGCAAGTTTCTTCATTGGTGAGTGTCCTAATCTGTGATGCCACAGGATCTATTTGCTCAATTTTTAAACATTCCTAATTACACTAGGAAATCCAGTGTTATTTTGAGCATTCATAGCTACCCTTTTCTTATTTCTCATAATAGCATAGCTAGTCTGTTCTTTAATTCTATGAAGATTTTTCTCAACTGGTTCATTCATCAAGTAGTAAAGACCATTCTTACTTTTTCCTACACCTCTTATTTTTTCAGTCACACGATCTATGATCAGGCAGTATTTATCAAGAAATGTTGCCTTACAATTTAGATCTTCACATAATTTGTTCACAGATAGCAAATTATGTTTGAAAGCTGGAATATACAGAACATTGCTCAACTTTATATTGCTTTCTAGCATCACAATTCCAGTGTGTGTGACTTTAGAGGTCTGACCAGTAGACAAATTAATCAGAGAGTTATCTTTGCACATCACAACATGCTTTAACATAGAGAAATTTCAGTCATATGATCTGAAGCACCAGAATCCAGAATCCATGTATCTGTGCTTATAGAATCAGCAAAATAACATGACACCATACCTGAGTAATGTATGTCCATCTCATCTTGAGTATCTTCACCTTTTGATGGGGTAGGTAGAAGTCTGAGGAGTTGCTCAAGTTGTTGAGCAGTAATAGTGGTGTTGCTGCTTGAAATTGACATGTTGTCACTCTGATTTTGAGCATTTGCAGCTACCTTTGCACCAGATTGCTTTCCCTTGCTCCGTTTTTGCTGACCATAATTGTTCTTTCCCTTTCCTTTGTTGTATGGAAGGGCCTGATTCCTTGCCTAATTCTTAGGAAACCCCACTACAAACCAGCAGCTTTCTTTTGTGTGTCCACTCTTGCTGCACACAGAACATTGAGTAGTTGGAGGAGTACTGCTTGTAGCTCCCCTGCCCCTTTACTGAACATAGCCAAGGTTTCTGTTTCTTCTTTCACCTGGCTCAACAGCTCTATCTGAGCTTCTTCTTGTTCTAAGAAGCTGCAAGCAGTTTCCACTGTAGGAAGTGGTGACATCATGAGAATGTTACTTCTCTGAGTTCCATAAGCTTCATCAAGCCCATTCAAAAACTGAAATAGCTTTTGTTCATCTTGTTGTTGAGCAAGTGCTTCAACAAAGCTTGTTATCTCATCTGTTACAGTAGTAATAGGTGGAAGAGTATTTTGGGAGTCCAATTCCTCCCAATGACATTTCATCATAGTGTAATAATCACTCACCTGCCGACCTTGTTGTTTTGCTTCATATAGTTCCTTGTTCAGTTTATACTTCCTTGAACCATTTGTAAGGGAGAATCTTTTCTCCAGCTGCTTCCATATCTGATGAGCATTGCTCACAAACATCACATATTTATTAATGGATTCACTCACAGAACCCAGTATCCAGGATATAATCATACTGTTACATGTGTCCCAGGCTTCTCCTTTAACAGCATCTTTCTCATCCCTTTTTACCACTCCTGTTACAAAGCCTAGTTTTCTTTTGGAAGTCAGACCAATCTCCGTTGATCTCTGCCAAGATCTGTAATTAGCAGACCCTTGAAGTTTTTCTACAACCAGGAAGTTGTTTCCATTAGATGGATGGAGATGTAGAGGGCTGGGTGCCTCTATAGTTGTATTAGTCATAGTAGATTTTTTCTTTCTAGCTATTTTGAGAGAGAGCTAAAATTTTTGGATGAATTTTAGAGTAAAATTGGCAGAAGAACGAGAAATATTACTAGTTTTCGAGCCTAAGCTCTGATACCATGAAAACATTTTGTACAAGACACCAGCTTTTACTCATTTCTTCTCTCATTCATTCAAATTTTGTGGTGCTGAATACAGCTTACAATTTAATCTTTTATAGACTGAAAAACAGCAAGAAACTTCCTCGGATTCAAATTTTGTGGTGCTGAATACAACTTACAATTTAATCTTTTATAGACTAAAAAACAGCAAGAAACTTCCTCGGAAGGTGCTGGAAATAACGGCACAAAAGCCAGCTTAACAAAAAGACAAAAAACATAATGATTGGCATTGATGGCCAGAGAGAATCGTCCTAGAGATAGCTGCACTCAAGGTAGTGCACACACTCCTTTGTACTGATGTACTACCTGCTTTAACAAACTCAAACTTTTAGTTGAGTTGGACCTTTGACACTTACATTATCTTCGACTTTTTACATCACTCTGAAGAGCATCTTGTTACATTAAGGTCTAAAAAAAGTACAATGTTATTTGATCGCCATATAAGAATGGGTACAAGACTGCGTTTACTATCTAGTTTATGTTAATTGGCCCAAAGTCATACCAATTGTGTTTACCAATTTTGCCCTTCTTAGAATGTGAATCGCCGGAGATTTAACAAATTAGGTAACACTGGGAATATACCTTCATTCTTTTGCATAAAATATCAAGATATTGAGTTCCGTCTTCTTATGAGAGAATATATAACTGTTTGTCTAAGACTTTCACACCATTGGCAGTTTTTCTCCACTTGTAGTTTGTAGAGTGGTTAAGAGCTTCTAATGCACAAATTACTTGCACAAAATGTTGGTTTTCTCTTAATATCTGAGAGATATTATTGTGTCCTATTACTTGGATATGGACCGTTGACAAAGCAACATGCTTTAATTTGTCTTTACTCTTGCATTCCTTGCCCCTCGTCAATATTACTAATTCATTGAATGTTACCCCTACATGCTAATGTCATTGTTCCCACTCTTAGTTTCAATTATGATCATTTTTTTTTGTCTTTCTCTATCATTGAAAAAACTGCCATGTGCTCATGATGTCCAGTGTCCATATAAGTTTTCCCCAATTTCCTTCCTAGTTTGTCGCACTATACTAAAAAAGACAATGTGGGACCACAACTTTACTTTCACATTTACTCTATTTGGTTCCATCATTTTGTCTTTCTAGAACCCCATTTAACCACAAATTAAAGAAGTTAATGTGACAAACAAAAAGGATGGAGCAAGTATTGTATTTTCACTCTTCTTGTTCTCCATACAAAACCAACAAACTAGCTTATCTTGTTAGATGTGTGTAGGACATTGAGTAAATTGGATGGATCTTCAGACATGTAATTTATACGATGTCCTATAAGTAATTTACCGACCCATTACAAGTTACACGGTAATACTTATGTGATAGGAAGAAGAAAAACAAATAGGACTTGGTTGATGACAAGTAATATTCCCATAAAGAGTTTGTATGATGAATATATCTCAAGAACACAAGAAGAATTTCAGAGAAAATTTCTCTAAGCAAGTATGAGAATGATAAGATCTGTTATTTTCTACATATGACATCCAAACTAATTATACAAGAAAAACACAGAGGAAAGGTGTTGTTTGGCACCAAAGACAATAGAAAAACGTGAAAAATCACGTCAGTTGCATATGGTGTGTGTGCACCATATTTAGTAATAGGTGTGCCCGCACCTCTTATGTGTGGGGGCATCAAATCCATTGTGTGGGAGCACAAAAGTTCCTGCCTTTCGAGTTTTTCCTACATACAACTAGGTGCGAGCTCACCATTATAAGTGGTGCGGGAGCACCTAATCAAAATCTGAAAAACTTCAATTAATCCTGTGATTTCATTTTACACTTTTTTAAACTCCAGTTCCCTAGTGTAACAACATCACGTGCACACCTAACGAACACATTTAACTATAAATGTTCCAAAATATCCAACATTATAGCACAAAAGTGTACCTATCTAAGAACAATTCGCGGTTACTATCACCTTAGTATTCAAGAGCTTCAAACTGGTTGAAAATTTGACAAATGAAAAACACTGCTTCTAAGAAATGAGATTGGAGCAGTTGGCCAAGCTTCTGAATTCCATTGTCTCATCTAAAATATAAAAGAAATATTATGTTTCTCTGTTTTTCCCTTTCTTGAAGATCTTTGGGCATTAGATTTTGGATTGAACTGATTATAATTTGTATCTCTTGTGTAGAACACCCATGGATACAAAATGCAAAGAAAGCTCCTAATGTCCCATTGGGAGATATTGTCACGACAAGACTCAAGCAGTTTACTGGGATGAATAGATTTAAGAAGAGGGTCCTGAGGGTAATGATACTCTTAAACCATTCTAAGCATTCAATTACTAGCAGATTTTGGAATGATCCTCACAATGGTTAAATAAATATCAATTACAATGATGTAGGTTATTGCTGAACATTTAACAGTTGAAGAGGTAGAAATTATCAGAGATATGTTCATGCTGATGGATACTGATCGCGATGGAAGGGTAACCTATGATGAATTGAGGGTTGGCCTCCGAAAGGTTGGTTCCCAGCTTGGCGAGCCAGAGATAAAGCTCCTTATGGAAGTGGTAAGTTTTCAATGAAATCTGGACGCCTTGTAGCCCCCCTTATCATGTTACCATTTTCTGAAAAGCATACTGCTAAGAATTTACTTTATTTTGTTTATCTTGTGAAATAACATTCTGATTGTACTTATAATGAAAGGCTCTCCATATGTTTTTATTGAGTATATTGTATGTACATGTATTTAGGCCTTACTAATCTTTTGTATAGTTTGGGTTTAGGCCTTTTTAGTTCTCTTGTTAGGAGTGTATATAAACTGTTATTTGCAGTAATATAATCAAGGAAGATATCTCTCCAAAATTCAGCATGGTACCAGAGCCTAAAACATCCTAAAACCCTACGTTTTTTTTTTTCTTTTCTCTTTGCCGTCGTCTGCCTCACAGTTCCACCAGCGTTGGTTGCTGCTGACCGTTCATGGGCGACGCAGAGAAGATCGAGGTGACCTCGCCGTTTTATCTCGGTTCCGGTGACCAACCTGGAAATCTTATTACTCATGTTCTTCTCACGGGAGAGAACTATGTGGCATGGACAAGGGCCATAACCTTGTCTCTAAAGGCTCGCCGAAAGTTCGGGTTCATTGATGGTACGATAACCAAACCAACAGCCTCGAAACAGTTTCTTGATTGGGAGACAGTTAACTCAATGCTCGTCTCGTGGATTCTACGGAGTATGGATCAAAAGCTTGTTGCCTCCATTCCGTTTCATGCCGAGGCCAAGCCGTTGTGGGATTACCTTGAAAAACGGTTTAGTGTTGCGAATGGGCCTCGTCTGCAGCAATTACGAGCCACCATTGTTGACTGCAAACAAAGTAAGTCCATGACCATTGCCGATTATTTTAATAAATTGATAAGTTTGTATGATGAACTCCACCGTCTCAAACCTTTACATGCTTGCTCTTGTGGTAAATGTACCTGCAACGTTGCCGGTAAATTCGCCGCGGATAGAGCGGAGGAACAACTCCACCAATTTTTTATTGGTATTGATGACGATTTGTATGGTGCGGTTCGAACTAATCTTCTCTCTCAAACACCACCGGCTGATTTGGATCGAGCATATCAAGCTCTCGTCCAAGAAGAACGGTCTCGCGATATTGCCCGTGGTAAGGCCGTGAAGGATGATGTTCACGCCTTTGCTGTTCAAACCGAGACTAGGCGGTTTGACAAACCTGATAAAAGTAAACTTCTATGCACCTACTGCAAGAAAAAAGGACATGAACGTGACTCATGTTTTAAATTGCATGGCCCCCCTGCTTGGTGGGTTGAAAAATTTGGTGTTGGTAAAACTCACCCGACAAGCTCCATGATTGTCCAATCACCTGCTGTTGTTGCCCCAGTTCACCGTGTGCGTGCTAACGCTATAGCGATCATGTTGGTGATGCACCTACCGCCAGAAGTACTCCTCTTGCGGCTCTTACTCCTGATCAGGTGCAAGCCCTCTTGAATATGCTTAATATTGACCAGCCATCTACTGAACGTATGGCGGGTAAGTTTCCTTCGCCTTCTTGGATTTTAGATACCGGCGCATCCCACCATGTATCCAGGTGACTCTTCATGCTTCACTACTTCCCGCACCATTATTGCTTGTCCAGGTTGGCTTCTTAATGGGGGAACATGCCGTGGCCACCTTGGCAGGGAGTGTCCCTCTTACCAGGGGTCTTACTCTCCATAATGTTCTTTTTGTCCCCCAATTAACTTGCAATTTAATTTCTATATTGCAATTGATTGATGAGTCGCATTGTGTTGTTCAATTCACTAACTCTTTATGTGCTATTCAGGACCAACGCTCGGGAACCTGATTGGGTAGGTGAACGTCGTGATGGACTCTATTACTTCCGCAAACATTCCTACTGTGCAAGCGGTGACTGTTTCTGGAGTGACAGAGTTTGAGTTGTGGCATCGTCGTCTTGGCCATCCGTCGGATCGTGTTCTCAAGTTAGTGCCAGCTATTAGCTCTAGTACTAGTAAGAAGAAGTTAGATACAGCTTGTGTTACTTGTCCTCAAGCCAAACAAACTAGGGAAAGTTTTCCTGTTAGTGATAATAATGCCAGTCGAATATTCGAACTGATTCATTGTGATTTATGGGGACCATATGCTACTCCCTCCTCTTGTAATGCAGTTTATTTTTTAACATTGGTGGACGATTTTTCTCGAGCTGTTTGGGTTTATTTATTGCGGAATAAAACTGAGGTTCAGAAAGCTTTTAGTTCTTTCTTTTCCATGGTTGAACGTCAATTTAAAACCACTATTAAAACTGTGCGTACTGATAATGGGACTGAATTCAATTGTATGCTTGATTACTTTACCTCTTCTGGCATTCTCTTTCAAACCTCTTGTGTTGGAACCCCCCAACAAAATGGCCGAGTTGAAAGGAAACATCAACATATCCTTAATGTAGCTCGCGCTTTGATGTTTCAAGCAAATCTTCCTGTTACGTTTTGGGGTGAGTGTGTGCTTTCCGCTGTACATTTGATTAATCGCACTCCCTCTGGTTTATTGCATAATCGTACTCCTTTTGAAGTTCTATTTGAGAAACAACCTGATTTTGATGTATTACGGGTGTTTGGGTGTTTGTGTTTTGCTCATAATCAACGTGCAAAAGGTAATAAATTTGCATCTCGGAGTCGAAAATGTGTATTTGTGGGCTATCCTAATGGGAAGAAGGGGTGGAAGGTGTATGATCTTGATACCGGTGAATTTTTTGTTTCACGGGATGTGAAATTTCATGAAAATGAGTTTCCATATGCTTCCTCTATGGGGGATTCTCCTTCGGCTTCTGTCACTGATGCTACGCCGGTTGATGTGGCGTTCTTGGATGATCTTGAATCCGTTCTTGACACGGATGGTGTACCTACTGCTCCTTGTGATCTCGATCCTCCTCCGGCACCTCTGGTGGATCCACCCATAAGCTCTTCTCCTCCGCTTGGTCGTGGTCAACGTCATAAACAGTCATCGGTCTTGCTCCGTGATTATGTTACTAATGCTGTTCGGAAATTGAGTCCATCTTCATCTTCACCTGCTCCCACTAGTTCCTCAGGTACTCCCTATCCTTTAGCACATTTTGTGAATTGTGATCATTTTTCTATGCGACATCGTCTTTTTATTGCAGCTGTCACTGAAGGTGTTGAGCCTAGGTCTTTTGCGGAAGCCATGCGTGATCCCGGGTGGCGGGACACAATGGCTAAAGAGATTAGTGCGTTGGAGGATAATGGGACTTGGGTTATGGCTCCTTTGCCCTCCGACAAAAAGGCTCTTGGCTGCAAATGGGTGTACAAGATTAAGTATCACTCTGATGGGACTGTTGAACGACTGAAAGCTCGGTTGGTTATGTTTGGTAACCATCAGGTGGAAGGTATTGACTACACCGAGACCTTTGCTCCTGTTGCTAAAATGGTTACTGTTCGGGTTTTTCTTCTTATTATCAAGGCCGCTAAGAACTGGGAACTTCATCAGATGGATGTTCATAATGCCTTTCTTCATGGGGATTTGGATGAGGAAGTTTACATGAAGCCTCCTTCGGGTTTTCATTCCTCTACTCCTGGTATGGTATGATGTCTAAAGAAATCTTTATATGGTCTTCGTCAAGCCCCCCGATGTTGGTTCTCGAAGCTCTCTGCTTCTCTATTATCCTATGGGTTCACCCAGTCCTACTCAGATTATTCTCTCTTCACCCTCTCTCAGGGTCGTATACAACTCTCTATCCTTGTTTATGTCGATGACCTGATCATTTCAGGTAATGATTCTGCTGCTATCACTTCTTTTAAACAGTACTTAGGTAACTGTTTTCACATGAAGGACTTGGGTGTTTTAAAATATTTTCTTGGCATTGAAGTTGTTCGTAGTCCTGAGGGCATTTTTCTTTGTCAACGGAAATACACTTTGGATATTATTGCTGAGGCTGGTCTTCTAGGAGCCAAACCAGCGGCTTTTCCGCTTGAGCAGAATCACGCTCTTGCTCTTGCCACTGGTGATTTCCTTCCTGATCCAGAGTCATATCGTCGTCTTGTTGGTCGCCTTATCTATTTATCTTTCACCCGTCCCGATCTGGCGTATGTTGTTCATATTTTAGCTCAATTTATGCACCAACCTCGACAGGCGCATTGGGATGATGCGCTTCGTGTTGTCCGTTACTTGAAAGGGTCCCCGGGGCAAGGTATTCTTCTTAGTGCTGAATGTGATCTCTCTTTGTCTGGCTGGTGTCTGATTGGGCTAGTTGCCCCTTGACTCGACGATCCCTCACTGGATGGCTTGTGTTTCTTGGTTCTTCCCCCATCTCTTGGAAGACTAAGAAACAACATACGGTTTCTCGATCAGCAGCGGAGGCTGAATACCATTCTATGGCGGATATTACTTCCGAGTTGAAGTGGTTGAAGGCCTTGCTCGCGAGTCTTGGAGTTCATCATCCCCGGGCTATGCGGTTGTTCTGTGATAGTCAGTCCGCTCTTCATATTGCGCAAAATCCTGTCTTTCATGAGCGCACCAAACACATTGAGGTCGATTGTCATTATGTCCGTGATGCGATCCACGATGGTCTTATTATTCCTTCTCATGTGTCTACTATTGATCAACTCGCTGATATTTTCACTAAGGCCCTTGGGAAGAAGCAATTTCTGCATTTACTCCGCAAGTTGGGCATTCATGACCTACATGCTCCAACTTGAGGGGGGAGGGTATTGAGTATATTGTATGTACATGTATTTAGGCCTTACTAATCTTTTGTATAGTTTGGGCTTAGGCCTTTTTAGCTCTCTTGTTAGGAGTGTATATAAACTGTTATTTGCAGTAATATAATCAAGGAAGATATCTCTCCAAAATTCAGCAGTTTTCTAGCCTTCACAACCTTATTGATCATTTACATAATGAAATCTGCTTCTACTGAGAAAATTTTAGTTTTCTCTCCTTTGGCGATTGATGATATTGTATAAAATTTTCTTTTCAGACTGATGTTGATGGGAACGGTTACTTGGACTATGGGAAGTTTGTAGCAGTGACAATTCACTTGCAAAAAATGGAGAATGATGAACACTTTCACCGTGCATTCATGTATTTCGACAAAGATGGAAGTGGTTACATTGAGTTAGATGAGCTTCGAGATGCCTTAGCTGACGAATCAGCTGAAACTGATGCGGATATTTTAACTGAGATCATGCGTGAAGTTGATACTGACAAGGTTTCTAAGCTCTATCCTTCCGTCTCTGCTTGCTTTTGTCCATATCAGAAGCATAAAACTATTATCAGTTCAGTTTTTCTGACATACTCTGAATTTCTATATTTCCTAGGATGGTCGAATAAGTTACGAGGAGGTCGTAGCAATGATGAAAACCGGGACTGATTGGAGGAAGGCTTCTAGGCAGTACTCAAGAGAAAGAATCAAGAGCTTGAGTCTTAACTTGATGAAAGATGGTTCACTACAACTTCATGATGGAATGACTGGCCAAGTTGTTGTGGTATAAATATATAACCCAAATGGTTTATGAGTTTGCTCCTTTTTGTTCACTTCTTGATCTCATTTGATCTCTTAAACGCGCCAACGTATAACCGAGCTCTCTATTTCATTAATGGAGGTGCATCAAAATATGTTTGGCAAATATCAGTCTTGGATTACATCTTCTCAAGTGTGAATTAATTTGGAGAATGCTGAGTTTTGGGTTGGTTAGTTTTGAATTGTAAGAAATTTCTCAACATATAGGGAGTCTGAATTTTACTTAAATTATACTCTCATCTTGTATTTTCTTGTATATTTCTTTTTGTTTTTCTCTTTGGATGGTGTCAAATTTGGTACGCCATACTTCTTTCTGCATAGAGATTCGAGTTTTTTGGGCTTGTATTATCAATTGTCTATTGAGTTTTGTATTTCCCTTGTGCCTAAATTATTCAGGCATATTTTATGTATTTTGATTATAAATAGTAATATATAGAAATTTTTTCAACTATCTATCTACAAAGAATGTTCAAAGTAAAATAGTGTACGAAAATCCAGTACTGATTGCAAATTTGTACAACAAATCATCAATTCAAATTCAGTTTTAGTGGTCTAATAATTTAGCAATTCACCTTAATATTAAGATAATGGCTTCTATAAGCTGACGATTATTCAATGTATATGCATTGTGAGACATGGAATCAAGAAAAATGACTCTGGGGAGCATTGTATCTTCAACAAATTCTTCACCTTAATATCAAGGATGACTTAACTAAAATGTCTTTTGGATGAAGACTGGCATGGTTCATGAGGGCACTCATGTTTAACGTTCGGTAACGAGTAGCTAACATATCTATAAGTCACTTTTATGGCATCTACGTACTAGACATATCAATACAAGATCTTGTTAATTGGGATAATTGAGCTATCACCTAGAATTTGGACAGTATTTCCTAAGCTAGGGTTGTCATGCTGATCCAAGAAGTATTTCCTAATTTTTTCCATTTGTTGAATTTGTTGTATATCCATACATGACATACCCTATATGTTGAAGCAAAAGACACCATTATTTGCAATAAAAGCAATGCAACTACCACTAGCTGAGTCAATCGAGCTCTGACTCATTACAAGAAACTAAATGAAACTTATTACGAAACATGAGCTTGTCTTAGACATAATTAGCATTTTTTGCACACTATGCATGCGTGTCATATTAACGTTTTTTTTTCTCAATTAGTTATTCATCAGTGTTACAAAAAATTTAATTCGAACTGACATTTATAATTATTTATAATTTTTTAATATGTTTTTTTTAAATCAATGTTTCATTGGTTTTTTCAGTTATTTGTTCATCATCATTCAAATATAGTATTGAGAGTAGGAAACATAAAACAGAAGAAAGCTTGTGCTTAAATAATGTGGAAAAACTTGTGTATCAGGTTCAATAGTTGAATATTAACAAAGTGCAAGAGTTTGATTTCTATAATAGAGATTATCGAACAATGATCAACATTTATGTTTTAAAATATTATCTGTATAATTATTAATATGAAATTCAAGTTTTTATTTTTTCTTTTGATTGTGTCAATCAAGCTATATTGTCAATTTAATTTTTTATCAAAGTTTTTCACACATATGTAAGAATAGGAAATCATTCTCCTTAATTTAATGTTTAATTGAAATTTCAAATTCAATTCCATTGTTAACTTGTTCAATATATATGGCCAGTAGGAAGAAGAAAAGATTATTTAATATATATGACAATTTGAATTCATTAAGGGTATATATCAGACTTTTTGTAAAAGGAACACATCTTCCTCCTCCCTTCACTTATATGATAGAGATAAACTGATAAATATTACTTTCTCCGTTTTTTTAGTTGCAACACTTTCCTAAAAGGGAAATTTCTAATTAGTTGCAACACTTTCTACTTTTGCCTTTTCTTTCTCTCCATCTCTCTCCAATCACATGGGGCCCTCTCCTTTTTTTCCTCTCTACCTCTCTCCTACCCAAATTTTGCATTAGAATTTGTGAAAAAAAAAGTGTTGCAACTAAAAAGAAACGGAGGAAGTATTAGAATTTATCCTAGTACTTTATTCAAAACAAAAATATCCTAGAACTTGTCTTTACATAATAGAAATTTTAAGTACTTATAATAGTTGTAACAGCTTCAACCTTTTGTGAAATAATTTCTATTACATCTGCTCCACCTTCCTTTTCCGATAATTCGCTGTAGTGTTTCTTGTGTTTTTAATTTGAGTCTAGGTTTAAGGTAGTGGAAGGGAATATTTTTTGTGTGGAACTAATCCTTTTTAACAAAGGACGTGGAATATGTAGCCAACTCGGTTTTAAGGTTGCTATTTTGTTCTGATATTTCTGTGAGTTCTTGTCTAAGATGATGTAGTTCTGCTATAAGATTACAATTGTGTTTTCCAATAAGGTCAATTGTTTTGGCCTTATAACCACATTCTTGCTGTTAATCTCTTATTTCTTTTCGTAATTTAAAGAACTGCTCATTCATCTCCGTATTAGGACTAGGCTGTACTAATTTTTGTGAGTAGGTTGGAGGGTAAAATCCTCTGCTGTAAATGGGATGTGGAACAGGGGTTCCAGGCTGTGAAGAGGAGGGATTGAATTCTCCTCTTTCTAAGGTGGTATCATCACCTTTTTCTGCTACAAAGAAATTTGGTCCTAATTTTAGTTTGGCAAAATCCATTGCCTCTCCAAAATTATGGAACCCTTTAAACAATGGAGCTGGAAAACCCTCAATTTGTTGTAACACTTGGTGCCATGTGCGATAGACTCCGGTCTTCGACCATGTACCACCGAATAAAAACTAAAGTTCTTTGAAAGCGGTTTTTGTTGTATTTTATTAAAATAATAGGTAAGGCAATTCAATGTCAATACCTTATCTTTGTGTAGATCGCATGATCCATAAGTTATCACAAATAACTTGCTGTGTTTTTATCTAATGTTTCACCTTTCAAGGGTTTGAATCCCTTACTTGGTTCAACGCTGTATAATTTATTTTTTCCAAAGGAAAACTCTTCAATTTTTACCTGTGTCCTAGATGAGCTAGCGCTGTGTGTAGAGCTGTTGGATTTAAGCTTATTAGGCCTATCCATTCTTCTGTATATATCTGTCAATTATTCGCGATAATACATCAGCTAAATTGTTATTTATTCCTTTGATGTGTTCAAATACTATCTGATAACCTTTTCCTGCAATTAGATCTTGAAAGTTAATCCATCGTTTATTATTAACTTTCTTACTATTCTGTTTTTAATAAATTTAACTATGGCTTCACAATCTGTTCTAACAAAGTGATTTCTCTATCTAGATGTATTTTAAATTTTTCTAAGGCGTTTATTACTGCTTGTATTTCATAATCTATTGAAGACCAATTAGTACTGGGTTTGAAATTTCCACTTGCATATCCTGCTAATTTTTCTTCTTTTTTAGGACTATATTTATTAGGTTTGGTTAGCAATCTTCGCTCCCCATCCTTCTTTACTACCGTCCTGTCTCGATAATGAGATAGTCTGTGCTTAAGGGTAATTCTAATGGTCTAAGTGTTTTTACCTTTTCTTTAATTTTTAAAACTAGTTGAACATCTTCTTGGTTAAAGTATTTTTGTCCATTCTTTGAAGTTTTGCCATATAATGGTCCTACTAATTTTGATAGGTTTGGGATAAATTTTCTAGCATAATTTAAAAGTCCTAAGAAGGCTTGGAGTCAGTTTTCTATCTTCCATTTTATCCGGGAATTCTAATATCTTTTTAGCAATGTGATCTTGTAATTGGATTTTTCCATTGCCGATTTCTAATCCTAAGAATTGTATCTTTTTCTTAAATAACTCCATTTTGGAATCGCCTATTACGATTCCTTCTCTATCTATGATCTTTGAAGACTTCTTCTAAGTGTTTTGTATGTTCTGTATAGATTTTGAAGCAACTAAAATATCATCAATATAAACAAAGCAAAAATTTAGTTTTCCAAAGATGTTGTCCATAAATCTCTGGAATATAGCCGGAGCATTCTTTAAGCCAAATGAAAGAACTTTCCACCGAAAATGTCCTTCACTACAAATGAATCTTTGTCCATGGTTTAAAACGTTCTGTTAGTTTAATCAAGTTATATCCCGATTTTAGATCAAATTTACTAAATATACTTGTCTTGGATTAAATTGATTAATATATCCTTGTTAGGTATACAAGAACCGTCATCTATTAAATTATCATTTAGCCTTTTATAATTATAAACTATACGAGCTTTTCCTCGCTTAAGTTCACTGTGGTTTTGGACTATGAAGGTTGCACTCCTATGAGGACTATTTGATTTTTCAATTAATCCTGCTTTGAGCATTTCATTTATTTGTTTTCTAAATTCTTCTTTTTCTTTAGGGGAATAGTCTATATTAGCCGAAGTGATAGTTATGTCTAGATTTTTTACCCGTTGATTAATAAACTGTTTTTAACTCTACATTTGCTAATATCATTGGCAATTAAGCCTTTAGTTCTAAGTTTTTGAATTATAGGATACATTGGAAGTTTGGTGTATATTACACCCTTTTCTAATTCTCTAAATTCCTCATATTGAAGAAAACTTATTGCTTCGATTCAGTCGTAATTGATTTTCTTCTCCTAAAAAAATCTAATTCTTTATTCCGTCCACCACGCTTCGCTAGCAACTCGATTTCGCCGATAATATCGTGTTGGTATATGGTAAATGTTTTTACTAATGGTAATACTGTTCTGAGTAATAGAGATACTTGTATCCACCAAAAAACACCCAAAAGAGCAATAAACAATGTTTTCTTGCTAAACACTTCTCTCTTATAGCTTAAAGTAACCAAGTAGTTTTTGTTCTTAATCTTCAAACACTAGGCAATGTCTCTGGGCTTCTAGAAAGCGGGTATTGCATTGGTATCTTAATTCTATTCTTTGGAAACCATTGACATAAATGACATGGTTTATCTTCTCGTTCCTCTTCGATGGATCCAATGGTGTTCACATTCCGTATTAGTCATAATGTATTCTATTTTCGCTTCATCTTCTTCTATAAAGCTATATGCGAGTCATCGTCTCGAGTCGGCGTCTTTAATATTATCAAATCCTATTTTTCTGCTTCTTCTACTAAGTAAGATCGTTCTTGGTTTTTATACTTTTTTGGACATGTTCTAGCAAAATGTCCTTCTTCTCCACAAATAAAACATTGGCAACTTCTATTTTTTGGTTTACTGAAATGGTGTCCTTTCTGAGGTTTGCCTTTACCTTTCTCAAAGTATTTAGATTTCCTACCTCTGCTTTAGTAATAGTTCCATCCTAAGTTTTATTATAAAAACCTTCATTCTGCATCAGTTGTAAGCAGAGTGAATCCTTGTATCCACCAAAAAACACCCAAAAGAGCAATAAACAATGTTTTCTTGCTAAACACTTCTCTCTTATAGCTTAAAGTAACCAAGTAGTTTTTGTTCTTAATCTTCAAACACTCTACCAATTCCGCAGAAATCATAAAGAGGTATACCCCTCTTTAATTTGGTATCAGAGCGAGTAACGATTCTAGGCCGAAAGATCGTTCGAGGCCACGGGACGGAAACCGGGGGTGTAGTACGTCGCCGGCAAATAGTAGGCAGTCTCAAGGTAGTATTGTTATTTAATTTTATATCTTTGTCATAAAAATGTTTATGAGTTTTTGTTGATAGATAGAACTTAAATGAACAGTGAAAAAGCTATAAGGTGTTTTTAAACCATTGAAGAACATTTAAAGACAATTGCATACTTAGATCTTGCTTACAGTTTCAAAGATAGAAATATTGTATCATTAGATAAATACAAGTTCCTTTGTAGATTTGATAGTAAGTTCAGTCATAAATTACATAGTGATAGTTCCCACCTTAATAGCATAAATGACCTATTAATTAGTTTAGCAGACAACCTAGAAAAACAAAATTATCACGAATCTTTAGATAAAATTATCAGAGCTTTTTTAGATAATAGAAAACTCCTAAAAGAAGTCCAAAATAATAATGATTTCCTAAGATCACAGATTAGTTCGTTAAGTAAAGAAGTTAAGGCCCTAAAAGATAAAACTCCTACTAAGGAAGAGGTTAGACAGCTTAGTTTCGACATACAACAAAACAAGCCCAAACTCATAGAATTAGAGACTAAAAGGATCTTAAACCAAACAACAGAAAAATTAAGTAAGGTTGAAGCTCGCTTCAAGAAGTAAAAAGAATTAGTAATAGGTTAATGTCCCGAAAAAATAGAGAAGACTATTTAACAATGAAAAGAAATCAAAAGAATATTTAGATTTTACGGATAACGAATTTGCAACTTATAATCCACCAACAAAAGGGGATAAGTACAATACTATTAGATTTAATATTATAACAGAATTAATTTTAGATCTAAAACAACAAATAAGAGAGTTAAAGGAAGAACTTAGGAGTTCCAGAGGACAGACTTCAGCCACAAACGAAGAAAGTCTAATTAAAGCTTTTAAGAATCTTAGTGTTTCTCCGGGAAGGAATAATAAAAAAAGTCAAACCAAAGACAAGAGTATAAATATTTTATACCAAAACCAGCAAAATGACTAGTTTTCCAGGACCAAGTAGATCCTTAAGTAGATCTTTAAGCACAATAAAAGCGGGAGAAGAGGTAGACACTAATAAAAGATTTAATCCTTTCAAATGGTTAACTAAGAAAGAGCCTATATCCCAATTAGAAGAATTAATAGATATAGAACAGAGCTTAGATAGATTTAGAAATAATAGAGTAAAATTGTTAGAACCAAAGACTTTATATAATCAAGGAATATTCGACGGATCAACCACAAGTATTTAGAACATATAGAGAAGAAGCCATCGAGCGTAATAAATGGATCCGAAAATATAGAACTCATATCACCACCGACAGAACCTTTACAAACAAGCATAACTATCTTCATATAGGAATGATAATTATAGGAATTAAAGCCTTAATTAGAAAAGAGACAGGAACTAAAGCCTTGTTATTAATAGTAGACAATAGTTGGATAGACCAAGAAAAGGCTATCCTATCGGGAATGGAAGTAGACCTATCATCTAATAGAGGATTGTTTTATCTGCGTACTGCATCTTTTAAAATCAATTAACGATACTAAGAACCTAAGTATTATAGTTAAAACTAAGGGGTTTGAAGGTTACAAAGGTAATAACTTGTCAAGAACAATAGGAACTATAGCTAAACTCGGTAAAACTACTACAACAAACTATAAGTTAGAAGTAGATAAAGTTATTAAAACTATGATGTCCAAAGGGATAAAAATGATAGAACCAACAAGTGATAGATAAAGAAATCTTAGCGGGAGAAGAATGGAAACTCTCGAGTTATTTCAAACACATAAGAATAGTCCTTTAGTCCCACAAAGTAGTTATATGTATAAGGATAATAAAGGAAGACTCTCGGTTAGATTTGGAGAATATGAAGAAAGACCATTTTTTAGATATAGAAATCGAAGAAAATGATACGAGAACATAGCTTAGCAAATTACGAACTCGGTGAAATAGCTAAAGAACTAGTAGAATTAAGAAGGAAAATAGAAATAGCAAAGGCGGAAAAAGAAAATATTAGTAAAAGACTTAACTATATTCTATTTACGTATTGTCATAAATACACTAGCGCTAAGTTATATACGAAGAAGGTCGAAAGATGAGAGAGATTGATCAACTAGAAAAACAATTAGAAGAAAAACGAAAAGAAATATCACTTTTTAATGAAGAAGAACCACCTACTTATGATGAAAGTGATGCAGAGGATAACTTCACGGGACTTAGGAAGTTACACTAGAATAAATGAAGATCGGCTAGAAGAAGAGCAAGAAGTTCTTATTAGTCAAATACTGAGACTAAAACTAGAGAAGAAATATTTAATAAGGATTTTCAAATATATAATATCGGAGAAGTATTAGACGATATTACCATAGAACTAATGAACGATTTAGGAATGACCTATTTCGAAGTCGAAGAAGAAATAAAAAAGAAATATCATATAGAAAAAATAGATTTAATCCAAGAAGGAAAATTAGGACCGAGATAGTATACATAAAACGAAGCGGCTTTTATGGCTAATGGAGAAAGTTCATATGGTGATGTGTATAATCCATCGGACGAATACATGATTGGACCTACGAGATAGACCATTATGGAAACAATCAAGAGAATACAATCCTGGATAACGAAAGGTTAAAATCCTTTGGAAAACCATATAAGAACCTCCCTTATAATCACGCATCGCTAGACCTAGATCATGTAACCCCCAACGGTATAATTCCCTTATACAAAATTGGGAACGACTAATTATTCGGGAATGGGCAAAACTAGCTAATAAAGAAGAAACGAGATATGTTTGCCTATTTAGAAACATTCTTAGGAGAAATCTGGCTCGGGGGCACGTATATGGCATATAAGACTAAACACACAGACAAGCTAAATAGCATAAAAGCAATGGGGAACAATCCTAATAATTTTACAAACTTAATTAGACTTATAATCATAGGAACAATACCACAAGCGGACAATCGTAATTCAACAAGACCAAGCAATTAGGAATCTAGAACAGTTTGTCAATTTCAAAATTTGACTATATAAATGAATTCTCTAGAGATTTTATGCGCAATATAGCATTAACAAATAGAGCATTAGACGATTCCTTAGCGAGATAAATATTTCCAAAAGTTACCGGGAACATTAGGAAAACAAATTCATGACGATTGGATAAAACACTATGGAACAATCGAAAATCTAGGAATAGGACCCGGGAATTGCTTACACATATCAATACCTTAGAGATAAATGCACGTAAGAAATGGCAAATCAAGAGGTAAAACGGCAATCTTATGCATTCGTAGAAGAGCCATTTACACATCACGGAATTATGGGTATAGACCTAAATACAAAAAGAAATTTAGGAAATCTAAATACTTTGAGAAAGGTAAAGGCAAACCTCGGAAAGGACACCATTTCGATAAACCAAAAAACGGAAGTTGCCAATGTTTTATTTGTGGAGAAGAAGGACATTTTGCTAGAACATGTCCAAAAAAAGTATAAAAACCAAGAACGATCTTACTTAGTAGAAGAAGCAGAAAAAATAGGATTTGATAATATTAAAGACGCTGACTCAGACGATGACTCAGTATATAGCTTTATAGAAGAAGATGAAGCAGAAATAGAATACATTATGACTAATACGGAATGTGAACACCATTAGATCCATCGAAGAGGAACGAAGATAAACCATGTCATTTATGTCAATGGTTTCCAGCAATAGAATTAAGATACCAATGCAATACCGCTTTCCAGAAGCTGTAGACATTGTCTAGAAAAACCGGAAGAAGAACTAGTACCTAGAACAATTGAAAAAGGAGAAAGTAGCTCCAACATTATTAATAGAATAGAAATTATAGAGGAACAAGTAGCAGAAACCATTAGAAGGGTTAAAAGAATAGAGGAAAAGCAACCATTAGTATCAGCACCAGAGATAGAGCAATCCCTTCAAAATGAAGAAGAAACTATGAGTTACATTCAGACCCCATTATATACTAGCCAAGGTTTACAAGTAGCCTGCAAACTATGGTTTGACCAACGGCCACGGTTGAAACTTATGCTATAGTAGATACCGGTTGCACTAAAAGCCAGATCACTACAAACCTAGTACCAGCTCAATTCAAAATAAAACATAAAGATATTATAACTAATATTTTAGCAGATGGGAAAACATGTTTAATAGAATACTATGTTAAACCAACGGCTATACAATTTAAAGATTTTGCGGGAGGATATAGTCAAAAATATGATATACCTCAAATTAATATTTCACCAGCCTATAATTCCAGGACCCAGTTTTTGTTAGGATTAAATTTTATAATTTCTCAACAAGGTAGTATCTCTATTACTCGGAACGAGTATTACCATTAGTAAAAACATTTACCATATACCAACACGATATTATCGCGAAATCGAGTTTGCTGCGAAAGCGTGGTGGACAGAATAAAGAATTAGATTTTTTAGGAGAAGAAAATCAATTACAGCCTGAATCAGAAGCAATAAGTTTTCTTCAATATGAGGAATTTAGAGAATTAGAAAAGGGTGTAATATACACCAAACTTCCAATGTATCCTATAATTCAAAAACTTAGAACTAAAGGCTTAATTGCCAATGATATTAGCAAATGTAGAGTTAAAACAGTTATTAATCAACAGGTAAAAAATCTAGACATAACTATCACTTCAGCTAATATAGACTATTCCCCTAAAGAAAAAGAAGAATTTAGAAAACAAATTAATGAAATGCTCAAAGCGGGATTAATTGAAAAATCAAATAGTCCTCATAGGAGTGCGGCCTTCATAGTCCAAAACCACGGTGAACTTAAGCGAGGAAAAGCTCGTATAGTTTATAATTATAAAAGGCTAAATGATAATTTAATAGATGACGGTTCCTCGTATACCTAACAAGGATATATTAATCAATTTAATCCAAGACGAAGTATATTTAGTAAATTTGATCTAAAATCGGGATATAACTGGATTAAACTAACGTAGGTTTTAAACCATGGACGGCATTCATTTGTAGTGAAGGACATTTTCGGTGGAAAGTTCTTTCATTTGGCTTAAAGAATGCTCCAGCTATATTCCAGAGATTTATGGACAACATCTTTGGAAAACTAAATTTTTGCTTTGTTTATATTGATGATATTTTAGTTGCTTCAAAATCTATACAGGAACATACAAAACACTTAGAAGAAGTCTTCAGCATCATAGATAGAGAAGGAATCGTAATAGCTGATTCCAAAATGGAGTTATTTAAGAAAAAGATACAATTCTTAGGATTAGAAATCGGCAATGGAAAAATCCAATTACAAGATCACATTGCTAAAAAGATATTAGAATTCCCGAGATAAAATGGAAGATAGAAACACAGCTCCAAGCCTTCTTAGGACTTTTAAATTATGCTAGAAAATTTATCCCAAACCTATCAAAATTAGTAGGACCATTATATGGCAAAACTTCAAAGAATGGGCAAAAATACTTTAACCAAGAAGATGTTCAACTAGTTTTAAAAATTAAAGAAAAGGTAAAAACACTTAGACCATTAGAATTACCCTTAAGCACAGACTATCTCATTATCGAGACAGACGGTAGTAAAGAAGGATGGGGAGCAGTATTGCTAACCAAACCTAATAAATATAGTCCTAAAAAAGAAGAAAAATTAGCAGGATATGCAAGTGGAAATTTCAAACCCAGTACTAATTGGTCTTCAATAGATTATGAAATACAGACGGTAATAAACGCCTTAGAAAAATTTAAAATACATCTAGATAGAGAAATCACTTGTTAGAACGATTGTGAAGCCATAGTTAAATTTATTAAAAACAGTAATAGTAAGAAAGTTAATAATAAACGATGGATTAACTTTCAAGATCTAATTGCAGGAAAAGGTTATCAGATAGTATTTGAACACATCAAAGGAATAAATAACAATTTAGCTGATGTATTATCGCGAATAATTGACAGATATATACAGAAGAATGGATAGGCCTAATAAGCTTAAATCCAGCAGCTCTACACACAGCGCTAGCTCATCTAGGACACAGGTAAAAATTGAAGAGTTTTCCTTTGGAAAAAATAAATTATACAGCGTTGAACCAAGTAAGTGATTCAAACCCTTGAAAGGTGAAACATTAGATAAAACACAGCAAGTTATTTGTGATAACTTATGGATCATGCAGTCTACACAGCATAAGGTATTGACATTGAATTGCCTTACCTATTATTTTAATAAAATACAACAAAAACCGCTTTCAAAGAACTTTAGTTTTTATTCAGTGGTACATGGTCGAAGACCCGAGTCTATCGCACATGGCACCAAGTGTTACAACAAATTGAGGGTTTTCCAGCTCCATTGTTTAAAGGGTTCCATAATTTTGGAGAGGCAATGGATTTTCCAAACTAAAATTAGGACCAAATTTCTTTGTAGCAGAAAAAGGTGATGATACCACCTTAGAAAGAGGAGAATTCAATCCCTCCTCTTCACAGCCTGGAACCCCTGTTCCAGATCCCATTTACAGCAGAGGATTTTACCCTCCAACCTACTCACAAAAATTAGTACGGCCCTAGTCCTAATACGGAGATGAATGAGCGAGTTCTTTAAATTACGAAAAGAAATAAGAGATTTACAGGAAGAATGTGGTTATAAGGCCAAAACAATTGACCTTATTGGAAAACACAATTGTAATCTTATAGCGAACTACATCATCTTAGACAAGAACTCCACGAAATATCGGAACAAAATAGCGACCTTAAAACCAGGAGTTGGCTACATATTCCACGTCCTTTGTTAAAAAGGATTAGTTCCACACAAAAATATTCCCTTCCACTACCTTAAACCTAGACTCAAATTAAAAACACAAGAAACACTACAGCAATTATCGGAAAAGGAAGGTGGAGCGAGATGTAATAGAAATTATTTCACAAAAGGTTGAAGATGGTGTTATACAACACATGATTAACCTCCGGGAGAAAATTAGTTAGAATACACTTTGGAGAACCAATTGATGGAAGAGAAATCCAAGGTGTAGAAGTCCAACAAGAAGTCTTGACAATAATGAGTCAAGAAGTAAACCCAGAAGAAATAGATTATACACGTCTCTTCAAAGCAGATATTAAACTATACAGCACCAACTTAAACGGAGCGGGGAGATAGTTGATCCGTTTAGAACATGGGATGATCAACCTTCTCTACTACAAAGATAATAGTGATATTCCAACGGGAATAGGTGAACGACTTACCTATTGCCTACAATCTTGCAACATGGGGAACCTAATTTGACAATCGGATCAAGCTTAGTCCAAGTTATCGGCACCCTACCCAAGGTGGAGGGCCTACACCAACGACCAGCTTACCAACAATATTTTATTGATCCAATGTTTATAATCTACAACAGTACTCCTCAAAATTTTCAGTACATTAATAAACCAGAATTATACAAATGGCTTATGCAGCAAAAGCCATCAAAGAATTCCAACTGGCGTCATAGTAGTCTCCTAGCAGAAGGACCATATTTCAAGATATGGGGACCATCACATATCAAACTCAACATCCCTCCATATGGAGAGCCATTAGAGGATGTTGAAATGTCTGAACAATATCCTAGTGATGAAGATGGAGATACAGACATAGATCTACAGGGACGAGATCCGTACGATTAAGTATAGTATTAATACACTGTATTAATGGATGATGAGTCATCATCCATTAGTTAGCTTTTCTGTAATAGCAAACACGTTTTTATGCTTTGTATGCTACTTTAAACCAGAACCATTGCTTTTAGAAAAATCAAAGGAATCTTTGTAAAAGCAAGGGTGAGTCACCCTCTGCTTTAGTAATAGTTCCATCCTAAGTTTTATTATAAAAACCTTCATTCTGCATCAGTTGTAAGCAGAGTGAATCCTTGTATCCACCAAAAAACACCCAAAAGAGCAATAAACAATGTTTTCTTGCTAAACACTTCTCTCTTATAGCTTAAAGTAACCAAGTAGTTTTTGTTCTTAATCTTCAAACACTCTACCAATTCCGCATAAATCATAAAGAGGTATACCCCTCTTTAATTTTAATATCTTTTTAGCAATGTGATCTTGTAATTGGATTTTTCCATTGCTCGATTTCTAATCCTAAGAATTGTATCTTTTTCTTAAATAACTCCATTTTGGAATCGACTATTACGATTCCTTCTCTATCTATGATCTTGAAGACTTCTTCTAAGTGTTTTGTATGTTCCTCGTATAGATTTTGAAGCAACTAAAATATCATCAATATAAACAAAGCAAAAATTTAGTTTTCCAAAGATGTTGTCCATAAATCTCTCGGAATATAGTCGGAGCATTCTTTAAGCCAAATGAAAGAACTTTCCACTTGAAAATGTCCTTCACTACAAATGAATGTTGTCCATGGTTTAAAACTCTCTGTTAGTTTAATCTGGTTATATCCCGATTTTTAGATCAAATTTACTAAATATACTTCTGTCTTGGATTAAATTGATTAATATATCCTTGTTAGGTATACAGTAACCGTTATCTATCACTGTTGGTTCTATCATTTTTATCCCTTTGGACATCATAGTTTTAATAACTTTATCTACTTCTAACTTATAGTTTGTTGTAGTAGTTTTACCGAGTTTAGCTATAGTTCCTATTGTTACTTGACAAGTTATTACCTTTGTAACCTTCAAACCCTTTAGTTTTAACTATAATACTTAGGTTCTTAGTATCGTTAATTGATTTTAAAAGATGCAGTGTGAGTAAAACAATCCTCTATTAGATGATAGGTCTACTTCCATTCCCGATAGGATAGCCTTTTCTTGGTCTATCCAACTATTGTCTACTATTAATAACAAGGCTTTAGTTCCTGTCTCTTTTCTAATTAAGGCTTTAATTCCTATAATTATCATTCTTGCGTGCCGGATCTTTTAAAATCAATTAACGATACTAAGAACCTAAGTATTATAGTTAAAACTAAAGGGTTTGAAGGTTACAAAGGTAATAACTTGTCAAGTAACAATAGGAACTATAGCTAAACTCAAGAAACTACTACAACAAACTATAAGTTAGAAGTAGATAAAATTATTAAAACTATGATGTCCAAAGGGATAAAAATGATAGAACCAACAAAGTGATAGATAAAGAAATCTTAGCGGGAGAAGAATGTAGTTACGCTATAAGATTACAATTGTGTTTTCCAATAAGGTCAGTGTTTTGGCCTTATAACCACATTCTTCTTTGTAAATCTCTTATTTCTTTTCGTAATTTAAAGAACTGCTCATTCATCTCCAGTATTAGGACTAGGGTTGTACTAATTTTTGTGAGTAGGTTGGAGGGTAAAATCCTCTCTTTGTAAATGGGATGCGGAACAAGGGTTCCAGTTTGTGAAGAGGAGGGATTGAATTCTCCTCTTTCTAAGGTGGTATCATCACCTTTTTCTCGCTACAAAGAAATTTGGTCCTAATTTTAGTTTGGCAAAATCCATTGCCTCTCCAAAATTATGGAACCCTTTAAACAATGGAGCTGGAAAACCCTCAATTTGTTGTAACACTTGGTGCCATGTGCGATAGACTCTGGGTCTTCGACCATGTACCACCGAATAAAAACTAAAGTTCTTTGAAAGCGGTTTTTGTTGTATTTTATTAAAATAATAGGTTCTCGACTGCTCGTGGTGATATGAGTTCTATATTTTCGGATCCATTTATTACGCCGATGGCTTCTTCTCTATATGTTCTAAATACTTGTGGTTGATCATCGAATATTCCTTGATTATATAAAGTCTTTGGTTCTAACAATTTTACTCTATTATTTCTAAATCTATCTAAGCTCTGTTCTATATCTATTAATTCTTCTAATTGGGATATAGGCTCTTTCTTAGTTAACCATTTGAAAGGATTAAATCTTTTATTAGTGTCTACTTCTTCTCCCGCTTTTTTATTGCTAAAGATCTACTTAAGGATCTACTTGGTCCTGGAAAACTAGTCATTTTGCTAGTTTTGGTATAAAATATTTATACTGTTCTTTGGTTTGATATTATAACTAATATTTTAGCAGATGGGAAAACATGTTTAATAGAATACTATGTTAAACCAACGGCTATACAATTTAAAGATTTTGCGGGAGGATATAGTCAAAATATGATATACCTCAAATTAATATTTCACCATAGTTTCTTCTTCATTTTGAAGGGATTGCTCTATCTCTGGTGCTGATACTAATGGTTGCTTTTCCTCTATTCTTTTAACCCTTCTAATGGTTTCCGCTACTTGTTCCTCTATAATTTCTATTCTATTAATAATGTTGGAGCTACTTTCTCCTTTTTCAATTGTTCTAGGTACTAGTTCTTCTTCTGGTTTTTCTAGGCAATGTCTACGGGCTTCTAGAAAGCGAGTATTGCATTGGTATCTTAATTCTATTCTTTGGAAACCATTGACATAAATGACATGGTTTATCTTACGTTTCCTCTTCGATGGATCCAATGGTGTTCACATTCCGTATTAGTCATAATGTATTCTATTTCGCTTCATCTTCTTCTATAAAGCTATATACTGAGTCATCGTCTGAGTTAGCGTCTTTAATATTATCAAATCCTATTTTTTCTGCTTCTTCTACTAAGTAAGATCGTTCTTGGTTTTTATACTTTTTTGGACATGTTCTAGCAAAATGTCCTTCTTCTCCACAAATAAAACATTGGCAACTTCTGTTTTTTGGTTTACTGAAATGGTGTCCTTTCTGAGGTTTGCCTTTACCTTTCTCAAAGTATTTAGATTTCCTGAATTTCTTTTTGTATTTAGGTCTTTACCCATAATTCTGTGATGTGTAAATGGCTCTTCTACAGAATGCATAAGATTGCCGTTTTACCTCTTGATTTGCCATGGCATATAAGACTAAACACCCAGACAAGCTAAATAGCATAAAAGCAATGGGGAACAATCCTAATAATTTTACAAACTTAATTAGACTTATAATCATAGGAACAATACCACAAGCAGACACTGTAATTCAACAAGACCAAGCAATTAGGAATCTAGAACAGCTGTCAATTTCAAAATTTGACTATATAAATGAATTCTCTAGAGATTTTATGCGCAATATAGCATTAACAAATAGAGCATTAGACGATTCTTTGGAATCAGCTATTACGATTCCTTCTCTATCTATGATCTTTGAAGACTTCTTCTAAGTGTTTTGTATGTTCCTTGTATAGATTTTGAAGCAACTAAAATATCATCAATATAAACAAAGCAAAAATTTAGTTTTCCAAAGATGTTGTCCATAAATCTCGGAATATAGTTGGAGCATTCTTTAAGCCAAATGAAAGAACTTTCCACTGAAAAATGTCCTTCACTACAAATGAATGCTGTCCATGGTTTAAAACTGTCTGTTAGTTTAATCTGGTTATATCCTGATTTTAGATCAAATTTACTAAATATACTTCTGTCTTGGATTAAATTGATTAATATATCCTTGTTAGGTATACGATACTTCGTCATCTATTAAATTATCATTTAGCCTTTTATAATTATAAACTATACGAGCTTTTCCTCGCTTAAGTTCACTCGTGGTTTTGGACTATGAAGTTTGCACTCCTATGAGGACTATTTGATTTTTCAATTAATCCTGCTTTGAGCATTTCATTTATTTGTTTTCTAAATTCTTCTTTTTCTTTAGGGGAATAGTCTATATTAGCTGAAGTGATAGTTATGTCTGGATTTTTTACCCGTTGATTAATAACTGTTTTAACTCTACATTTGCTAATATCATTGGCAATTAAGCCTTTAGTTCTAAGTTTTTGAATTATAGGATACATTGGAAGTTTGGTGTATATTACACCCTTTTCTAATTCTCTAAATTCCTCATATTGAAGAAAACTTATTGCTTCTGATTCAGGCTGTAATTGATTTTCTTCTCCTAAAAAATCTAATTCTTTATTCTGTCCACCACGCTTTCGCAGCAACTCTGATTTCTGCTGATAATATCGTGTTGGTATATGGTAAATGTTTTTACTAATGGTAATATTGTTCTGAGTAATAGAGATACTACCTTGTTGAGAAATTATAAAATTTAATCCTAACAAAAACTGGGTCCTGGAATTATAAGGGTAATTCTAATGGTCTAAGTGTTTTTACCTTTTCTTTAATTTTTTAAAACTAGTTGAACATCTTCTTGGTTAAAGTATTTTTGCCCATTCTTTGAAGTTTTGCCATATAATGGTCCTACTAATTTTGATAGGTTTGGGATAAATTTTCTAGCATAATTTAAAAGTCCTAAGAAGGCTTGGAGTCCGTTTTCTATCTTCCATTTTATCTCGGGAATTCTAATATCTTTTTAGCAATGTGATCTTGTAATTGGATTTTTCCATTGCCGATTTCTAATCCTAAGAATTGTATCTTTTCTTAAATAACTCCATTTTGGAATCGGCTATTACGATTCCTTCTCTATCTATGATCTTTGAAGACTTCTTCTAAGTGTTTTGTATGTTCTCGTATAGATTTTGAAGCAACTAAAATATCATCAATATAAACAAAGCAAAAATTTAGTTTTCCAAAGATGTTGTCCATAAATCTACGGAATATAGTTTGGAGCATTCTTTAAGCCAAATGAAAGAACTTTCCACTGAAAATGTCTTTCACTACAAATGAATGCTGGTGAAATATTAATTTGAGGTATATCATATTTTTGACTATATCCTCCCGCAAAATCTTTAAATTGTATAGCCGTTGGTTTAACATAGTATTCTATTAAACATGTTTTCCCATCTCGCTAAAATATTAGTTATAATATCTTTATGTTTTATTTTGAATTGAGTGGTACTAGGTTTGTAGTGATCCGGCTTTTAGTGCAACCGGTATCTACTATAGCATAAGTTTCAACCGTGGCTTTGTTGGTCAAACCATAGTTTGCGAGGCTACTTGTAAACCTTGGCTAGTATATAATGGGGTCCGAATGTAACTCATTATTTCTTCTTCATTTTAAAGGGATGTAGAAACATTCTTAGGAGAAAAATTACTCGGGGCTCGTATATGGCATATAAGACTAAACACCCGCACAAGCTAAATAGCATAAAAGCAATGGGGAACAATCCTAATAATTTTACAAACTTAATTAGACTTATAATCATAGGAACAATACCACAAGCGAGACAACGTAATTCAACAAGACCAAGCAATTAGGAATCTAGAGCATTTGTCAATTTCAAAATTTGACTATATAAATGAATTCTCTAGAGATTTTATGCGCAATATAGCATTAACAAATAGAGCATTAGACGATTCCTTAGCAGATAAATATTTCCAAAAGTTACCAGGAACATTAGTAAAACAAATTCATGACGATTGGATAAAACACTATGGAACAATCGAAAATCTAGGAATAGGACCCGAATTGCTTACACATATCAATACCTTAGAGATAAATGCACGTAAGAAATGGCAAATCAAGTGGTAAAACGGCAATCTTATGCATTCCGTAGAAGAGCCATTTACACAAAACAGAATTATGGGTATAGACCTAAATACAAAAAGAAATTTAGGAAATCTAAATACTTTGAGAAAGGCTATAGTAGATACCTAGGTTGCACTAAAAGCCGGATCACTACAAACCTAGTACCCATTTCAATTCAAAATAAAACATAAAGATATTATAACTAATATTTTAGCAGATGGGAAAACATGTTTAATAGAATACTATGTTAAACCAACGGCTATACAATTTAAAGATTTTGCGGGAGGATATAGTCAAAAATATGATATACCTCAAATTAATATTTCACCAGCCTATTACTGTTTTTAATAAATTTAACTATGGCTTCACAATCTGTTCTAACAAGTGATTTCTCTATCTAGATGTATTTTTAATTTTTCTAAGGCGTTACTTAATCGTACGGATCTCGTCCCCGTAGATCTATGTCCGTATCTCCATCTTCATCACTAGGATATTGTTCGGACATTTCAACATCCTCTAATGGCTCTCTATATGGAGGGATGTTGAGTTTGATATGTGATGGTCCCCATATCTTGAAATATGGTCCTTCGCTAGGAGACTACTATGACGCCGGTTGGAATTCTTTGATGGCTTTTGCTTTGCATAAGCCATTTGTATAATTCTCGGTTTATTAATGTACTTGAAAATTTTGAGGAGTACTTGTTGTAGATTATAAACATTGGATCAATAAAATATTGTTGGTAAGCGGTCGTTGGTGTAGGCCCTCCACCTTGGGTAGGGTGCCGATAACTTGGACTAAGCTTGATCCGATTGTCAAATTAGGTTCCCCTATGTTGCGAAGATTGTAGGGCAATAGGTAAGTCGTTCACCTATTCCTGCTGGAATATCACTATTATCTTTGTAGTAGAGAAGGTTGATCATCCCATGTTCTAACTGCATCAACTATCTCTCGCTCCGTTTAAGTTGGTCTTGTATAGTTTAATATCTGCTTTGAAGAGACCTGTATAAACTATTTCTTCTGGGTTTACTTCTTGACTCATTATTGTCAAGACTTCTTGTTGGACTTCTACACCTTGGATTTCTCTTCCATCAATTGGTTCTCCAAAGTGTATTCTAACTAATTTTCTCTGGAGGTTAATCATGTGTTGTATAACACCATCTTCAACCTTTTGTGAAATAATTTCTATTACATCTCGCTCCACCTTCCTTTTCCGATAATTCTTTGTAGTGTTTCTTGTGTTTTTAATTTGAGTCTAGGTTTAAGGTAGTGGAAGGGAATATTTTTGTGTGGAACTAATCCTTTTTTAACAAAGGACGTGGAATATGTAGCCAACTCGGTTTTAAGGCTGCTATTTTGTTCTGATATTTCTGTGAGTTCTTGTCTAAGATGATGTAGTTCTGCTATAAGATTACAATTGTGTTTTCCAATAAGGTCAATTGTTTTGGCCTTATAACCACATTCTTGCTGTAAATCTCTTATTTCTTTTCGTAATTTAAAGAACTGCTCATTCATCTCCGTATTAGGACTAGGCTGTACTAATTTTTGTGAGTAGGTTGGAGGGTAAAATCCTCTGCTGTAAATGGGATCTGGAACAGGGGTTCCAGGCTGTGAAGAGGAGGGATTGAATTCTCCTCTTTCTAAGGTGGTATCATCACCTTTTTCTGCTACAAAGAAATTTGGTCCTAATTTTAGTTTGGCAAAATCCATTGCCTCTCCAAAATTATGGAACCCTTTAAACAATGGAGCTGAAAAACCCTCAATTTGTTGTAACACTTGGTGCCATGTGCGATAGACTCCGGGTCTTCGACCATGTACCACTGAATAAAAACTAAAGTTCTTTGAAAGCGGTTTTTGTTGTATTTTATTAAAATAATAGGTAAGGCAATTCAATGTCAATACCTTATGCTGTGTAGACTGCATGATCCATAAGTTATCACAAATAACTTGCTGTGTTTTATCTAATGTTTCACCTTTCAAGGGTTTGAATCCCTTACTTGGTTCAACGCTGTATAATTTATTTTTTCCAAAGGAAAACTCTTCAATTTTTACCTGTGTGCTAGATGAGCTAGCGCCGTGTGTGTAGATTCTTTGGATTTAAGCTTATTAGGCCTATCCATTCTTACGTATATATCTGTCAATTATTCGCGATAATACATCAGCTAAATTGTTATTTATTCCTTTGATGTGTTCAAATACTATCTGATAACCTTTTCCTGCAATTAGATCTTGAAAGTTAATCCATCGTTTATTATTAACTTTCTTACTATTACTGTTTTTAATAAATTTAACTATGGCTTCACAATCTGTTCTAACAGGTGATTTCTCTATCTAGATGTATTTTAAATTTTTCTAAGGCGTTTATTACTTGCTTGTATTTCATAATCTATTGAAGACCAATTAGTATTGGGTTTGAAATTTCCACTTGCATATCCTCGCTAATTTTTCTTCTTTTTAGGACTATATTTATTAGGTTTGGTTAGCAATCTTGCTCCCCATCCTTCTTTACTACCGTCTGTCTCGATAATGAGATAGTCTGTGCTTAAGGGTAATTCTAATGGTCTAAGTGTTTTTACCTTTTCTTTAATTTTTAAAACTAGTTGAACATCTTCTTGGTTAAAGTATTTTTGCCCATTCTTTGAAGTTTTGCCATATAATGGTCCTACTAATTTTGATAGGTTTGGGATAAATTTTCTAGCATAATTTAAAAGTCCTAAGAAGGCTTGGAGCTGTTTTCTATCTTCCATTTTATCTGGGAATTCTAATATCTTTTTAGCAATGTGATCTTGTAATTGGATTTTTCCATTGCCGATTTCTAATCCTAAGAATTGTATCTTTTCTTAAATAACTCCATTTTGGAATCGACTATTACGATTCCTTCTCTATCTATGATCTGTGAAGACTTCTTCTAAGTGTTTTGTATGTTCCTGTATAGATTTTGAAGCAACTAAAATATCATCAATATAAACAAAGCAAAAATTTAGTTTTCCAAAGATGTTGTCCATAAATCTCTGGAATATAGCTGGAGCATTCTTTAAGCCAAATGAAAGAACTTTCCACTGAAAATGTCCTTCACTACAAATGAATGCTGTCCATGGTTTAAAACTGTCTGTTAGTTTAATCTGGTTATATCCTGATTTTAGATCAAATTTACTAAATATACTTCTGTCTTGGATTAAATTGATTAATATATCCTTGTTAGGTATACAGTAACCGTCATCTATTAAATTATCATTTAGCCTTTTATAATTATAAACTATACGAGCTTTTCCTCGCTTAAGTTCACTGTGGTTTTGGACTATGAAGGCTGCACTCCTATGAGGACTATTTGATTTTTCAATTAATCCTGCTTTGAGCATTTCATTTATTTGTTTTCTAAATTCTTCTTTTTCTTTAGGGGAATAGTCTATATTAGCTGAAGTGATAGTTATGTCTAGATTTTTTACCTGTTGATTAATAACTGTTTTAACTCTACATTTGCTAATATCATTGGCAATTAAGCCTTTAGTTCTAAGTTTTTGAATTATAGGATACATTGGAAGTTTGGTGTATATTACACCCTTTTCTAATTCTCTAAATTCCTCATATTGAAGAAAACTTATTGCTTCTGATTCAGGCTGTAATTGATTTTCTTCTCCTAAAAAATCTAATTCTTTATTCTGTCCACCACGCTTTCGCAGCAACTCTGATTTCTGCTGATAATATCGTGTTGGTATATGGTAAATGTTTTTACTAATGGTAATACTGTTCTGAGTAATAGAGATACTACCTTGTTGAGAAATTATAAAATTTAATCCTAACAAAAACTGGGTCCTGGAATTATAAATTTGGTGAAATATTAATTTGAGGTATATCATATTTTTGACTATATCCTCCCGCAAAATCTTTAAATTGTATAGCCGTTGGTTTAACATAGTATTCTATTAAACATGTTTTCCCATCTGCTAAAATATTAGTTATAATATCTTTATGTTTTATTTTGAATTGAGCTGGTACTAGGTTTGTAGTGATCTGGCTTTTAGTGCAACCGGTATCTACTATAGCATAAGTTTCAACCGTGGCCTGTTGGTCAAACCATAGTTTGCAGGCTACTTGTAAACCTTGGCTAGTATATAATGGGGTCTGAATGTAACTCATAGTTTCTTCTTCATTTTGAAGGGATTGCTCTATCTCTGGTGCTGATACTAATGGTTGCTTTTCCTCTATTCTTTTAACCCTTCTAATGGTTTCTGCTACTTGTTCCTCTATAATTTCTATTCTATTAATAATGTTGGAGCTACTTTCTCCTTTTTCAATTGTTCTAGGTACTAGTTCTTCTTCTGGTTTTTCTAGGCAATGTCTACAGGCTTCTAGAAAGCAGGTATTGCATTGGTATCTTAATTCTATTGCTGGAAACCATTGACATAAATGACATGGTTTATCTTCTGTTCCTCTTCGATGGATCCAATGGTGTTCACATTCCGTATTAGTCATAATGTATTCTATTTTCGCTTCATCTTCTTCTATAAAGCTATATCTTTGCGTCATCGTCCGAGTCAGCGTCTTTAATATTATCAAATCCTATTTTTTCGCTTCTTCTACTAAGTAAGATCGTTCTTGGTTTTTATACTTTTTTGGACATGTTCTAGCAAAATGTCCTTCTTCTCCACAAATAAAACATTGGCAACTTCTGTTTTTTGGTTTACTGAAATGGTGTCCTTTCTGAGGTTTGCCTTTACCTTTCTCAAAGTATTTAGATTTCCTAAATTTCTTTTTGTATTTAGGTCTATACCCATAATTCTGTGATGTGTAAATGGCTCTTCTACAGAATGCATAAGATTGCCGTTTTACCTCTTGATTTGCCATTTCTTCTGTGCATTTATCTCTAAGGTATTGATATGTGTAAGCAATTCTGGGTCCTATTCCTAGATTTTCGATTGTTCCATAGTGTTTTATCCAATCGTCATGAATTTGTTTTCCTAATGTTCCTGGTAACTTTTGGAAATATTTATCTGCTAAGGAATCGTCTAATGCTCTATTTGTTAATGCTATATTGCGCATAAAATCTCTAGAGAATTCATTTATATAGTCAAATTTTGAAATTGACAGCTGTTCTAGATTCCTAATTGCTTGGTCTTGTTGAATTACAGTGTCTGCTTGTGGTATTGTTCCTATGATTATAAGTCTAATTAAGTTTGTAAAATTATTAGGATTGTTCCCCATTGCTTTTATGCTATTTAGCTTGTCTGGGTGTTTAGTCTTATATGCCATATACAGGCCCTGAGCTGTTTCTCCTAAGAATGTTTCTAAATAGGCAAACATATCTGTTTCTTCTTTATTAGCTAGTTTTGCCCATTCCTGAATAATTAGCTGTTCCCAATTTTGTATAAGGGAATTATACTGTTGGGGGGTTACATGATCTAGGTCTAGCAGTCTGTGATTATAAGGGAGGTTCTTATATGGTTTTCCAAAGGATTTTAACCTTTCGTTATCCGGATTGTATTCTCTTGACTGTTTCCATAATGGTCTATCTGTAGGTCCAGTCATGTATTCGTCTGATGGATTATACACATCACCATATGAACTTTCTCCATTAGCCATAAAAGCTGCTTCTGTTTTATGTATACTATCTGGTCCTAATTTTCCTTCTTGGATTAAATCTATTTTTTCTATATGATATTTCTTTTTTATTTCTTCTTCAGCTTCGAAATAGGTCATTCCTAAATCGTTCATTAGTTCTATGGTAATATCGTCTAATACTTCTCTGATATTATATATTTGAAAATCCTTATTAAATATTTCTTCTCTAGTTTTAGTCTGTATTTGACTAATAAGAACTTCTTGCTCTTCTTCTAGCTGATCTTCATTTATTCTAGTGTAACTTCCTAAGTCTGTGAAGTTATCCTCTGCATCACTTTCATCATAAGTAGGTGGTTCTTCTTCATTAAAAAGTGATATTTCTTTTCGTTTTTCTTCTAATTGTTTTTCTAGTTGATCAATCTCTCTCATCTTTCGACCTTCTTCTGTATATAACTTAGCGCTAGTGTATTTATGACAATCTGTAAATAGAATATAGTTAAGTCTTTTACTAATATTTTCTTTTTCCGCCTTTGCTATTTCTATTTTCCTTCTTAATTCTACTAGTTCTTTAGCTATTTCACTGAGTTCGTAATTTGCTAAGCTATATTTCGTATCATTTTCTTGGTTTCTATATCTAAAAATGGTCTTTCTTCATATTCTCCAAATCTAACCGAGAGTCTTCCTTTATTATCCTTATACATATAACTACTTTGTGGGACTAAAGGACTATTCTTATGTGTTTGAAATAACTCGAGAGTTTCCATTCTTCTCCCGCAAAGATTTCTTTATCTATCACTTGTTGGTTCTATCATTTTTATCCCTTTGGACATCATAGTTTTAATAACTTTATCTACTTCTAACTTATAGTTTGTTGTAGTAGTTTTACTGAGTTTAGCTATAGTTCCTATTGTTACTGACGAGTTATTACCTTTGTAACCTTCAAACCCTTTAGTTTTAACTATAATACTTAGGTTCTTAGTATCGTTAATTGATTTTAAAAGATCCAGTACGCAAGAAAAACAATCCTCTATTAGATGATAGGTCTACTTCCATTCCCGATAGGATAGCCTTTTCTTGGTCTATCCAACTATTGTCTACTATTAATAACAAGGCTTTAGTTCCTGTCTCTTTTCTAATTAAGGCTTTAATTCCTATAATTATCATTCCTATATGAAGATAGTTATGCTTGTTTGTTAAGGTTCGACTGTCTCGTGGTGATATGAGTTCTATATTTTCGGATCCATTTATTACGCTGATGGCTTCTTCTCTATATGTTCTAAATACTGTGGTTGATCTGTCGAATATTCCTTGATTATATAAAGTCTTTGGTTCTAACAATTTTACTCTATTATTTCTAAATCTATCTAAGCTCTGTTCTATATCTATTAATTCTTCTAATTGGGATATAGGCTCTTTCTTAGTTAACCATTTGAAAGGATTAAATCTTTTATTAGTGTCTACTTCTTCTCCTGCTTTTATTGTGCTTAAAGATCTACTTAAGGATCTACTTGGTCCTGGAAAACTAGTCATTTTCTTGGTTTTGGTATAAAATATTTATACTGTTCTTTGGTTTGACTTTTTTATTATTCCTTCCGGAGAAACACTAAGATTCTTAAAAGCTTTAATTAGACTTTCTTCGTTTGTGGTCAAGTCGTCCTCCGGAACTCCTAAGTTCTTCCTTTAACTCTCTTATTTGTTGTTTTAGATCTAAAATTAATTCTGTTATAATATTAAATCTAATAGTATTGTACTTATCCCCTTTTGTTGGTGGATTATAAGTTGCAAATTCGTTATCTGTAAAATCTAAATATTCTTTTGATTTCTTTTCAGCTGTTAAATAGTCTTCTCTATTTTTTCGGGACATTAACCTATTACTAATTCTTTTACTTCTTGAAGCAGAGCTTCAACCTTACTTAATTTTTCTGTTGTTTGGTTTAAGATCCTTTTAGTCTCTAATTCTATGAGTTTGGGCTTGTTTTGTTGTATGTCGAAACTAAGCTGTCTAACCTCTTCCTTAGTAGGAGTTTTATCTTTTAGGGCCTTAACTTCTTTACTTAACGAACTAATCTGTGATCTTAGGAAATCATTATTATTTTGGACTTCTTTTAGGAGTTTTCTATTATCTAAAAAAGCTCTGATAATTTTATCTAAAGATTCGTGATAATTTTGTTTTTCTAGGTTGTCTGCTAAACTAATTAATAGGTCTGTTATGCTATTAAGGTGGGAACTATCACTATGTAATTTATGACTGAACTTACTATCAAATCTACAAAGGAACTTGTATTTATCTAATGATACAATATTTCTATCTTTGAAAGCGTAAGCAAGATCTAAGTATGCAATTGTCTTTAAATGTTCTTCAATGGTTTAAAAACACCTTATAGCTTTTTCACTGTTCATTTAAGTTCTATCTATCAACAAATACTCATAAACATTTTTATGACAAAGGTATAAAATTAAATAACAATACTACCTTGAGACTGCCTACTATTTGCCGGCGACGTACTACACCCTGGTTTCCGTCCTGTGGCCTCGAACAGTCTTTCAGCTAGAATCGTTACTCGCTCTGATACCAAATTAAAGAGGGGTATACCTCTTTATGATTTCTGCGGAATTGGTAGAGTGTTTGAAGATTAAGAACAAAAACTACTTGGTTACTTTAAGCTATAAGAGAGAAGTGTTTAGCAAGAAAACATTGTTTATTGCTCTTTTGGGTGTTTTTTGGTGGATACAAGGATTCACTCTGCTTACAACTGATGCAGAATGAAGGTTTTTATAATAAAACTTAGGATGGAACTATTACTAAAGCAGAGGTAGGAAATCTAAATACTTTGAGAAAGGTAAAGGCAAACCTCAGAAAGGACACCATTTCAGTAAACCAAAAAACAGAAGTTGCCAATGTTTTATTTGTGGAGAAGAAGGACATTTTGCTAGAACATGTCCAAAAAAGTATAAAAACCAAGAACGATCTTACTTAGTAGAAGAAGCAGAAAAAATAGGATTTGATAATATTAAAGACGCTGACTCAGACGATGACTCAGTATATAGCTTTATAGAAGAAGATGAAGCAGAAATAGAATACATTATGACTAATACGGAATGTGAACACCATTGGATCCATCGAAGAGGAACAGAAGATAAACCATGTCATTTATGTCAATGGTTTCCAGCAATAGAATTAAGATACCAATGCAATACCTGCTTTCTAGAAGCCTGTAGACATTGCCTAGTGTTTGAAGATTAAGAACAAAAACTACTTGGTTACTTTAAGCTATAAGAGAGAAGTGTTTAGCAAGAAAACATTGTTTATTGCTCTTTTGGGTGTTTTTTGGTGGATACAAGTATCTCTATTACTCAGAACAGTATTACCATTAGTAAAAACATTTACCATATACCAACACGATATTATCAGCAGAAATCAGAGTTGCTGCGAAAGCGTGGTGGACAGAATAAAGAATTAGATTTTTTAGGAGAAGAAAATCAATTACAGCCTGAATCAGAAGCAATAAGTTTTCTTCAATATGAGGAATTTAGAGAATTAGAAAAGGGTGTAATATACACCAAACTTCCAATGTATCCTATAATTCAAAAACTTAGAACTAAAGGCTTAATTGCCAATGATATTAGCAAATGTAGAGTTAAAACAGTTATTAATCAACAGGTAAAAAATCTAGACATAACTATCACTTCAGCTAATATAGACTATTCCCCTAAAGAAAAAGAAGAATTTAGAAAACAAATAAATGAAATGCTCAAAGCAGGATTAATTGAAAAATCAAATAGTCCTCATAGGAGTGCAGCCTTCATAGTCCAAAACCACAGTGAACTTAAGCGAGGAAAAGCTCGTATAGTTTATAATTATAAAAGGCTAAATGATAATTTAATAGATGACGGTTACTGTATACCTAACAAGGATATATTAATCAATTTAATCCAAGACAAGTATATTTAGTAAATTTGATCTAAAATCGAGGATATAACTGATTAAACTAATGATACGGTTTTAAACCATGGACAGCATTCATTTGTAGTGAAGGACATTTTCAGTGGAAAGTTCTTTCATTTGGCTTAAAGAATGCTCCAGCTATATTCCAGAGATTTATGGACAACATCTTTGGAAAACTAAATTTTTGCTTTGTTTATATTGATGATATTTTAGTTGCTTCAAAATCTATACAGAACATACAAAACACTTAGAAGAAGTCTTCAAACATCATAGATAGAGAAGGAATCGTAATAGGCGATTCCAAAATGGAGTTATTTAAGAAAAAGATACAATTCTTAGGATTAGAAATCGGCAATGGAAAAATCCAATTACAAGATCACATTGCTAAAAAGATATTAGAATTCCCGGATAAAATGGAAGATAGAAAATGACTCCAAGCCTTCTTAGGACTTTTAAATTATGCTAGAAAATTTATCCCAAACCTATCAAAATTAGTAGGACCATTATATGGCAAAACTTCAAAGAATGGGCAAAAATACTTTAACCAAGAAGATGTTCAACTAGTTTTAAAAATTAAAGAAAAGGTAAAAACACTTAGACCATTAGAATTACCCTTAAGCAGGGACTATCTCATTATCGAGACAGGACGGTAGTAAAGAAGGATGGGGAGCAAGATTGCTAACCAAACCTAATAAATATAGTCCTAAAAAAGAAGAAAAATTAGCAGGATATGCAAGTGGAAATTTCAAACCCAAGTACTAATTGGTCTTCAATAGATTATGAAATACAAGCGAGTAATAAACGCCTTAGAAAAATTTAAAATACATCTAGATAGAGAAATCACCGTTAGAACAGATTGTGAAGCCATAGTTAAATTTATTAAAAACAAGTAATAGTAAGAAAGTTAATAATAAACGATGGATTAACTTTCAAGATCTAATTGCGAGAAAAGGTTATCGGATAGTATTTGAACACATCAAAGGAATAAATAACAATTTAGCCGATGTATTATCGCGAATAATTGACGGATATATACGGAAGAATGGATAGGCCTAATAAGCTTAAATCCAGCGGCCACACATACGGCGCTAGCTCATCTAGGACACAGTAAAAATTGAAGAGTTTTCCTTTGGAAAAAATAAATTATACAGCGTTGAACCAAGTAAGGGATTCAAACCCTTGAAAGGTGAAACATTAGATAAAACACAGCAAGTTATTTGTGATAACTTATGGATCATGCAGTCTACACAGCATAAGGTATTGACATTGAATTGCCTTACCTATTATTTTAATAAAATACAACAAAAACCGCTTTCAAAGAACTTTAGTTTTTATTCAGGTGGTACATGGTCGAAGACCCGGAGTCTATCGCACATGGCACCAAGTGTTACAACAAATTGAGGGTTTTCCAGCTCCATTGTTTAAAGGGTTCCATAATTTTGGAGAGGCAATGGATTTTCCAAACTAAAATTAGGACCAAATTTCTTTGTAGCAGAAAAAGGTGATGATACCACCTTAGAAAGAGGAGAATTCAATCCCTCCTCTTCACGACTGGAACCCCTGTTCCCGCATCCCATTCTCGACAGAGGATTTTACCCTCCAACCTACTCACAAAAATTAGTACAGCCTAGTCCTAATACGGAGATGAATGAGCAGTTCTTTAAATTACGAAAAGAAATAAGAGATTTACAGCAAGAATGTGGTTATAAGGCCAAAACAATTGACCTTATTGGAAAACACAATTGTAATCTTATAGCAGAACTACATCATCTTAGACAAGAACTCACAGAAATATCAGAACAAAATAGCAGCCTTAAAACCGAGTTGGCTACATATTCCACGTCCTTTGTTAAAAAAGGATTAGTTCCACACAAAAATATTCCCTTCCACTACCTTAAACCTAGACTCAAATTAAAAACACAAGAAACACTACAGCAATTATCAGAAAAGGAAGGTGGAGCAGATGTAATAGAAATTATTTCACAAAAGGTTGAAGATGGTGTTATACAACACATGATTAACCTCCAGAGAAAATTAGTTAGAATACACTTTGGAGAACCAATTGATGGAAGAGAAATCCAAGGTGTAGAAGTCCAACAAGAAGTCTTGACAATAATGAGTCAAGAAGTAAACCCAGAAGAAATAGTTTATACAGGTCTCTTCAAAGCAGATATTAAACTATACAGCACCAACTTAAACAGAGCAGAGATAGTTGATCTGTTAGAACATGGGATGATCAACCTTCTCTACTACAAAGATAATAGTGATATTCCAGCAGGAATAGGTGAACGACTTACCTATTGCCTACAATACTGCAACATAGGGGAACCTAATTTGACAATCGGATCAAGCTTAGTCCAAGTTATCAGCACCCTACCCAAGGTGGAGGGCCTACACCAACGACCAGCTTACCAACAATATTTTATTGATCCAATGTTTATAATCTACAACAGTACTCCTCAAAATTTTCAGTACATTAATAAACCAGAATTATACAAATGGCTTATGCAGCAAAAGCCATCAAAGAATTCCAACTGGCGTCATAGTAGTCTCCTAGCAGAAGGACCATATTTCAAGATATGGGGACCATCACATATCAAACTCAACATCCCTCCATATGGAGAGCCATTAGAGGATGTTGAAATGTCTGAACAATATCCTAGTGATGAAGATGGAGATACAGACATAGATCTACAGGGACGAGATCCGTACGATTAAGTATAGTATTAATACACTGTATTAATGGATGATGAGTCATCATCCATTAGTTAGCTTTTCTGTAATAGCAAACACGTTTTTATGCTGCATATGCTACTTTAAACCAGAACCATTGCTTTTAGAAAAAGCACAGGAATCTTTGTAAAAGCAAGGGTGAGTCACCCTCTGCTTTAGTAATAGTTCCATCCTAAGTTTTATTATAAAAACCTTCATTCTGCATCAGTTGTAAGCAGAGTGAATCTTTGTATCCACCAAAAAACACCCAAAAGAGCAATAAACAATGTTTTCTTGCTAAACACTTCTCTCTTATAGCTTAAAGTAACCAAGTAGTTTTTGTTCTTAATCTTCAAACACTCTACCAATTCCGCAGAAATCATAAAGAGGTATACCCCTCTTTAATTTGGTATCATAGCAATAAACAATGTTTTCTTGCTAAACACTTCTCTCTTATAGCTTAAAGTAACCAAGTAGTTTTTGTTCTTAATCTTCAAACACTCTAGCAATTCGTGAAATCATAAAGAGGTATACCCCTCTTTAATTTGGTATCGAGCGAGTAACGATTCTAGTCGAAAGATCGTTCGAGGCCACAGGACGGAAACCAGGGTGTAGTACGTCGCCGGCAAATAGTAGGCAGTCTCAAGGTAGTATTGTTATTTAATTTTATACCTTTGTCATAAAAATGTTTATGAGTTTTTGTTGATAGATAGAACTTAAATGAACAGTGAAAAAGCTATAAGGTGTTTTTAAACCATTGAAGAACATTTAAAGACAATTGCATACTTAGATCTTGCTTACAGTTTCAAAGATAGAAATATTGTATCATTAGATAAATACAAGTTCCTTTGTAGATTTGATAGTAAGTTCGGTCATAAATTACATAGTGATAGTTCCCACCTTAATAGCATAACGAGACCTATTAATTAGTTTAGCAGACAACCTAGAAAAACAAAATTATCACGAATCTTTAGATAAAATTATCAGAGCTTTTTTAGATAATAGAAAACTCCTAAAAGAAGTCCAAAATAATAATGATTTCCTAAGATCACAGATTAGTTCGTTAAGTAAAGAAGTTAAGGCCCTAAAAGATAAAACTCCTACTAAGGAAGAGGTTAGACAGCTTAGTTTCGACATACAACAAAACAAGCCCAAACTCATAGAATTAGAGACTAAAAGGATCTTAAACCAAACAACAGAAAAATTAAGTAAGGTTGAAGCTCGCTTCAAGAAGTAAAAAGAATTAGTAATAGGTTAATGTCCCGAAAAAATAGAGAAGACTATTTAACAGCTGAAAATAAATCAAAAGAATATTTAGATTTTACGAGATAACGAATTTGCAACTTATAATCCACCAACAAAAGGGGATAAGTACAATACTATTAGATTTAATATTATAACAGAATTAATTTTAGATCTAAAACAACAAATAAGAGAGTTAAAGGAAGAACTTAGGAGTTCCAGAGGACAGACTTCAGCCACAAACGAAGAAAGTCTAATTAAAGCTTTTAAGAATCTTAGTGTTTCTCCAGAAGGAATAATAAAAAAAGTCAAACCAGCAACAGAGTATAAATATTTTATACCAAAACCAGCAAAATGACTAGTTTTCCAGGACCAAGTAGATCCTTAAGTAGATCTTTAAGCACAATAAAAGCAGGAGAAGAAGTAGACACTAATAAAAGATTTAATCCTTTCAAATGGTTAACTAAGAAAGAGCCTATATCCCAATTAGAAGAATTAATAGATATAGAACAGAGCTTAGATAGATTTAGAAATAATAGAGTAAAATTGTTAGAACCAAAGACTTTATATAATCAAGGAATATTCGACAGATCAACCACAGTATTTAGAACATATAGAGAAGAAGCCATCAGCGTAATAAATGGATCTGAAAATATAGAACTCATATCACCACAGACAGTCAGAACCTTAACAAACAAGCATAACTATCTTCATATAGGAATGATAATTATAGGAATTAAAGCCTTAATTAGAAAAGAGACAGGAACTAAAGCCTTGTTATTAATAGTAGACAATAGTTGGATAGACCAAGAAAAGGCTATCCTATCAGGAATGGAAGTAGACCTATCATCTAATAGAGGATTGTTTTACTGCGTACCAGATCTTTTAAAATCAATTAACGATACTAAGAACCTAAGTATTATAGTTAAAACTAAAGGGTTTGAAGGTTACAAAGGTAATAACTTGTCAGTAACAATAGGAACTATAGCTAAACTCAGTAAAACTACTACAACAAACTATAAGTTAGAAGTAGATAAAGTTATTAAAACTATGATGTCCAAAGGGATAAAAATGATAGAACCAACAGTGATAGATAAAGAAATCTTAGCGGGAGAAGAATGGAAACTCTCAGAGTTATTTCAAACACATAAGAATAGTCCTTTAGTCCCACAAAGTAGTTATATGTATAAGGATAATAAAGGAAGACTCTCAGTTAGATTTGGAGAATATGAAGAAAGACCATTTTTAGATATAGAAACTGAAGAAAATGATACAGAATATAGCTTAGCAAATTACGAACTCAGTGAAATAGCTAAAGAACTAGTAGAATTAAGAAGGAAAATAGAAATAGCAAAGGCGGAAAAAGAAAATATTAGTAAAAGACTTAACTATATTCTATTTACAGATTGTCATAAATACACTAGCGCTAAGTTATATACAGAAGAAGGTCGAAAGATGAGAGAGATTGATCAACTAGAAAAACAATTAGAAGAAAAACGAAAAGAAATATCACTTTTTAATGAAGAAGAACCACCTACTTATGATGAAAGTGATGCAGAGGATAACTTCACAGACTTAGGAAGTTACACTAGAATAAATGAAGATCAGCTAGAAGAAGAGCAAGAAGTTCTTATTAGTCAAATACAGACTAAAACTAGAGAAGAAATATTTAATAAGGATTTTCAAATATATAATATCAGAGAAGTATTAGACGATATTACCATAGAACTAATGAACGATTTAGGAATGACCTATTTCGAAGCTGAAGAAGAAATAAAAAAGAAATATCATATAGAAAAAATAGATTTAATCCAAGAAGGAAAATTAGGACCAGATAGTATACATAAAACAGAAGCAGCTTTTATGGCTAATGGAGAAAGTTCATATGGTGATGTGTATAATCCATCAGACGAATACATGACTGGACCTACAGATAGACCATTATGGAAACAGTCAAGAGAATACAATCCGGATAACGAAAGGTTAAAATCCTTTGGAAAACCATATAAGAACCTCCCTTATAATCACAGCTCGCTAGACCTAGATCATGTAACCCCCAACAAAGTATAATTCCCTTATACAAAATTGGGAACAGCTAATTATTCGAGAATGGGCAAAACTAGCTAATAAAGAAGAAACGAGATATGTTTGCCTATTTAGAAACATTCTTAGGAGAAACATTTCGGGCCCGTATATGGCATATAAGACTAAACACCCGCACAAGCTAAATAGCATAAAAGCAATGGGGAACAATCCTAATAATTTTACAAACTTAATTAGACTTATAATCATAGGAACAATACCACAAGCGATACATCGTAATTCAACAAGACCAAGCAATTAGGAATCTAGAGCATTGTCAATTTCAAAATTTGACTATATAAATGAATTCTCTAGAGATTTTATGCGCAATATAGCATTAACAAATAGAGCATTAGACGATTCCTTAGCGAGATAAATATTTCCAAAAGTTACCGGGAACATTAGGAAAACAAATTCATGACGATTGGATAAAACACTATGGAACAATCGAAAATCTAGGAATAGGACCCAGAATTGCTTACACATATCAATACCTTAGAGATAAATGCACGAAGAAATGGCAAATCAAGAGGTAAAACGGCAATCTTATGCATTCGCAGAAGAGCCATTTACACATCACGAAATTATGGGTATAGACCTAAATACAAAAAGAAATTTAGGAAATCTAAATACTTTGAGAAAGGTAAAGGCAAACCTCGGAAAAGGACACCATTTCGGTAAACCAAAAAACGAAGTTGCCAATGTTTTATTTGTGGAGAAGAAGGACATTTTGCTAGAACATGTCCAAAAAAGTATAAAAACCAAGAACGATCTTACTTAGTAGAAGAAGCGTAAAAAATAGGATTTGATAATATTAAAGACGCCGACTCGGACGATGACTCGGTATATAGCTTTATAGAAGAAGATGAAGCGTAAATAGAATACATTATGACTAATACGGAATGTGAACACCATTGGATCCATCGAAGAGGAATGAAGATAAACCATGTCATTTATGTCAATGGTTTCCAGCAATAGAATTAAGATACCAATGCAATACGCCTTTCTAGAAGCCCGTAGACATTGCCTAGAAAAACCGTAAGAAGAACTAGTACCTAGAACAATTGAAAAAGGAGAAAGTAGCTCCAACATTATTAATAGAATAGAAATTATAGAGGAACAAGTAGCGTAAAACCATTAGAAGGGTTAAAAGAATAGAGGAAAAGCAACCATTAGTATCGGCACGAGAGATAGAGCAATCCCTTCAAAATGAAGAAGAAACTATGAGTTACATTCAGACCCCATTATATACTAGCCAAGGTTTACAAGTAGCCTGCAAACTATGGTTTGACCAACAGGCCACGGTTGAAACTTATGCTATAGTAGATACCGGTTGCACTAAAAGCCAGATCACTACAAACCTAGTACCAGCTCAATTCAAAATAAAACATAAAGATATTATAACTAATATTTTAGCAGATGGGAAAACATGTTTAATAGAATACTATGTTAAACCAACGGCTATACAATTTAAAGATTTTGCGGGAGGATATAGTCAAAAATATGATATACCTCAAATTAATATTTCACCAGCCTATAATTCCAGGACCCAGTTTTTGTTAGGATTAAATTTTATAATTTCTCAACAAGGTAGTATCTGATCTATTACTCAGAACAGTATTACCATTAGTAAAAACATTTACCATATACCAACACGATATTATCAGCAGAAATCAGAGTTGCTGCGAAAGCGTGGTGGACAGAATAAAGAATTAGATTTTTTAGGAGAAGAAAATCAATTACAGCCTGAATCAGAAGCAATAAGTTTTCTTCAATATGAGGAATTTAGAGAATTAGAAAAGGGTGTAATAAACACCAAACTTCCAATGTATCCTATAATTCAAAAACTTAGAACTAAAGGCTTAATTGCCAATGATATTAGCAAATGTAGAGTTAAAACAGTTATTAATCAACAGGTAAAAAATCCAGACATAACTATCACTTCGACTAATATAGACTATTCCCCTAAAGAAAAAGAAGAATTTAGAAAACAAATAAATGAAATGCTCAAAGCGAGATTAATTGAAAAATCAAATAGTCCTCATAGGAGTGCAGCCTTCATAGTCCAAAACCACAGTGAACTTAAGCGAGGAAAAGCTCGTATAGTTTATAATTATAAAAGGCTAAATGATAATTTAATAGATGACGGTTACTGTATACCTAACAAGGATATATTAATCAATTTAATCCAAGACAGAAGTATATTTAGTAAATTTGATCTAAAATCAGGATATAACCAGATTAAACTAACAGACAGTTTTAAACCATGGACAGCATTCATTTGTAGTGAAGGACATTTTCAGTGGAAAGTTCTTTCATTTGGCTTAAAGAATGCTCCAGCTATATTCCAGAGATTTATGGACAACATCTTTGGAAAACTAAATTTTTGCTTTGTTTATATTGATGATATTTTAGTTGCTTCAAAATCTATACAGGAACATACAAAACACTTAGAAGAAGTCTTCAGCATCATAGATAGAGAAGGAATCGTAATAGCTGATTCCAAAATGGAGTTATTTAAGAAAAAGATACAATTCTTAGGATTAGAAATCGGCAATGGAAAAATCCAATTACAAGATCACATTGCTAAAAAGATATTAGAATTCCCAGATAAAATGGAAGATAGAAAACAGCTCCAAGCCTTCTTAGGACTTTTAAATTATGCTAGAAAATTTATCCCAAACCTATCAAAATTAGTAGGACCATTATATGGCAAAGCATCATAGATAGAAAATTAGTTAGAATACACTTCGAGCAGGCGTGTTTGGACTGCTCAACCTGTTAGGGTGATGAAAATCAATGTGGACGCCTCCCTCGCTGAAAAAGGTTGGGTGGGACTCGGTGTTGTTGCCCGAAGCTCGACTGGGGAGGTAAAATTTGCTGTTGTTCGTCGCTTTCGAGTCCATTGGACTGCTGAAGTTGCCGAGGCCAAAGGTATTGAAATGGCCATCCGTTTAAGCTCTCGTTATGGCTTAAAGGATGTCATTATTGAATCCGATTGTCTAACGGTGATTAATCGTCTCTCCAAGCAAGCTATCTTCCTCTATGATCTTGATATTGTACTCCATAATATTTTCTCTTCTAGTTTACATTTCTCTTCCATTATTTGGTCTCATGTCAAGCGTGATGGGAACTTTGTTGCCCACCATATAGCTAAGCTAATCCCTTTCGGGATTGAACAAATTTGGGAGAACCACTCTTCCCCGGAGGTGGCTCCCTATATTTTGATGGACAATTTGTCCTTGTAGTAATATTAGCTTGCTTTTCCCCTAAAAAAAAGATAATGATTTCCGTTAAGTTTGACCTTTTAATTCTGTTATTGACTCGGCATGGTGATCACGTGACTATATTCAATACCTTTTGGAACTCGAATTGAAGGGATTGTCCAATAAACCAACAAACCAACTATTGAAAAGTCCCTGTAGTGATGTCACACATGGCAGGGAGAATGCTGATGGTATCGTGTCTAACAAGTGCAAGTCAATAGCGGAATAAGCGGTCAAACTTAACAATGACCGTTATCTGGTGGTATTTTGAAAAAGGAATTTGTCGTAATAGATATTTTTTTGAAAAATAAATAAATGTTAAAGGTTGTTTTTTAGGAAAAAGCATCTTATAAAAGGAAGTTCCTTGAACAATAATAATATTAATAACAATAACAATAATAGCAATAGTACTAACAATAAAAATTACACTCATAACAATAAAAATAATAACAACAATAACAACAATAATAATAGTAATAATAACAACTACAATAATAATAATAATAATAATAATAATAATAATAATAATAATAATAATAATAATAATAATAATAATAATAATAATAATAATAATAATAATAATAATAATAATAATAATAATTTGTTGTTATTATTATTGTTATTGTTGTTGTTGTAATAATAGCGTCTTATAATAGGATTATTTTGTCCCAAACTACCTTTAATTTTCAAGTTTTGCGAGAAACTACCTTATAAAAGATTTGTTGTCCCAAACTACCTTACTTTTACCATTTTGTTGTTGACAACTACTTTATGCCGGTTTTCGGTGTCTAACTTTTTTCTCCGTTCAAAATTGTGGGAGAAAACAAAATTACCCTTGTGGAAATTGCTTGAGATTCGAGGAGAACGAGAGGGTGATTGAGATGGTGATTGTTTCAATTTTAGTTTAAGTATTAGAAGAGGAATTTAATGGTGGATTGGTGGTACAAAGTGTCGACATAGATATGAGAGAGAGAGAGCACGCGCAAGGAAATGGGAAAAATAAGGTGATGAAAATGAAAAAAAAGGGTTTAAAGAGGTCAAATGATATTACATGATATTACAGTAGGACCTCACTTCAAGCAGGCCAACAACTTCCTATGGCCATTCCAGCTCAAGGCTCTTTGGGTGGTTTGAAGAAGAAGAGAAACCACTTCATTGAAGGCGGAGATGCTGGAAACCGCGAGCACTTCGTAAATGAGCTTATCAGGAGAATGAACTAGGGTGTAGTTTGCATCCGTTATTTTTGGATCCTGTGTTGTTTAGGTTACATCTTGAAAGTTTTGAATAGAGTTTTTAAGAATGATTTCTGGCTGCTGTAGAATCATATTTGCTTATGAATTAAAGTTTTGGAGAGACGCGTATTGAACATTCCAAATGTCTGTTTTAATCTCTATTAATAGGGGTGATTTTTATGTTAACACAAGTATGTGGTGCAGTTGTAGAACAAACGCCCCTGAAATTTCTCGCATGATTCATGTGAGCAGCCATTCTTCAATATATTAACAAGTGCAGTGGTCTAGACGACCAACATATGTGAATTTGTATTCACAAGAATTTTCTTTTACTTATAAGAATTGTAAAATCGATTCTCGTAAATACAAACATGTTCAAAGTATCATATGTACGTTCATTATACTTAACCAAGCTTGCTTGGTGGAGATGGTGGGGAACTCACCTTGTGACTTTGAGGTCACAAGTTCGAACCCCACTACCTACTTGTACTTGGAAGTAGGGATTTCTTTAATCCCCCTCTACTCTCAAGCGTTGACCTGTGTAGCTGGACTGACTGACCTGCGATAGGTGTTGGTCTAGTAGAGTCCTTACCAAGGGGTTTAAAGTGGGGGTCCCAAAAAAAAAGTTCATTATACTTTCTCAACACAAGAACATTGTGAGACTAACGTTTTATCACGAAAGTACCTATCATCTAACCTAAGAAAATTAGGTAAAAATAAGATGAATTGAACTTGAATCATTTTATCAGTAACATGAACATTTCCTTTTAGTATGGAAACTAATACGGGGTTTATTGGCGATAAAATTTGTAAAGTATATTATTCTGAACGATTTTAGAAGATAAAAATAAAATCATATATATCCGTATATTTAAGAATTTGGAAATATTAAAAATTGCTCCTTTGAAAGGTTTTTTTTTATATTAATGTTCAGCTTTTATTTTTATTTTGTACTATCGAACAACCAACACCAACAAATAATTCTACTACACGAACCAAACTCTAGCAGCTAACATAGATAATCAATATAAACAACTGGTTAAATTAGCCAAGTAACAACTAACAATCAATAGTCAATTGCAAAATATGCTAAAAAAAATGGGAACAACGACATAGAAAATAGATTGAGAACATAAGTGCTATATACAACAAAAAAAACGCTAAATACAGTAAAAGGAATAGGATTTTTTTTGTCCCAAACTACCTTTAACTTTCAAGTTTTGCGAGAAACTACCTTATAAAAGATTTGTTGTCCCAAACTACCTTACTTTTACCATTTTGTTGTTGACAACTACTTTATGCTTAGGTTTTCGGTGTTAACTTTTTTCTCCGTTCAAAATTGTGGGAGAAAGCAAAATTACCCTTGTAGAAATTGCTTGAGATTCGAGGAGACCGAGAGGGTGATTGAGATGGTGATTGTTTCAATTTTAGTTTAAGTATTAGAAGAGGAATTTAATGGTGGATTGGTGGTACAAAGTGTCGACATAGATATGAGAGAGAGAGAGCACGCGCAGGGAAATGGGAAAAATAGGGTGGTGAAAATGAAAAAAAGGGTTTAAAGAGGTCAAATGATATTACATGATATTAAAAAAACTCTGGAAAAAAAAGACAACACCGAAAACCGGCATAAGGTAGTTGTCAACAACAAAATGGTAAAAATAAGGTAGTTTGAGACAATTAATTTTGACAAATGATCTTGTCATTGATGTCAGTTACTTAGTCATCTTCTTCCTTTTGGAGTATTGTTTATTTCTTTTTTTAGATATTGTGATATCACCATTAACAAATATTTGTGCAATATAGAACCAAATAATATATACAAATTTTAATACACAAATTTATTGATGTATAAATTTTAGTTATAGTTTAATTATAAAGTAAACTTAATGAATAGTATGGATATAAAATTAAAAATAAAACTCGTGAGTGTCCCGGGCGATGCCCCGGGTTGTTACTTTTCGTAACTTTTTGTCAAGTGAGGAAAAATTGACGTAATGACAATTGACATGATAATTGCATGATTTTTTAAAAATAAACCCTTTAAAGTTTGGGGATGAAAGCAATAATTTAACTTTCTACAAGGAATTAGATTAAAAGTTTATGTCTATAATGGTCTCTTGTTATTATCACAAAAAAGTTAGATTCTAACTACATGTGCAAATCTTTTAATGAGATATAATTATAAGACATTATGATATTTTATTTTAAAATACTAAACAATGGTGTTATGTTGCATTGATGGTTAAACTTTCACCATTAGAGCCTTAGAGGTCAGTGTCAATGTGACACACAAACTTTCTTTGGAACATCTTTTAATATATTAGTATCAATAGGTGGTTCAAATTACATAAGTTATGATGACTATAATAAAATTATAGCCATTGTAAAGTTATCCATAAAGCTAATAAGAACCTGTTATTTTGAACTGAATTAATAAAAATTAATTTCAGTTCAGCTAATTACCTCTTAACGTTTTATTTTTGTCCAAAAACAACGCCTAATAATAATATCACTGCACTGGCCCAACATTTTCGGCCCATTTGTATAAAAAACCCCTAAACTATAAGTGGTATATAAACAAACACCGTCCCAAAACCCTAAACTTTTCACTCATACGGAATTATGAGGCTCGACTTGATCTCCAAACCTCGTTCAAGGTTTTTTTTTTTTCCTTAGATTCTACTTGTTTAGGGATAATTTACATGTTATAAATTATGATTCGAATTTTTGGTATAAGATTCATGTTTGTTTCATGGAATCAAATGACAATAATTTTTATGTTACAATTTTTACACGTGCATATTTTCATGCGATTGTTAATTTGTTCTTGCTTGTTAATCCAATCAATTTTTGATGTTTTGTGACTGGAAATCTGGAATGAATGACCTGTTTTCCGGGTGGAAAATGATCAAGTAGGTTAGGTGATCTTAATTTTAATGGAATGTGGGTATTTTTTGCAAATTAATTGTGGTTTAGTATGTGGCATTTTATTAATGATTTGATTTCATTCTCGAAGTATGTTGATTAGCTTTTATTGTAACCTTGTCCTTATTTTTTTGCCATTAATTAGCAAGTTGAAATCAAGGGTTTTGTTTGTGAGCTACTTGATTATGATGTTCTAGAATGGATATATTTTATGTTGTTTGATCTAGTTTTATGTGTTTGGATTTAAATGAGTTGATGATGCATTGATTGAGCAGATATGGGTGAGGAGGCAACTAAAGTTATTGTTCCAGAGTTAGTTTTGAAAAATCAAAAAAGGGAGGAAGAATGGGCTTTGGCCAAGAAGCAGGAGCTCGATGCCGAGAAGAAGAAGCGAGCTGAAAATAGGAAGCTCATCTTTACGAGAGCTCAACAATACTCCAAGGAATACGAAAATAAGGTTTGTGACACTGGTTGTATCTTTACCTACAGTTGGTCGTGTTGTTTGGTTTCTAATGCAACTTGCTTATTGATATCCAGGAGAAAGAGGCTATCTCCCTGAGAAGAGAGGCTAAGCTGAAGGGTGGATTCTATGTCGAACCTGAGGCTAAGCTCCTCTTTATCATTCATATTAGAGGGTGAGTGATCATTTGTATCTGCTATTGAAGCCTCGATTGTTTGTATGTTGTTTGTGACATTTATGTGATCTATGATTGTGTGCTCGGTATCAATGCTATGCACCCCAAGACAAGGTCAATTCTCGCAGCCTTCTCCGATTGAGACGGGTCCTATACTCTAGCTAAAGTTCTTTATCCATTTGAACTCCTCTCTCGTTTTATTATGGTTGTGGTATTGTTACACTAATGTATGCTTTTGTTTTCTTTCTTCCCCGCCATTGTGTAGTTCTTTGCTATGCATTTTATCTCGTAGTTTTCATTGCAACAGAGATCGATTTTGAAAGCAATCTATTTTGATGGACTAAATCTTACTGTTTAGTGTTTACCAACATTCTTTTCTGTTGAGAATCATGTGATTTCGTAAGTTTTTGCCTCTTTAATTTCCTATGCTACACTGCTGTCTGACTTATGAGTGAGCATTAGCCTAGGTCGTTTCATATCTGATTTCATGTGAAAGTTTTGAGCTTTTGTTGCCTACTTAGTCTATATGTTGTTTTGTTTTGGTCTAATGTTTCCTTGCCACTACAGATTTTCAATGGTGTTTTCTTGAAGGTTAACAAGGCAACATTGAATATGTTGCACAGAGTTGAGCCCTTTGTTACCTATGGGTATACTTTTGCTCCTTAATTGCTCATCATTGTCCCTTTAGAAGCTTGTGCTTTCTTATGATTCTTATGAAACCCCTACCATTTGCAGGTACCCTAACTTGAAAAGTGTCAGGGAATTGATCTGCAAAAGGGGTTATGGGAAGGTTGACAAGCAGAGGATTGCTTTGACTGACAACTCCATTATTGAGAATGTAATTGTTTTGGACTTCTGCCTCTTATTATATTCGTCAATGTTAATTGTTTCTTGCATGTTATCTTACTTTTTTCGATCGTGGACAAAGAGATCACAAAATATATAGTCAAGATTAATTTTGTTTTGTGCTCTCATCTCAAGTATCTCCTGTATTGCGGAGGCTGACTGTTGGTGTTGGAACTTAGGTCTGTGACGGTATTTGTTGATGGGAGTATGTTAGATCTCCAATACCAAACATGGATTAGTGTTCCAGGCTTGAATTGGAGTTGCATTTATGTAGTCTGATTAGATCAATTTTGGTCTTAGTGTGTTGGGTTAATCACTTTTTGTTTGGATAGTAGTCGTGGTCCCATGGAGGGAAGAATATTGGGGAGGGAAAGATGGGGGAGTGAATGGGAAGGAAAGAAAAAGAAGGGAAGAATGAATGTGTGTGCCCTCCAAATATACCCTTTCTTCTCCCACCAATTTCTTTGGAACACCTTTTAATATATTAGTATCAATAGATGGTTCAAATTACATAAGTTATGATGACTATAATAAAATTATAGCCATTGTAAAGTTATCCATAAAGCTAATAAGAACCTGTTATTTTAAACTGAATTAATAAAAATTAATTTCAGTTCAGCTAATTACCTCTTAACGTTTTATTTCAGTCCAAAAACAACGCTAATAATAATACCACTGCACTGGCCCAACATTTTCGGCCCATTTGTATAAAAAAACCCTAAACTATAAGTGCTATATAAACGAACACCGTCCCAAAACCCTAAACTTTTCACTCATACGGAATTCTGAGGCTCGACTTGATCTCCAAACCTCGTTCAAGGTTTGTTTCTTTTTCCTTAGATTCTACTTGTTTAGGGATAATTTACATGTTATAAACTTATGTTTCGAATTTTTGGTATAACTTCTTATTTCATGTTTGTTTCATGGAATCAAATGACAATAATTTTTATGTTATAATTTTTACACGTGCATATTTTCGTGCGATTGTTAATTTGTTCTTGCTTGTTAATCCAATCAATTTTTGATGTTTTGTGAGTGGAAATCTGGAATGAATGACCTGTTTTCCGGGTGGGAAATGATCAAGTAGGTTGGGTGATGTTAATTTTAATGGATTGTGGGTATTTTTTGCAAATTAATTGTGGTTTAGTATGTGGCATTTTATTAATGATATGATTTCATTCTCGAAGTATGTTGATTAGCTTTTATTGTAACCTTGACCTTATTTTTTTGCCATTAATTAGCAAGTTGAAATCAAGGGTTTTGTTTGTGAGCTACTTGATTATGATGTTCTCGAATGGATATATTTTATGTTGTTTGATCTAGTTTTATGTGTTTGGATTTAAATGAGTTGATGATGCATTGATTGAGCAGAGATGGGTGAGGAGGCAACTAAAGTTATTGTTCCAGAGTCAGTTTTGAAAAAGCAAAAAAGGGAGGAAGAATGGGCTTTGGCCAAGAAGCAGGAGCTCGATGCCGAGAAGAAGAAGCGAGCTGAGGTTTTTCCGTTTTTTCACCAGGTACTCCTGAGATTTCATGAAATGCACCAGGTACCCTCATTATTTCGGAAATACATCAGATGCCCTTGTCATTTGCATAAAATGCACCAAATATCCTTAATGAGTAGCGGTGTTAAGTTTCCGTTAGCTTTATTTACCATTTTGCCATTATTAACCCTAAACCCTAAACCTTGAACCTAAACCCTAACCCTAAAACCTAAAACCTAAACCCTAATACTAACCCCCTAACTTCAAACCCTAACATAACCTTAACCCCCTAACTTCAAACCATAACCCCACCACCACCCCACCACCACCACCCAACCACCACCACCACCTACCCTCCCCCTCCCCCACCCCACCGCAACAGCCCCCACTCCCACCCCCCACAACCCCCTCCCCGTCGATTTCCCCACATAGTTGGGGACACATTAATGGAAATTTGGTTAAAAAGATTATGGATATCTTGAGGAGTTTGGAGAAAAAGTATAACGGATCGATGAACAATTTTGGGTCATGACCAATATAAATTTGAACTTCTCTGCTAAACTTTTTTAAGGTAAGGAGAATACCCTTACAAGGAAGGGGGGAATTGGGATTCTTCTTGTAAGGGGTGAGAATCGAACCCCTGTCACAAGGGTGGAAGGAGTTACTTACAACCGCTAGGCCAACCTTGATCATCTACCCTCTTTGCTAAACTATAGTATGTTTCATGTCATGTATTATAAAAATAATAATTTTTTTATAAAAGATTATTTCTTATCCTTAAGTGATTATTAGTTGGACCATAATCCATACTAACTTATCATAAAATAGGTTTAGAAATGCATATATAAGATATTCATTGTGCTGAAAATAATTTTTTTGTTAAAACTAAATACTATATGAAAGAATTTGTGTGTGTAGGTGCAACACTTGCCATTATAAGTCAACAGTTCGATGCAATCCTTAGAACAATAGTATAAGATGGTCATCGAACCATAATTTAATTATACAGTATAGATAGATTATGACTTTATAAAATTTTAATTTTGTACACTAAATTTTGGATGGCAGAGACCGAGCAAGGTGTTGCTTTGGCAATATTGCGGAGGACGATCGATTTTAAAAGGGAACCATGGCCTCAAATATCTAAAAGTGCCAAGAGCCTTGTCAAACAAATGTTGGATTCAGACCCTAAAAAGCGATTGACTACTCAACAAGTTCTTGGTGAGTCTTCTTGTTTGCTGCTGCTTCATTTTACATTGTTAGCAATGAAGTCTCAAGTCTCAACTTTATTAAAAATTTGTCTTAAATAAGTATACAGTTTGTTTCTTGTTCATTTTTCTTTCTTACAGATAGAATATAAAACCAATGTTGAGGATCCAACCATTAACTTAAACTTCTAATTGAGTTGGACCTTCGACACTTACATTATCTTCGACTTTTTACATCACTCTGAAGAGCATCTTGTTACATTAAGGTCTAAAAATAATACAATGTTACTTGATCGCCATATAAGAATGGGTACAAGACTGCGCTTACTATCTAGTTTCTGTTAATTGGCCCAAAGTCATACCACTTGTGTTTACCAATTTTGCCCTTCTTAGATTGTGAATCGTCGGAGATTTAACAAATTAGGTAACACTGGGAATATACCTTCATTCTTTTGCATAAAATATCAAGATATTGAGTTCCGTCTTCTTATGAGAGAATATATTACTGTTTGTCTAAGACTTTCACACCATTGGCAGTTTTTCTACACTTGTAGTTTGTAGAGTGGTTAAGAGCTTCTAATGCACAAATTACTTGCACAAAATGTTGGTTTCCTCTGAATATCTGAGAGATATTATTGTGTCCTATTACTTGGATATGGACCGTTGACAAAGCAACATGCTTTAATTTGTCTTTACTCTTGCATTCCTTGCCCCTCGTCAATATTACTTGATAGAGAATATGTAAATATTCTCTTCTATATATATCAAGATATGTTTTGTGTATTTATGTAAAGTTAGTCTCATACTATTAGGTTGTAATCCTATATATTATGGAGAATGAGATCTAACCTCCCCAAGGGAGTATTACACATTCATACATGGTATTAGAGCCTCTTTATTTTTCTCTCAACCCTAGCCTCTTCATTCGTCCATGGCCGTCGGCGACAACTCCTCTTCGGTTAACAGTGGTGATAATCCTCCCCCTCCTCCTCAGTCCACCACTACTTGTCATCCTGCCTTAGCAGTTACCAACATTAAGAACTTTATTCCCTTAACTCTTGACAATGAAGATGGCCAATACACCTCATGGGTTGAACTATTTCAAATTCATGTCTGTGCGTTTAACGTACTTGATCACATTGACAACAATATACCACGCCCCACCGACATTGACTCGTCCACATGGACTCGATTGGATGCCATGGTCAAGCAGTGGATTTACGGCACCATATCTAAAGATCTTCTTCATACTATTATGAAAACGGGGTGCATCGGCTTGTGATCTTTGGGAACGTCTTGAGGAGATTTTCCAGGATAATAAAAATACCCGTGATGTATACTTAGAAGAGCAATTTAAAGGTACTCGTCTTGAAAATTTTTCCAACATGTCTGAGTATTGTAAACACCTAAAACTTCTTGCTGATCAACTGTCCAATGTTGGGCATCCTATCACTGAACAAAAGATGGTACTTCGATTGATTTTGGGCTTGCCCAAAGGTGAATATGATACTTTGGCCACCATGATCCAGCAATCTGATCCACTACCTAGTTTTAACAAAGCCCTTTCTCAGCTTCTTTTGGAAGAAACGCGCCGAAACAAACAAGATGAACATTCTCAAACCGCTCTCGTGGTTCAACAATCTCCATCTTCTTCCTCTCCTTCACCATCATCACCGTCTCCTCAATCACAGCCGCCTCCGTCCCGCGGTAGTGGTGCTGGTGGATACAACTCCGGTAGAGGTGGTCGGGGTGGTGGTCGTGGCCGTGGTCCTTGGCGTGGGGGCAAGGGACGTGGACGTGGGGGTCGTCAATATCACCACAACAACAATAATACTCAGCCATCTGCTCCTGGATATCAAAATCAACATTGGGCTAACCAAGTTGGGCCTCATAATTGTCCTGCCTATGCCTCTCCTTCTCCCTGGCAGCAGCAACAAAGCTGGGCCACCCCTCCTTGCCCCTATCCAGCTTCACCGCAGCCTGGGTTGCTTGGCTCTAGTCCACGCCCACTCACAGGCCCACGAGAACAGGCCCAATTTTCTGCTCCTCCTTCACAGCAGGCCTACACGGTTTAGTCTAATGTTCATGGCCCCCCTATGGCTTTGACCGGTCTTGGCTCGGCTTTCAATACAATGTCGCTCCAACCTCCTGATGACACGTGGTATATGGATACGGGTGCTTCTTCTCACCTATCTCGTCAATCTGGTACTCTCTCTAACTTTGTTAATTCGAGCAATTCTCAGTTTATATTAGTTGGTAATGGCAATCGTATTCCAATTCAAGGTTATGGCAATGCTAAAATCCCCCCTCCTCATCCTCCATTTCATCTCAAAAATGTTTTGTATGCCCCTCATATAATCACTAATCTCATATATGTTCGTAAATTCATTCATGATAATCAAGTTTCCATAGAGTTTGATCCTCTTGGTTTTTCTGTGAAGGATCTTCGTACGGGGACCCTTCTTACGAGGTGCAATAGTGCGGGGGATCTCTACCCTTTTTCATCATCTTTTGCTGCTCATCATCCTATATCTCTTGCTGCTGTGTCCTCCTCCACCTGGCATAGTCGTCTTGGGCATCCTGGTGATCATGTTTTTAGTCTTCTTAGAAATAATGGTTTTATTGATTGTAATAAGGGACATTCGCATTCTTGTACTTCTTGTCCTCTAGGCAAACACATTCGTCTTCCGATTTCTAAGTCTATGAGTTGTACTACTTCTGCTTTTGATATTGTTCATGCCGATTTATGGACTTCACCTATTATGAGCAAATCTGGTCACAAATATTATCTTGTTCTCCTTGATGACTACACTCACTTCACATGGGTTTATCCCCTAAAATTCAAATCTCAAGCTCTTACCTGTATATCTCAATTTCACACCTATGTTTTCACTCAATTTGAGAAAAAGTCCAAAGCTTTTCAATGTGATAATGGCCGTGAATTTGACAATACTCCTCTCCATGATTTTAGTGTGACTAATGGCATGACTTTTCGTTTCTCCTGCCCATATACTTCATCTCAAAATGGCAAAGCCGAACGTATTATTCGTACTCTTAATAATATTGTTCGTACTCTTCTCATAAATGCGAATCTTCCCCCCTCTTTTTGGGTACATGCTCTAGACATGGCTGTTTATCTCTCTAATATTCTTCCCACTACCACTCTTCATCATAAAACGCCTATGGAAATTCTTTTTCGCAAACTTCCCTCCTATGATCATATTCGCGTGTTTGGGTGCCTATGCTATCCCAACTTATCTTTCGTTGCCCCTCACAAACTATCTCCCAGGTCTACTCTTTGTATTTTCTTAGGATTCCCTACTAATCATTCTCCACAAATAAAATCATTCTGTCTCGACATGTTACCTTTGTTGAAAATGAATTTCCCTTTCATAATCTTACAAAATTCACCTCCACTGATTATGACTTCCTTGTCTCACATGATGATTCACCAATCCTTACTCAAAAGATGGCCCAAACGCCCCAACTCCCTTCTGCTTCTGTGGACCAGCAGCCACGTGGGCCGAACTCTTCCTCTACAGGCCCACTTCACCTTCCCTCCTCTGATCAGCCATCTTCACCTTTAGCGCCCTCCCCTGACATCCCCACATGCTCGGCCCAGCCCACTACTACCCACCATGCGGCGCCTACCTCACCTAATGCCACGCCCAACATGCCCAGCCCATCCACCATCCAATTTGGGTCACTCCCTCCCAGACAGTCCCAGTCCTATTCTTCCCCCACCTACACGCATGGCTACCCGTGCTAGTCACGGTATTTTTAAACCCAAAATTCAGTTCAACTTATCTGCTCACTCTATTTCTCCTTTACCAAAAAATCTCAAACTAGCTATACTTTACCCTAATTGGAATACTGCCATGACTGATGAATATAATGCTCTTATTAACCAACATACATGGGATCTTGTTCCTCGCCCTGAAGGGGTGAATGTTATTCGATGTTTGTGGTTATTTCGACATAAGTACAGGGAAAATGGTGAATTGGAGCGACATAAGGCTCGGCTTGTAGCCAACGGCATGTCTCAACAGGTGGGTCTTGATTGTGATGACACGTTTAGTCCTGTTGTGAAACCAGCGACTATTCTCATAGTACTCAGTATTGCTATGGGTCGCAACTGGCCTATACACCAACTTGATGTCAAAAATGTTTTTCTACATGGTGACTTGAAAGAGACAGTTTATATGCATCAACCTCCGGGTTTTGTTGATCCCTCCGCTCCTCATCATGTATGCCTCCTTCGCAAGTCTCTATATGGTCTTAAACAAGCCCCCCGAGCCTGGTATCAGCGATTTGCTGCTTTTCTCAGTCATATTGGTTTCACGTGCAGCAAAAGTGACCCATCTCTCTTTATTTATCGTCATGGCCATGACACTGCTTATCTTCTCTTGTATGTTGATGATATTGTGTTGACTGCATCTACAGATCACTTGAAATATCGATTCATTGCCATCCTTGAGTCTGAGTTCTCCATGACTGATTTGGGTACGCTGAGTTTCTTTTTGGGCATTTCTGTCACTCGCACTCCCCAGGGTATATTTTTGTGTCAGAAAAAGTATGCTAAGGAAGTTGTTTCCCGTGCCAAAATGAGTTACTGCAAATCTGTCTCTACTCCAGTGGATTCCAAATCCAAACTTAGTGCTCATGCTGGGGACCCTGTCCTTGATCCCACCTTGTATCGCAGTCTTGTCGGGGCCCTTCAATACCTCACTTTCACTCGACCTGATATAGCATATGCCGTTCAGCAGGTTTGTCTTTTCATGCATGCTCCTAGGGAGCCTCATTTTAATGCACTTAAAAGTATTATTCGGTATGTTCAGGGCACTTTGGACCATGGATTGCATCTATATCCTTCTGCTCCTACTCGATTAATCACCTATACTGATGCTGATTGGGGTGGTTGTCTCGACACCCGCCGCTCGACTTCGGGGTACCGTATTTTCTTGGGTGATAATCTTGTCTCTTGGTCCTCTAAACGGCTGGCTACTTTATCTCGTTCGAGTGCGGAGGCCGAATATCGCGGGGTTGCTAATGTTGTTGCTGAAACTTGTTGGATACGTAATCTTCTTCAGGAACTTCATTGTCCACTTTCTAAGGCCACTCTTGTCTATTATGATAATGTCTCTGCTGTGTATCTATCTCACAATCCTGTTCAGCATCAACGTACTAAACATGTGAAGTTAGACATTCACTTTGTACGCGAGAAGGTAGCTCTTGGGCATGTTCGAGTTCTTCATGTTCCTTCTGCTTATCAGTATGCTGACATTTTCACAAAAGGCCTTCCTAGGCAACTTTTTCTTGATTTCAAATCCAGTCTGAGCGTCCGGCCTCCTCCCGCTCCGACTGCGGGGGTGTGATAGAGTATGTAAATATTCTCTTCTATGTATATCAAGATATGTTTTGTGTATTTATGTAAAGTTAGTCTCATACTATTAGGTTGTAATCCTATATATTATGGGGAATGAGATCTAACCTCCCCAAGGGAGTATTACACATTCTTACATTACTGATTCATTGAATGTTACCCCTACATGCTAATGTCATTGTTCCCATTCTTAGTTTCAATTATGATCATTTTTTTTGTCTTTCTCTATCATTGAAAAAACTGCCATGTACTCACGCTGTCCAGTGTCCATATAAGTTTTCCCCAATTTCCTTCCTAGTTTGTCGCGCTATACTAAAAATGACAATGTGGGGCCACAACTTTACTTTCACATTTACTCTATTTGGTTCCACCATTTTGTCTTTCCAGAACCCCATTTAACCACAAATTAAAGAAGTTAATGTGACAAACAAAAAGGATGGAGCAAGTATTGTATTTTCACTCTTCTTGTTCTCCATACAAAACCAACAAACTAGCTTATCCTGTTAGATGTGTGTAGGACATTGAGTAAATTTGATGGATCTTCAGACATGTAATGTATACGATTTCCTATAAGTAATTTACCGACCCATTACAAGTTACACGGTAATACTTATGTGATACGAAGAAGAAAAACAAATAGGACTTGGTTGATGACAAGAAATATTCCCACAAAGAGTTTGTATGATGAATATATCTCAAGAACACAAGAAGAATTGCGAGAGAAAACTTCTCTAAGCAAGTATGAGAATGATAAGATCTCGTTATTTTCTACATATGACATTCCAACTAATTATACAAGAAAAATACAGAGGAAAGGTGTTGTTTGGCACCAAAGGCAATAGAAAAACGTGAAAAATCATGTCAGTTGCATATGGTGCGTGTGCACCATATATAGTAATAGGTGTGCCTGCACCTCTTATGTGTGGGGGCATCAAATCCATTGTGTGGGAGCACAAAAGTTCCTGCCTTCCGAGTTTTTCCTACATACAACTAGGTGCGAGCGCACCATTATAAGTGGTGCGGGAGCACCTAATCAAAATCTGAAAAACTTCAATTAATCCTCTGATTTCATGTTACACTTTGTTAAACTACAGTTCCCTAGTGTAACAACATCACGTGCACACCTAACGAACACATTTAACTATAAATGTTCCAAAATATCCAACATTATAGCACAAAAGTGTAACTATCTAAGAACAATTCGCGGTTACTATCACCTTAGTATTCAAGAGCTTCAAACTACTTGAAAATTTGACAAATGAAAAACACTGCTTCTAAGAAATGAGATTGGAGCAGTTGGCCAAGCTTCTGAATTCCATTGTCTCATCTAAAATATAAAAGAAATATTATGCTTCTCTGTTTTTCCCTTTCTTGAAGATCTTTGGGCATTAGATTTTGGATTGAACTTATTATAATTTGTATCTCTTGTGTAGAACACCCATGGATACAAAATGCAAAGAAAGCTCCTAATGTCCCATTGGGAGATATTGTCAGGACAAGACTCAAGCAGTTTGCTGGGATGAATAGATTTAAGAAGAGGGTCCTGAGGGTAATGATACTCTTAAACCATTCTAAGCATTCAATTACTAGCAGTTTTTGGAATGATCCTCACAATGGTTATATAAATATCAATTACAACGATGTAGGTTATTGCTGAACATTTAACAGTTGAAGAGGAAGAAATTATCAGAGATATGTTCATGCTGATGGATACTGATCGCGATGGAAGGGTAACCTATGATGAATTGAGGGCTGGCCTCCGAAAGGTTGGTTCCCAGCTCGGCGAGCCTGAGATAAAGCTCCTTATGGAAGTGGTAAGTTTTCAATGAAATCTGGACGCTTGTAGCCCCCTTATCATGTTACCATTTTCTGAAAAGCATACTGCTAAGAATTTACTTTATTTTGTTTATCTTGTGAAATAACATTCTAATTGTACTTATAATGAAAGGCTCTCCATATGTTTTCTGGCCTTCACAACCTTATTGATCATTTACATAATGAAATCTACTTCTACTGAGAAAAGTTTAGTTTTCTCTCCTTTGGCGATTGCTGATATTATATAGAACTTTCTTTTCAGGCTGATGTTGATGGGAACGGTTACTTGGACTATGGAGAGTTTGTAGCAGTGACAATTCACTTGCAAAAAATAGAGAATGATGAACACTTTCACCGTGCATTCATGTATTTCGACAAAGATGGAAGTGGTTACATTGAGTTAGATGAGCTTCAACAAATTCTTCACCTTAATATCAAGGATGACTTAACTAAAATGTCTTTTGGATGAAGACTGGCATGGTTCATGAGGGCACTCATGTTTAACGTTCGGTAACGAGTAGCTAACATATCTATAAGTCACTTTTATGGCATCTACGTACTAGACATATCAATACAAGATCTTGTTAATTGGGATAATTGAGCTATCACCTAGAATTTGGACAGTATTTCCTAAGCTAGGGTTGTCATGCTGATCCAAGAAGTATTTCCTAATTTTTTCCATTTGTTGAATTTGTTGTATATCCATACATGACATACCCTGTATGTTGAAGCAAAAGACACCATTATTTGCAATAAAAGCAATGCAACTACCACTAGCTGAGTCAATCGAGCTCTGACTCATTACAAGAAACTAAATGAAACTTATTACGAAACATGAGCTTGTCTTAGACATAATTAGCATTTTTTGCACACTATGCATGCGTGTCATATTAACGTTTTTTTTTTCTCAATTAGTTATTCATCAGTGTTACAAAAAATTTAATTCGAACTGACATTTATAATTATTTATAATTTTTTAATATGTTTTTTTTAAATCAATGTTTCATTGGTTTTTTCAGTTATTTGTTCATCATCATTCAAATATAGTATTGAGAGTAGGAAACATAAAACAGAAGAAAGCTTGTGCTTAAATAATGTGGAAAAACTTGTGTATCAGGTTCAATAGTTGAATATTAACAAAGTGCAAGAGTTTGATTTCTATAATAGAGATTATCGAACAATGATCAACATTTATGTTTTAAAGTATTATCTGTATAATTATTAATATGAAATTCAAGTTTTTATTTTTTCTTTTGATTGTGTCAATCAAGCTATATTGTCAATTTAATTTTTTATCAAAGTTTTTCACACATATGTAAGAATAGGAAATCATTCTCCTTAATTTAATGTTTAATTGAAATTTCAAATTCAATTCCATTGTTAACTTGTTCAATATATATGGCCAGTAGGAAGAAGAAAAGATTATTTAATATATATGACAATTTGAATTCATTAAGGGTATATATCACTTTTTGTAAAAGGAACACATCTTCCTCCTCCCTTCACTTATATGATAGAGATAAACTGATAAATATTACTTTCTCCGTTTTTTTAGTTGCAACACTTTCCTAAAAGGGAAATTTCTAATTAGTTGCAACACTTTCTACTTTTTTTTCTTTTCTCTCCATCTCTCTCCAATCACACGCTCTCCTTTTTTTCCTCTCTACCTCTCTCCTACCCAAATTTTGCATTAGAATTTGTGAAAAAAAAAGTGTTGCAACTAAAAAGAAACGGAGGAAGTATTAGAATTTATCCTAGTACTTTATTCAAAACAAAAATATCCTAGAACTTGTCTTTACATAATAGAAATTTTAAGTACTTATAATAGTTGTAACAGCTCACAAGTGAAGAAAACACCCACTGTATGATACAATTAGGAATCAGAAATCCTGCCGCAAGGATTCACAAGTGGTTAATCTCATTGTGAACCATATTTGTCTATTTTTTACAATACATTGCATAAAACCTTGCATATTCGGAAACCCTGATTTCTACAAGTCAACCGGTTTAAGTGAATAATAATCAAACACCTCTATGAGAAGAATGGCTGCATTGGTTAATACTTCTATATTGAAGAATGGCTGCTAACATGAATCATAAAAGAAATTTCATGGGCGTGTGTTCGACAAAATCTGCACCCCATACTTTTGTTAACAAGGAAATCACCCCTATTATTGAAACAGATATTTGAAATGTACCATAGATGTCTTTCCAAAACTTTAATTCATAAGCAAAGATAATTCTACAGCAACCGATATTCATTTTTAAACACTATATCCAAAACTTTCAAGATATAATCTAAGCACAGGATCCAAAAATAAAGGATGCAAACTACACCCTAGTTCATTCTCCTGATAAGCTCATTAACAAAGTGCTCGCGGTTTCCAGCATCTCCGCCTTCAATGAAGTGGTTTCTCTTCTTCTTCAAACCACCCAAAGGAGCCTTGAGCTGGAATGGCCATAGGAAGTTGTTGGCCTGCTTGAAGTGAGGTCCTACTGTAATGATCTCATGGATGAGATCCTCCACACAGATAATGCCATGCTTACCGAGAGTCTGCAGACAATAAGTAACGGAAGGTCGGTAAACTGAATAACTAAACATTAGTACAAATTATAAAGATGCATATATCAAGATGAATCTAACAAACACCCACATGACTATTTTTCCTTATATAGAACTCACAATAAATGGTTGTGCGGAGATGGGATAAAATAAATGTTGCAATAGAAAAAGAACAGAGGAAGCACAAGCATGGACAAATTATACTAAAGAGTGATTGGAAAAGAAATTGGTGGGAGAAGAAAGGGTATATGGAGCGCAAACACATTCATTCTTCCCTTCTTTTTCTTTCCCTATCCTTCCCTCCCCAGTATTCTTCCCTGCATGGGACCACGACTGCTACCCAAACAAAACCCAACACACTAAGACCAAAACTGATCATAATCAACTGGAATACATAAATGCAACTCCAATTCAAGTCTGGAACACTAATCCATGTTTGGTCTTGGAGATCTCACATATTCCCATCAATAAATACCGTCACGACCTAAGTTCAAACACCAGCAGTCAAGCTCCACAATACAGGAGATACTTGAGATGAGAGCACAAAACAAAATTAGTCTTGACTATATATTATGTGATCTCTTTGTCCACAGTCAGCAAAAGTAAGATAACATGCAAGAAATAATTAACATTGACGAATATAATAAGAGGCAGAAGTCCAAAACAATTACATTTTCAATAATGGAGTTGTCAGTCAAAGCAATCCTCTGCTTGTCCACCTTCCCATAACCCCTTTTGTAGATCAATTCCCTGACACTTTTCAAGTTAGGGTACCTGCAAATGGTAGGGTTTTCATAAGAATCATAGGAAGGCACAAGCTTCTTGATGGACAATAATGAACAACAAAGGAGCAAAAGTATACCCATAGGTAACAAAGGGCTCAACTCTGTGCAACATGTTCAAGGTTGCCTTGTTAACCTTCAAGAAAACACCATTGAAAATCTGCAGAGGCAAGGAAACATTAGACGACAACAAAACAACACAAAGATTAAGGAAGCAATACTAAGCTCAACACTTTCAGACAAAATCAGAAATGAAAAGACCTAGCCTAATGTTAACTGACAAGTCACACAGCAGTGTAGCATAGGAAGTTATAGAAGCAAAAACTTAAGACAGCACATAATTCTTAACAGAAAAGAATGATGGTAAAGCAGTAAGATTTAGTCCATCAAAGTAGATTGCTTTCAAAACAATCTCTCGCAGTGAAAACAACGAATAAAATGCATTGCAGCAACTACATTATGGCAGGGGGAAGACAGAAAACAAAAGCTAGATCAGCGAACCAATATTACAACCATAATAAAGACAGAGAGGAGTTCAAATGGATAAGGAAATACAGCATAAAGATCTTTGGTTTCAGTATAGGACCTGTCTCAATCGGAGAAGCTGCAGAATTGACCTTGTCTTTGGGTGCATGGCATTGATACTGAACACACAATCAAAGATCACATAAAAGTCACAAACAACATACAAAACAATCAGGCTTCAACAGCAGAAACAAATGATCACTCACCCTCTAATACGAATGATAAAGAGGAGCTTAGCCTCAGGTTCGACATAGAATCCACCCTTCAACTTAGCCTCTCTTCTCAGGGAGATAGCTTCTTTCTCCTGTATATCAATAAGCAAGTTGCATTAGAAACCAAACATCACGACCAACTGTAGGTAGAGACACAAATGTCACAAACCTGATTTTCGTATTCCTTGGAGTATTGTTGAGCTCTCTTAAAGATGAGTTTCCTGTTTTCCACTCGCTTCTTCTTCTCGGCATCGAGCTCCTGCTTCTTGGCCAAAGCCCATTCTTCCTCCCTTTTTTGCTTCTTCAAAACTGACTCTGGAACAATAACTTTAGTTGCCTCCTCACCCATTTCTGCTCAATCAATGCATCATCAACCATTTTAATCCAAACACAAAATACTAGATCAAACAACATAAAATATATCCATTCTAGAATATCATAGTCAAGTAGCTCACAAACAAAATCCTTGATTTCAACTTGCTAGTTAATGGCAAAAAAATAAGGTTAAGGTCACAATTAAAGCTAAGTCCCTGTTATATTTCTGTCCACATATAGAACAGTAAATCAACATATTTCAAAAATGAAATCAATTAACTAATAAAATCCCACATACTAAACCACAATTAATTTGCAAAAATTACCCACATTTCCTTAAAATTAAAAACTCCCAAAACAAAAATATCATCTTGCAGAAAATTAGCCAGAAGAGTATAAATTCTAGCATCACAAATTATTAATTAGAAGTTGTTAATTAAACATATAAACCAAAAAAAACACAGATGCTATAATTCATATAATCAAAAAATTGAGAATACCTTTAGCAGGAGGCGGCGTTAATGGTGGAATTGGAAACCCTAGAAAGAAGAGAAATGCGTCGGAGATTTAAGAGAGAGAAAAGAACCTTTGGTAAGCGAAAGTAGGGTTTTTTGAAGTGAGACATGTTTATTTTTTTATTATTGTTTTCTTTTGGGCTGGGTAAGTGGATATCAATGTGATCCACTATCCTTTAGTGAGTTATTGTTTTGTGTGTGGTTGGACTTGGAGGTGGAGCTGGTAATTTGGGTCCGGTTCGAATTGGTATAATCGGGTTGGGACTATGTAGTTTAGGGTTGTTCTTCATGCAAATGAACATTCGTATTATTATAAGTAGTCTTATATGTACATGATGTGTGCAATTTTTTTCAAAAAAAAAAACGTGATTTTTGCATTTAAATAAATAATCATCACTTTACAAGACAATAGAGCTGATCAAAGGTAGCCCGACCCGATTTGAAAAATGTCAGGGCTTAGGCAGATTACCGAATTTCTTTGGTTTGAGACGGGCTTGGGGCAAAACAAAAATGACTTTTAAGTCTAAATTCTGACTAGGTCTGATTTTGCCCCCAAAAATTCCCGAAAAAGCAAGATTTAGGCAACAAAAATCGACCCAAAATTTGGCTCGGTCGGCCCGCATTTTGATCATCACTACAAGACAATAACAAACATATATTCATTCTAATATCATTGTCCTCGCTTTTATCGGTGCTAACTGGTAGATTATTCCTCCACATGGTTCCTTTTTTATAGTAAGTAATAAATTTAGTATTAGTAGTGTGGAAATCTTGAGTTAACAATATTAAATCGTGATAATAATATATAATCAATATTTATAAAAAAAAAAGTAAGTCAGATTGTGTAAAAGTTATACTTCGTATGTACGATCAAACACATGAATCTGTGTTAGACAAGAGTATTCATTTAGCCTCAAACACCAAAAAAAACCTTATAAAGCATTTTTTGCGAAAACAAACCAAAATCAAAATTATTTTGCGAAAACAAACCTAAGACCATTTTCCGATGTTGACCATCTCAATTTCGGCGTTGACCACCACCTAGCCACCACTACCACCACCTGTCGCTAGCACCCACCCACCCCTGCGGCCCCCATTTCCCCACCCCCGACCCCCCACCACCTGCACCCCAGCCCACCCCACCACCCACCCCTGACCCCTCCCTCCACACCCTCGGGCAGGCGGCCACCCAACCCCCTTCGCCCCTACCCTCTCTCATCTCCCTTATTCCCCATTCACCCCTCTCCCTCTCCCTTCGTCCATTTCCCCCCTCCGCAGCCCCTCCCCCACCTGACCAAGGTTTTTCAGGTGCCCTAAAGCATAAAGATAGGAGAGAGAGAGTAGTAGATAACGAAAATGGGGTTGGGGGCTACGGAGGGGGATTCCGGGTGGCGCGGCGATGGGGGGGGATGAAACGAAGGGAGGAGGAGAGGGGGAGGGCTACCGCCCGAGGGGGTGGAGGGATGGGGTTCCGGGTGGTGCGGCGGTTGGGGTGGGGATGGACGAAGGGGAGAGGAGAGGGGTGGGGATGGACGAAGGGAGAGGAGAGGGGGGAGGGTCGAGGGGAGGGAAGAATGGAGAGGAGGAGAGGGTAGGGGCGAAGGGGGGGGTGGGGGTGCCGCCCTGAGGGGGTGGAGGGAGGGTTGGGGATGCTTGGTAGTGGTGGCTAGGTTTCATCTTGCAAAAATAATTTTCATTTTGGTTTGTTTTCGCAAAATAATTTTGATTTTGGTTTGTTTTCGCAAAAAATGCTTTATAAGGTTTTTTTTCCGCAAAAATGAACTCGTAAAAGGTTTTTTTGGCAAATTTTCCTATGTCTTTTAATAGAGAGTATGGTATGAAATGAAGGAGAAGCGAGGCGGGGGGATGAGGCGGGACGGGTGGGGATGGGGCGGATATAGCATAAAATCTACACCCGTTACACCACCCATTACAGGTACGATTTTCATCCCCATTCCTGCCCCATCCCCGCCAAACCTAGACCTATCCCCGCCCCATCCCTAATTGGGCGGGGATGGGGCGGGTCTCCTACTTGACCGTTCCTACTGCCACCCCTTATAATAACTCACAGTACTAATATCTCGACCTCTTTTCACTAGATTGATCCGTGTGACATGTAAAGTTATACAAGTGATGTGTTCATTGAGATAGGTGATTTTAAATATTAGATTTTAATGAAATATATGGTTACTTTAATAAAATATGTTTGAGAAAGACCTTTTGTTATAATTTTTTTGAAAAAATCTTTATCTCTATTCTATAAGTGAAGCGAAGGGGGACACTAAAAAATCAACATTTTTTAAAAATCCCTAATTTAATGGCACAGCTCCTTCTCCAAAAATAAACGTTTCTACAAACTTTAATTTTGAAAACAAAAAAAAAAGTACAAAACACCCTGATTTAGGGGGTGAAAGTTCGGTGTACGGTTTTGATTTAGGTATATTCCAAGCCTATGGGAACAAAATTTGAATTTCAATTTTCCAGTTCAAATCCAAAGCAATCATTGTTTGACTCCAAACCAATCCAAAATTTCAGGTACTAGATTGGATCCAATCTTAAATATCCAAAATTTTAGAACTCTATTCTTTCCATGAAGTAAATTAGGCTGCGAACATCCGAATATCATAATCTACACGTTTGGTTGGTGAGAATCGCAAGATTGAGATTAAGAGTGAGTGGTGATGATGCCTGGGAGTCTGAGAGACAAAATCAGAGAGATAAAATAAAAGTAACTATTCAGTTAGGGTTAGGGGAAGTAGGAAACTTGTGAGAATTGAGATTGAGAAAGAGAAAATGAAGGCATATATATGGAAGGGAGAAGAGGAATAACTGGTAGTTTATTTTGTACTTTAGGGTGTTTTGTATTATTTTTTTCAAAATTAAAATATGTAAAAACAGTTAATCATGGAGGGGGGGATATGGGGATTTACAAAAAATGTTGATTTTTTGGTGTCCCATTTCTCTTCACTTATAGAATAGAGATAATGATTAAAAATTTAGGATAGATTTTCAGATTGATGTGTAATTGTGTATGCTTAGTTAGAGGATGCAAACTGGTCATACGAGACAGTTCCAAGTCGGGTTATATCCGAGTCACCATTAAATTTAGACAACATTAAGGCCAGGTCCATTATGTTGTGCCACATATTCGTGGAATTCCGGTCTGGGTACATGTTTGAAGACTGGGGTCAATGCCGGATGTCGAATCATTTCGGGTAAATCCGCACCGGGGTAATTTGGGTTAGGTTATATCTTGCTTGGCTTTTGAGTGAATTTTTTACCAAGTTAATCCTTCTTCATATCCACAGTTGTTCAACCATTATCTGTGTAAATACACCATGCCATGTACTTTGTTTATGCCTTCTAGCATCATCTTCAATTAATGAAGTCAATCAGAAATTATCAAAAAAAAAAGAAATGGATGCAATTTTTTTCGGGTCAATTCCGAGTCGGGTAGATTTAGTTTGAGTTGTCTCCGGATACGAGTCATATTTGGGTCTAGTTACTTTGGAGGATGGGTTATTCGGGTTTTAGTTCTTTCTCGAGTTGTAATATTCGGGTGAATATGGGTATTCGGTCGATTATCGAGTGCGGGTTCGTTTTGCGAACTCTATGCTTAATGGTATTCTTTTGATAAAAAATCGAAAAGAAACTTCTAAAATTTAGCGCTTCAATGTGCAAGTTACTCCTAAGACAACAAAGCGCAGAGCTGATGTAAGCCCTACAATTCTGAATTTCGCTGCAATTTGAATTTTTCCCCTCGAATTTCGAAGGTGAAGTAAACCCTAATTATGGTTGATCAACACCCATATTCGATGGGAGAATCGGTAATTTCCGTTATATTGAACTCGATTTCCATTGCCTATTATTAATTCGATGAATTGATAAAATGCAGAGATTTGTCATTTAAATGAGAGTACGAGAATAATCTCTTCGTTTGTATGATAATTACTTGTTGCAGGAATTTATTCAAGATGAAGATATACGGATTGATACCACAAAAGCTAGATGTATGTGTTTGATCTTGTTTACTATTGATAAAATGTACTCCCTCTTCCGTTACGAAATCAATTCAACACTTACATTTTTGCAGCCTCCAGTGCACTATTTTGACTGTTAATATCTCTAATTATGAGTTAGTAAATGTTGTGACAATTTGATATTTTGAGACCTAAGCACTGACTATTTTCATTGTTTCTGATGGTGTTGCATTAATTTTGGAACGGAGGAAATATGTGTGTTTTGTGTTTCACTTCCTTCTATTTGAATTGACAATTTGAGAGGGATTTTTTTTTTTGCATTGCTACAGTTACAAATGTCATCAAAAGACATGCAGAACTTACAGAGCGTCTTTCCAGGTATGAATCTTTCATAATTGCTAATGTTTAATTGTATTTCTATCTTCTTTAATGGGAGTAATATAGTTGACCTTTTTTTATGGGGATGGACGCTTAAGAACTTAATTATAGGGGTTGGTGCAATGTAGAAAAGCTTGGAGCTAACATATGTAATTGACGAGTCTCAGGAAATTACCAAAGACAGTTGGTTTTCTTTCCATCTATTATGTTTTCTCTTGAGGGTATAAGCATTTGAACTTATGTTTGTCGATATTGTTTGTTTAAAAGGCGTTGTCTTTTACAAAACTATGCCAAAGGCATCATACATATATATGATAACTTAGCAATTGCTTTGCCATGCTTATTGATTCCATATGAAGTGTTCTAATCATTAATCTGATTGGTGAATTAATAGCCATTAAGTCTCCCACCAGGCCACCACATATGAATATATGATAGCAATAATATCAAATGTTGCTTGGATTCTTCATTTTACCTTAAGTACCCATGTCCAATCCCGACATTCCGACATGGGTATCTGAACTTTGATCTTCATTTTTTTGGCAAAAATCATTTAAACATGTCACAAAATAGCCAAGTCATACACTTTGACACGTACCCATGTCTAACATTAGTACCCAATACATAGTAACGCAGATTAAATCTAAATTACAATAGTAGATCACAAGTAACTTCCTAAAAGCCCATGCATGTGGCGACATCTAAACTTGTTGTTGATGAAAATCAGAATCGTGTCGTGCTTGTCTCTTATGCTTACTGGTGGTGGGAAAAAGGTACTTGCCTCGTTTCATCGTGATCCTGCTGAATATTACTTACCATCATTATTGTTCTCAAATACAAGAGCTGTGTGGTTTTACTGTAATTAATCTGAACGGCGAATTGATAGTCATTAACCCTATTGCGTTTTCTACACTTCTTTTATATGAGATGTGTGCGCATTGTGTAGTCAGTAGTGTATAAATAAGATGAACCAAGTCACCTCATATCTTTCTAAGATTCAAGAGTCACCTCATTTTCCTTTAAAAGTCACCCATTCGTATTAAGCTTACTCATAAAAGTCGATGACTATTTCTATTGGTAGTACTATACTTAATGTGTGCTAACTGCAATAACATATTCCCTCTATTGCAAGAAGTTAGAGAGTACTATGACTCACAGCTCTCCGTAGTTCTCTTAAGCTTTTTAAGACTGTGGGAGTATCTGTAGTCGGTCGTTAGGTTTTAATAGTCATCTCGTGATCTCTATACTAGTGAAAAAATGGTTGTAACTGCCTAACTGGAGTGTATGATTATCTTTTAGGGATTCTGACAAGATGGTATTTGAGCACTTGCAAAAAGAATTTGAAGCTGCACGAGCATCTCAAACTCAAGGTAGCTGTTGCACATAATTTTCTTTAGTATCTATTGGCAAATGGGTGTGCCATTTCGCTCTCCAGAACTCATTGTAGGATTTAACTTTTTATCTGATTTTATCTAGTATACCTATATCATAACAATGGCCATTGTTAAACAAAATATTCAAGGAGATATATCTCAGGGTATTGTGAACTGAATTTTAGCATTTGACGTCAGAATATTCAAGGAGATATATCTCAGGGTATTGTGAACAGAATTTTAGCATTTGACGTCAGCAGACTGGAATTTTTTTTTGAGGCATATGCTTTTTCAAACAAGTGTTTGAGAATATTTGAGATCTGAACTTTTGGATCTTATATCTTGTTCACTTTCTTGTGGAAAAGTTTATTCATTCGTGTAAATAACTCCTGGGTTTATGGCTCACATGAGGAGTTTGAGATGTGTGCAAGACATGCAGATTGACCTCGGCTTAGAAAAATAGCATAAGCAGGGGAGACTGGATACGCAAGCACAAGTCATACAGTACCAGAAAGACTCGTGGTTGAGGTCTAGTGAATGCATACTAAAGCACCATCGCGTTAATACCATGAATTAGAAAATGCTGCAAAATCTCTATCTGAGCTTGTAGTTATGTCCTTTATAAGATCTAGATGAACCAAGTCCTGTATAATCACCTTTCCTAATGTTCTGGGCCTCTTGCTCTCTTTCGAGGAGTAGTATAGAGGGACTGTGTGTTTATCTCTACTATTCTTACCCCAGCCTTAATTGCTATGAAATGAGAGAATGACAACTATAATGTACTGAAGCAAGTAGCTGTTTTGATGCTCACAGACATTTCGATGCATTACTATTGATTGCTTATTGTATTTATTGGCTGATCACTAGCTGTGAATGTGGACTAAATGAAATAACCCCTGGTTTCCAATAATGCTTTTAAGTGTTTTTTGGGTCGTCCAAAGGTAACCCAGTGGTCGAGGAGGCTCCTGCTTTAGTATTTCCTTTGTTAGGGTCATTCATTTTCGTTTATTATGATTTGACAATAAAGTGAAAGTTAATAATGCATTCCTGCTAATATTTCAAAAGGATTCATGGTTACTTATTGATCTAGAATATCTAGTGGTCTGACTATGTAAAGGGAGGATAAGCCATTTCATTTTGAGGAAAAGGTGACTTGAATGTTATGGTAGTAGATCTGGAGTCTGGACTGATTTATTTTTTTTGTCCTGTAGCCATTTATGGTTTGAAATGGAGAAGTTGTCGAGGCATTGAGATATGATTAGTGTATTAGTTGAGCTTGCTCTACATTCTTTTACTAGTGATGGTGCTCTTAAGGTTTCATAGGCTGTTTAGAAAGTGTCATTTACAGCTCCAAGCTTAATACAACTTAGCAATTTGTCACTTTGTTATCTTATTTTTAGTGGGTCATATAGTTCTAGAATATGATTGCTAACGACCTCTTCCTCTTTTTCTCTTTCTCTCTCTAATAATCTATAAAAAGGGAGGTGATTTTAGATGATGCTCTCCTCCTAGTCATCATCTGTGATGTGCCTCTAATTTCATATAATAGTGTACCATTTTCTCATTCGTCTCTAACGTCTGAGCTAAGTTCGAAAGTCTTTTTGCAGAGATCTCTCTGGAAGGTGAAGATTGGAATGATGGCCTGCTAGCTACAATAAGAGAGAGAGTATGTTATGTGGATACATGTATTTGTATATCTATGCAAAATATTCTATTTTTTTAATTCTATTTAAAAAGCAAAGTTTCTTGTTTTTTATGTTGCATCTGACATTTTCAGATTCATGCACTTGGTTGAGGTACTTGGAATTTTTTCTTTGTTAGGTTCACATGGAAGCAGATAGGAAGTCAACATCAGGGGATTCAAATATTGAGCTAGATTCTCCCTTTCTTGAAAAAATTACTTACAGGGTGGGAAGTAAGGTAATATCACCTGTTTTCCATTCTGTAGAAGTATCTCATTGTGAATGGGGTGAACTTCAAGTAAAAGGCTTGAACCAAATATAAAATGGTTTCACTAAAAAAAAAAAAAACTAGACAAATTCATGTGTTAGCAGAATGTGTATTTTGTTTAACTCGTGTACCAAAGTTCTGTTATTCCTAGCTCAAATGCAAAAACGTTTACTGTAAGTAGTCATGGCCACGGTCCGGCCGGGCTTTGCCAGTGGCCGGTTTAAGGCCGGGCCGGTTCGGTCAAGAGTGAACCCGAATCGGATTGGCGGAGACCGGTCCGGCCGGTTCGAGATCGGGGTTGAGGATTGGCGAACCCGAACCGGCCTGGTGCGGTTCATGACGGTTCGGTGGGTGGTCCGTGTTCGGCTTGGTTCGGGTGGTCGCAAGACGGTTCACATCATATCCCAATATTCCCCAAAATCCTAAATCCAAATCAAGCAAATTCACGCCATACCTAAACTTACAAATCTCCAAAAAATTGAAGCCACAAATAATTTCTCAATTGAACGATAATAATCAAATCTCGAAACGATTGATGGCACAAAAAAATCCCAATTGAACAAAACTTCAAATCTATACTAATTTAATTGAAGAAGGAATCGACCGGCGATGGTGGGCACGACTCCACGACAGTTTAGTGAGCCGAGGACAAGCCAGCGCAAGCACGGCCCACCACTAGGCACCATGAACGACGCACTTCAAACCGGCAGAAGAAGAAGAGAGCAAGCGGTGGTGAGGCTTCCAAGCACACATGACACTCATTAAAGTATTTAAAGTTTAAACTAACGAGTAATGATGAATTGATGATGATGATGAATTGATATGCACCACCGAGGTAGCAAGAGCCGTATTCGACAATTCGAGAATGTCGAAGAACTCGATAGAAGGAAGCTCTTCGTTTTCTCTCTAAGGTTTTATTTGTTTTGTTTCTTTCTGACTTCCTGAGTTCCTTGTTCCTTCTTTTACTTATTCCTTTTTTCTTTTTCCTTTTTATTTTCTTTCTTTCCTTTTTTCCTTTGTTTTTTAATGTAAAAGACTAAAAGAGTATTTGACTACTAATGGAGATTTGGATTATTAATAGAGGGCAAAAGCATATAGTGCCATTATTAACTTAATACTTTTATAAACATGACAATTAGAAAGTAAATTATCTATTTTATATTGTTGGCTTCTTCACCAAAAAAAGAAAAACAGGCTATGAGTCCAGCATACGAAGATAAAACCAAAACATTACATCTCAATCCTAAATACAAAATAAGATATTAAAGAATGCGAAAACCAACTATTGAGAATAAATTAGAATATATAACAAATATTTCATTACAAAAAGAATTTACAATGTCAAAGTAACAATTTATGATAAATAAGATATTCTAACAAATATTTTCTTATAATAAGAATTTGATCAAATAAGAATATCCAATAAATAACAATTTACATATATGATAATTTCAGTACAATAAGAATTTATAGTGTTTAATTTATTTACAATAAGATTTTACAATACAAATTAAATGCTAAAACAAATAAGATTTTGCAATATATATTATTTACAAGAATAATAAAAATTTATATGTAATTCTTATAATTAAATTAATAAATTATTGAAAAACACCCCCCCTTTTGATGGGAGGGGGGCTTGGATTTACATTTGAAAATTACAATATAATTTGGCAATTATATTGGAATTTTCAAGGAGTAAGCCGCCTACGTATCCCTAAGGAATCAAAGCCCACGTAGTTCTCTACGTACCTTATTTTATTTGAAGTCGTGGTTGACAGTTGAGTACTTGAGTAGTTGACTATTGTCCGGCATCCGTGTGTTCCCCTGCATTGGATGAACTAGATGATTCGGTTTCCATGAGCATCCAAGGATCATCTTCTTCTGCTTCATCTTCCCTTAATCCTTGTGTTCTTTTTTCAGCTTGATCCCAATCTTTCTTGCAAACGCAAATCTCGATGCTTTGTGGAGCTAGACGAGAACTTTTTTCATCCAAAGACTCTTCTACCCGCACTAAAAGCAGACTCCGAAGCAATAGTTGATGTTGGAATTGCAAGTATGTCGCTTGCAATTCTAGCCAAAATGGGGAATTGATTTTCCTTAAGTTTCCACCATTTAAGAATGTGGAAATCTGCACCTATTTCAAATTGATAGGACAAATAATCGTCTACCCCCGCACAAGCGGATCCGAAGACACTAGTTTTTTGTTTCTTCAATATGTTAGTAATTAAAGAATCAAAGCGAACAAGTATTTGCATGTCCTAAGTCGGAACAAATTCGGGGTCATAAATTGAGACATAATGATCATGAAGTTCCTCCAAAAGGTGTCTACACTTCAAAACATAACTACCAACATCATAAGTAACACCTAAACATTGATAATAGAAATTTAGCAAGTTTGATAGGCCATCAAGTTTAAGTATTTGGATCAAGTATACAAGCAACACCATAAATGTACGGAAATTCACTAAAATATGCAAACCACTTTACCTTCATGCTATCAAGCACAACTTTGATTTCACTCACATCCAATTTCTCATTGATGGCATGTACCACCTTAATGCATTCTACGATTACCAAATGAATGTTGGGTTCATAAACCAAAGAAAATGTGTTAGTAGCATTGTGAAAAGATTTAAGAACATCCCGAACAAGCATTGCAACTGTCCAATGATAATAAGTAATCAACATATCTTCTTTCGAAACAACTTCATTATATAAAGGAGTCATAACATCACGATACCTGATTGCATCATTCAGCAGTTTATAAGTAGAGTTCCATCGTGTTGGAGTATCAAGAGACCACACCTTCTTCGGCAATCCGAATTCCTTATACAATGCCATGTACCTCCTCTTAACCTGGTTTTTTCTGCGGACCCGAACGATATTTCTAATGGGCTCTAATAAAGGTTGTAAAAGGCTATACCTTCTTGAAGCAGACGAGGTTAAGTATATGAGCACAACATCTAACATGTAAGAATTGACCATCTAATATAAGCTTAAATGTACTTTCCTGCTTCAAGAAATCAATGGCCTTAGTGTTGGCCGTTGCATTATCCATAGATAACGAAAATATTTTATCAAGCAAATGATATTTCTTACAACACTCCATTAAACGGGCTTTTATGTTGTACCCACTATGACTCTTCCATAAGCTCAAAAGCAATAATACGTTTCAGTAAAAACCACTCATCATCGATCCAATGGGCAGTAACACACATAAAGGGTTCACCAAAACATGAGGTCCATGTGTCCGTTGTCAGGCTAATGCGACCGTTGAAGGTACGAAACATCTCCATCATATGACTTCTATAGAGATGAAATGCAGTTTGTGTGCGACGCTTAAGTGTGTTCCTAGGGACTTTCCTAAATGCTGGTTGCAAAGCAGTTCTATTGAAATATTATGCATCACTTTCCCCATGGCTGAACGGCAATTCATCAGTGATAACATATTTAGCAAATTCATCAATCATACGATCTCTATTATAGGAGAAAGGCATACCTGCGCCGGGCATCTCACCTGCATACCCGTGGAGTTGTGTCTGGGTGTTTCGGTCCCCGCCACTAACATTCTCTGCCGTAAGGCCATGTTTGTTGGTCAAATGACGACCCAAGGTCCCCGTTCCACCACCGTTCCTCCAGTTGTAAGTCGGTGGTGGGTTGACGCCTGCATTCTTGCAAAGCTGACAAATGCACTTCCAGTGTCTGGGTTCATTGGTAGCAACCTTTTCAAAGAATAGCCACACCCATGACACTTTTTTGGTTCCTTGAGGTTGTGAGCCACCAGCTCCGTCGTCGTCGTTGCCCACATCGGTTTCACCGGCTTCATCTACAATATTTAAGTTAACATATATTTACTTATTGTCGATTAACATAATTAACATTAATTACCTACGTGCTAGTCTATTTGCGTACTTATTATTGCTAAAACATTATTAATTAAAAAAAATCATGATTAACCATCATAATTTTTTTCGATTAATAATCACAATTAACTAGCTAAGTGATAATTTATTTACGTACTAATTATACATAATTATTATTGATAAAACATTAACATAATCACGATTAACTAGCTAAGTGTTATTTGATTTACATAAATAACATAATTGTTATTGCTTAAATCATTTTTATGTAACATAATCATGATTAATTATCTTAATCATTATCGATTAACATAATTACCACTAATTAGTTAAGTCATACTTTTTTTTACATAATTGTTATTGCTTAAATCATTTTTATGTAACATAATTATGATTAATTATCTTAATCATTGTCGATTAACATAACTACCACTAATTAGTTAAGTCATACTTTTTTTTTACATAATTGTTATTGCTTAAATCATTTTTATGTAACATAATCATGATTAATTATCTTAATCAATATCGGTTAACATAATTACCATTTAGCTAAGTGATAGTTTATTTACATAATTATTATTGCTAAAATATTATTAATGTAGCATAATCAATGATAAATTATCTTATACATTGATTATTAAAATAATCACAAATAACTAGCTAAGTGATAGATGATTTGCTAATTATTGAACACTAACCCGGTTGTTGCATGTTTGAAGCCGGTGGTTGTCGGTTGGGTGGCTGCACAAAAACTTCATTATCATCTAACAACTCATGTTCTAAATCTTGGATGAAATCGCTATTGTCGATGGACGGTGAATTAGAAGAACCACCCCTTCGGCTACTTGAACCAACACTCTTACCTCTTCCAAGTAATTTTTTGAAAAATTTAGACATTTTTTGGAGATAGAAACTAAAGTATAAAAGTAATATGATATTGTTAGAACTAATAAAGTCAAAAAAAATAGTAAAGCAATAGATTAAAGAACTAAAATTTAGCTAAGTAAACAATAGAAAGCCAAAGAAGAAATTAAGATGTTCCTCAATAAATAAATTTGGAAAGTAGGATATTTATGTAGTACTCAAAGAAGTAGAAAGAAAAGGTTACGTATGCGAGATTGAAAGAATTTGAGAGTATGAGATTGAGTCGCTTTCGAATTGTGAAGAATGAGAATGGTCGAAGGAGGTATTTATAGGAATTTTTTGGGGGAAATTTTTTATTTTGAAATTCAATTGGGGTGGGAAAATCATGAAGTATGTTGGGAGATAGTTGATAATTGATGAATTGGGGTGAGCGGATGATAATTCATCCGTTCAGCGTTATAATTGAGGAGAAAAGCTGCAACCTACAAGCAACCTACAAGATAGAATAGCAAAAGCGGATGATAATTCATCCGTTAGGAGATATAATTGAGGAGCAACCTGCAAATAAATAGTAGAGCTACATGATACAAGATACTGAGATAGACTGATAAAAGCAAAAGCCCGTGTTCTCGCAAATGAATTCGGTCATCACTAGTCATTTCCAACAAGAACATGAGATATTAATAGGGAATTCTCTTTTAAAAAAAATGAATAGTTGCCTACTTGTCCAAAGCACAATTCTCTCTTTATCACACTTTCACAGTTCACTAACTTCACTTGACAAGACCGCAAAGACTACCCGCGCAACTTTCCGACCCAATTTCTTTTTTTTTTCTTTTTCTTTTCTCTTTTAATCTTATCTCCTCCTTTCATCCTTTGTAAGTTTGTATAGCAGTCATTCAGTCAACAAGCCTAGAGTGATAGAGTCCTAGACTCAACCAACTCATAACATTTATTGTTTGCACTTTGCAGGAATCCACCGGTTCCACCTTCACGGCTTCACGCCTTCACCACTTCCAGTTTAAGTTTATCACTGAAATCTTTCAATTTTTAAACTTGCAATTGCACGAATTTTTTTGAAACTTCAGGCTAATGCAATTTCTGGGAACTTGAAGAGGAAGGCAGGAACCTGAATCAAATTTTTTTGGAACTTCTTTCAATCGCTGGTTTGTGGCGGTCCGAATGGGCGGTTCTTGGGCGGTTCTTGGGCGGGCTAGTTACGGTCCTTGCTGGCGGTTCAGGTTCAGGTTTGCGTGCGGGCCAACCCACGGTTCTATGCGGTCCACGGTCCGGTTCTAAGGGTGGTCCGGTCCAGTTCTCGTCCTCCACCTCTCGGCCCACGCCAACCCTGTCTTTCTAGCGGTCCCGGGCCGGTCCTGAACCGTCGTTTTTGTGGTCCGGGCCGGGCCGGTTCTTCATCGTGTCGGTTCAGGGCTGACAACGTTGGGGCCCGCCCATTGGCCACCTCTAACTGTAAGTGGTGACTCATTATGAGCTATATCAAGCTTGGTAGGATAAACCAACTCAGCCAAATTATATTAAAACTGTAGCACATGTATGTTCGACATATTTTGCTGTTCATGCTCAGTGTTCAAGAATTAAATTTGCCCTTATGAAGTGTTTGAAAGTTTGATCATACATCTCATTGTGTTAGAAGAGGAGAAAAATTAATATATGTAGTTGAAGTGAGGAGGAAACGGTTAATGCTCTCTTATTAATTGAGAGAAGAAAGAGGGATGAGTAAATAATATATCTGCAGTGAAATGTTATCACTTTTCCCCTTCCTGTCGAACGTGACATGTAAGATCTTTCCATTTTATTCTTTTGTGTGTGTGTGTGTGTGGGTGGGGTGGGGGGGGGTGTTCGAATATGCTGTAGGCAATTCCATTCTTCAGCTTCCAAAGGATTTGATTGATAGGATAATCGATTTTAAGAAATGGGCCATGATCTGCTAAACTTACTATTAACAAATTATTGTTTTGCAGGTAGTGTCAGACTAAAGAGCTAAGAAACTCTCGATTTCAGGGATAAAATTCCACTACTATAGTCTTACGCTGTTCTTGGAACTGATCTATTCATATGGTTTATGTCTCTTTTACTGTCTGACCCCATTAGCTGATTGATATATTCGACTTGAAAGTTGTTCTCATATGTGCAATAGTCACTCGATCCCTGGTTTTACATATAAAATCGAAGGGAGGGAGGATGATTTGATCCTGGTCCTAGAGGTCCGAACATGCAGAGCCTCACCCTGAGCATTCACTCATTGCTCAATATGTAGATTAATTTTAAACATTGGCTACAAGACAGTTCTGTCATCAGTTAAAGGCTTGAAGCTTATGTTTGTTATGGTTGACTTTTGAAGATACATGTAATGAATTGGAAACTAGACAGAGTAACTAAAAGAAGATGAGGATTTTCATTACTAAAGTGAGATATTGCAGCAAATGTAAAACATAGATTATCAAGTTTTCAAGTGACTTGACAAACTCCAAAAGCTAACATTAAAGTAGCTCTCCAATATTTTCATCATGCCTCTTCCTCTCACTAATTTTTTCCATATATAGAGCTAATGTACTTGCTTTCTCGCCAAGCTAGCCTAATTATTATGTACTTCCAATATCACCCCTTGCCTATACCCAATGCATAAGAACGTGCTTTATGATTATTGTAGAATGAGAATTGGGGATAAGAACTAAAATCATGATTCAAAATGGGGCCACATTTTTTTGGTGAACAAGGGAAAGAATTACTTAAATAAAGACTATAATAAGTTTTTGACGTTCCAAATATAGCCATTCAAACAGTAACTTGGGGGGGGGGACAATATACTCTTTCTATAACTCTATTGTAATTATTAATTTACTTGTTATACAGGTTATATGTTGTTTGGAATGTGCAAGGATTGGAATACAGTATGAAACATCATTTGCTGGTAATTCCAAATGCCCCTGATGTTGTTTGTTTTATCACCATGCACTATTCCTTATTACATTTCGAACTTGGCATTGAATTCGCTTCTTAAACTCTAATTTCATTATGCCTTTTTTGGTTGGAAAGCCTGATTGACTCTAATATTTTTCCGGCTTGTTGGTCTCTTTCTTTTTGCTTCGTGCTTCTTTTTTACCCTTTTTCGGGATTTGTCTGTTATTGAAAAAATCAGTTGAGGTCAATTGAACATGAAGTAGAATTCGGGTCAATTACAAGTCAGATTGAAATTAGGTCGAGTTGATAAATATCGGGTTGAAATTGGGTCGAGGGCTGAGGTGGGTTGAAGTTAGGTTGGGTTAGATGCGAGTCTTATCGGGTTAAATCAGGTTTCGGCGTCATCAACTCATCACGGGTTAGGTGCTGATTTGGTTTGGGTGTAATCTCTCCTTATCAGGTCACCTTAAGTATCGGGCCATTTTTTATCGGGTGCAGTTTGGTTCAGATTTCAAATTCTTGGATCAACTTGGCTGTTAGGTTAAGATGATCATATATTCGGGTACAATTGGATATGCTCGTCATCAGGTCAGGTCAAGTTTTGACAACTTTGCCTCGAAGTGTCTTTTATTGTCCTCTCTCCTTGCTGAGTCCTGAAAGTTTGATTTAGTGATTTTAGTCCCTTGGGCTGATGTTTTTATTTTGTTTGAATCGTATTCTTTTTTTGCCGGTATTTCTTGTTTAATGGAGTGTTAGTTTCCAATTGTTGATCCTTGACACAAATTGTATATTGAAAACTGTGCCCAAGGTGTTACAATTGAGGCTTAACTCTTAAGATTCGGAGAGGTGTCTCTTTTAGATTCTTTTTTACAAAGAACTACATTTTGAATCCTAATATGGGGTTATGGTGTTATGAAACACAACTATTAATATCTGTGATTTATAATTTATATGCTTAACGTAATCACGTGTTATGTATCATTAAGTCAATGGATATATTTTTAGGGAAAGGTATAAGCACATTGCTTTGCCTTGGGAAGAATCTTTCTCTCTTGTAGTCTTGTCTTTAGTCTAGATCCAATGAGAAATTTTGAAGAAGATTTTTGAATGGATACAGCCAGTTGAGTTTACATGTGCATCAGAGTATTGTTTCACTATTCTGTCTCTGTAATGACCAGGAGAACCATGCGAATTGTACCACTGTGTCCTTGAGAGCAAGTCATTTCTGGAGAAGATGACGGTTTTAGAGCACACATTCCTTTCTTTTTGCCTATACGAGAAGCTGAAAATGATCTTCTCTCGTCCAATGCAATGGTGAGGTTAGTTGCCTCACCCTTATGTACTTGCATAGTAGTTCCATACCTTCTGCCTATTCTGAAAAGATATGTATATTTTTGTTTCAGAAATTCATTGATCACGTTGGGGAACTGTTTCAGGCATATGTGGATAGAAGGGAGCAGGTATAATAGTACTACCTTGTTCCTCTGTGTAGTTGGGGATCACATGATTCAAAAGTGTGAAATTTACAAATAAAGCCATATTTTTTCAACCTCCTTTTTTTTGTAATAACCAACCTATGTCTGTTATATTATCCGTACAACTGTGATGATTCTTGTAATGTATAGCATAGTTTTAGTGATGCTTGTGAATTATGGGTCCGATAGAGGATGTTTTAGAAAACGCACTAGACTTCTCTCTTTCTTGTTTTTCCTTCCTCTCTTTGATATGTTGGGCTAATAAGGTTATGTACATTAGGTGAGATTTTGGCTCATGGAAGTTTTCCGAATGTGAGACTTAGCAATGAAGTGAAATGATGTGCACGACACAGGACATATGGAGTTTATGTTTGAATTTGCTTGTCTTTAAGATCAGAAAGAATCTTCGCCGTTTTTTCTGAGAGATTTTGAGAGTATATTTGTTGTTTTCTAAAATAAACATGTGCTATCTCATGTGGGTTATGAGATGGACGGTTGTTGACTATTAAAAGCGACTTGGTGGTTCTCATTTTTGGATTGCTTTGAAACCCATCTGGCATCTATTTTCGGTGAATTTACCCTGGAATGGATTGTTTTTCTCGAATGTATCATCAAAGCTGGGTGAAGTTAGGACTGGTGATGTAGGATATATTGCTGTTGAATAATATGAGTATCCTCCATAGTGAAGTTATTTCTAAAAAGTTTCAGCTTGAGACAATAATGAATAATATATTTGTAGCTGAATTTGAAGCTCTTTATGAATTGTGATGTTGCAAAATTTTAACTTATACGATTAGGGTAGACATGTAATAGCTTCCTTCATATATCTAGTAGTTTCTTGAGGCTTTATGCGGCTTACAAAATATTATGCACTTGAAAGTTGGCAATTCTTAGTTGTAGATTTTGAAATGAAATCCATATTGTAGCTGTTGGAGAAAAAATATATTTCGAGTGAAAATAGGCATCCACTATCACAGTGTTTGGAGTGTACATGCAAAATTTCCGGATATTTTGTTCAAACGCAGGTCGAATAAGTATTGTTGGAATGCCTTGAATTTGTAATTTAGCGCTTCGAAAAAACTCAGGGTATATGGGGTTTTCTGTTCCGTTTCTGTTTTGCGCCCCATATTTGCCCTATACCGCTTAGGTTAATTAGAAGGGTACTATATAACTTTTCTCGAAAAAAAGGGTACTATATAAGCCTTCTAATAAATTTATGCCTCTATACTAGGTTGCTAACACATTGTTAGTGAACCACGTTAAGTATGAGCGTTGATTATTCCTTCTTTCTTTGTGTGTCAATTGATTTCGTCATAATAAGTATATTATCTCAATGTTTGTAAAATATGATATGGACATATGGTTAGGTGAAAAGAAGGGCATTGACTTCTGATAGTTGGCTTCCACTGGTAGATGTGAGAATGTCCGCGCAAGTGTGTCTTAGACCATTGGAACTGTTGTGTCACTGAATTCTACATTGCTGCTTACTAAGTAGATTACATGCTTGAATGAGGCTTTAGAACAATCATAGACTGTTGTGTTACCCTAGATTCAGGCCCCTTGTCAACATAAATGTGGAAACCTGTAGAAGTTACGACTAAGACCTTGCCTTTATGTGGGGTAGTGATTGGGTCCCGCGGGGGTTTAGGGGGCTATCATCGGGATATACTAATCTCAAGGGGTATGATGTAAGCTTGGTGTAAAGGTAACTTCTAGACTGGCTCATTCTCTATTTAATGGAGAAGCTTTAGTTAAAGTAGTGTACAAATATATCTGAGAAATATTTCATTTATGAAAATTGAATCATTAGACTGTTACGTTTGATGTCTTATTGTCTTAGTTTCTTTGTCTCCCCCAATGTGCTCAATTGTGTCTTAATATCGGTTTTATACATGTATGATAAGATTAGAAAGGAGCGGAGGGGGGGAGAGGGAGAGAGAGAGAGACAGAGAAAGGAACACAGGAGAGAGAAGAGACTAACAAAGGAGAGAGACAATAGTAGAGGGAAGTGGAAGAGAGAGTAAGTAGCAGACGACAGATAAGTTCGGCCCGTGAGGGATGGATAATTTTCTGGGGAATTTTTTTGGAATGTAGAACTTGGGTTCCATGAAAAATGATGCCACACGCCAGGGGCAACTTGTGTTGTTTGACTTTATCTGTATGACTCTTTTCATTGAATGTTTGGGGTGTCAGCTAATATTTTCTTTAAGGGAGTTTGACAAGATTAGAAAGCTTTTTTTTCTGGGGTGTTAGTTGACACCCCATGGCCCTTGCACCTCAGGGGGTGGTTCTGAGGAGTGAATTTCACTAAACCTTCTTTTGTTGTTCCCTGGAAAACTATATGTTGATGTTGTTATGTTCTTTCCTGAATGAGTATTTCATGTAAGAACATGGACTTTCACTGTTAGGTACCTGTGCTTGAGTGTGCTTGAATAAATGGAATTATGGATGGACCATGAGACATGCAGACTAGAGCCGACATGAATGGCTTTGTAGCAAATCAAATGCATAGAGAGAATATTGATAATTTGGATTTTAAATATATCATAATGGAAATGAGGAAAATTATTGTGAACCATAGTGAGTCAATGATCCTTGGACCGATTATGACCTCTTCTGTTGACGTGGTAGATTGAGCCTTCTCTAATAAGTGGTAAATTCATGAACTTTCCATTACTCCCTCCGTTTCTTTTTAATCTACACTTTCTTTTTTGGTCTGTTTCTTTTTAATCTACCCATTGTTGCATTTTCTATTCTTGGTAACATGTCCCATCTACTTTGTCCTCTTTTTCCACCCATGTCATCCACTTTTTAATGTTTTAACCCACTTTATAGCTTCTCTTTCTCACTTTTCAGTTTCTCTCTCCACTTTTCAGTTTCTCCCATACTTTTGTACTTCCACCATGGTTCTCCCCCAAAGTGAAGTGAGTAAACTAAAAAGAAACGGGTAGTATCTAATGGAAAATAAGTATAAGATTGATTAGGTAAAATTTTCGAAGTTAAGTGAAAAAAGGTAAGTGTATAATTTAGTTAATAATTTTCTTTTGTGTCGATATATGAGATTTCTTACATCTAGAAATATAAGAACATATATGGCTTTAATTCGATGGGATTAATATTAAAAGGATGTGGAAGTGTGGGGTTACTGCAGACTGATGAATCCCATAGGGAGAGAGGAAAAGAGAGAAATAATGTAAGGTTATGTTTGTGAAGGAGGTTTTACAATTTCTCCATTCAGGAAGTTTGGTGGTGATGCAGCAAAAGGCCTACCAGTTAGGGAGGTGATAGTTGAAGCCATCAAGTTGTTAATATCTCATGTAGATGATGAACTTAAATTTAAGTATCAGGTATTCAGCAGCGAAGAATCATCCCTTTGTTTACTTGTTTCATCTAAAAATGGCAGAAGACAAGGTTTGTGCTCGGTGGTGGTTGATGGAAGTAAAAGATAGTGGAGTTAAGTGAAATTTAATGCTAATGGGTGAAGAGAGAGAGTTATTTGATCTCACCTTGCTCTCTCACTTTCCTTCATGTCTTATTTTGGTACGGGGAAAAGAAGGGATGGGTTGGGTTGGGGTTGGTTTTGTAGTGTCTTTTACTTGTATAAATTTATGGCAGTGTCTCCTTGCTAGATGAACTGTTCAGTTTCAAAAATGGATTATGGTTCTATCCACTGACAATTAGGTCGGCTTTTCTGATTTTGTCTGACAGGTGCGCGTCATGAAAGACATTTATGGGAACCAAATCGGAGATCTCTATCATAGCCTTCCTTATCATATGATTGAATTTGTGCTGGAGGATTTCGAATGGTAAGTGTATTCAGAGTTGCTTTTGGTAGAAGAATTTTTGGTAAGGTGTTGCGCCACAAATTTTTTTCTGTTAGGATTGACTGTAGATTAGGGAAAATAAATTCCGATGCACTTCTCAGCAGTACAACTAATGCTAGTAACTTTGTAGCTTAGTTGGAAGCTACATGGTATCTAAGATTAATATGCTAAATTACCAAATGGATTTGAGAAAAGACAGCATTTCTCCCCTTTACAGCTGTGTGTTAGCATTCTGACAACTAATTATTGTTTCTATGAAGTTCTATTTTTTTCTTCATATTTTCCTTATGTCCAAAGGAGAAAAGGTATGGAAATGACATGGATGATAGAACATTGATGTCCTAGCTGTCTTGTTATCTGCTTGACCACTTTCATTCACAATTTCTCGTCACCTTAGATGTTTTTGTGTCCTATAATTTGTTTTTGGCTTCAAATTGGTGATTAATTGATGGGGGCTATTTCATCGAATTTTAATTATTTGACCACTTTAAGTTGTTATGTGCATTTAAGTAATTATGGGATAGATATTATCTTGTTGATTGTCATTTATGTTCTGACTACTATAGCATGATTGTGGATTTCCTCAGCACCAGGATCACCATCAGTCTTAAATATGCAGATTTGGTGTTTGTTCTTCCAACCAGAATCAGAGTCATGGTTTGGCCATTAAACTCCTCACAGAAGGGCCTTGCGGGGGTGCCGATGAGCAGGAAGGGAGCTGGAGCATTGCCAAATCATCTTATTCCCACATGCCTATCTTATGCAGAAGATGCCCTACGAAGTTTTAGTATACCTGAAGGTAATAATTTAGAATTTAGTTTTGGAACTGACTGAGGTAATCATAAGTTCGTTCAGTATTTTTTTTGCGAGATGAAAGATGGTTATGTTATTACAATCTAGGTCATTCAATCTCTGAAATAGACCTATGCTCTACGTGATTACTCCCTCTGTCTGGAATTAATGTTCACATTGTCCTGATCCCTCTTAAAGAAGGATTTACCATTGATTGATATTCCCTTTATTACATTTGTCTCCTTTCTGTCCTATCTCCCAGGGTTAGTCATCTAACGTTAATCACTTAATCTATACAGACATCCTATAACTGTTACTACTTGACTATGATTTTTGGATTGAGAAAGTATTTGTTTGATATGATCATTAGAGAACATAATTTCATACTGATTCGGCTTGATCATGTCATACACTTTGTTCAAAATTTAAGCCTTTGGTGGAGCCATCATGTCTTTACTGGTATCCTTCCTCAGGTTTCCCTCTTTCTTATTTTCTAAACAATTGGTTTTCTTTATTTAAAGTGATATGCAATGCCTTTATATTGACATAGGAAAAGTTAGGTCGTTACTAATCTCCTAAGGTCAAACAAAGCCTAACTAAACCACTAAACCAAGTAAAGTGGTAAGCAATGGTCATTCTTCCACAAGGACTAAGGAACACCGAAATGTGTTGATAAAACAATAAGCTAGGCTGGATCAAGTCGGAAACTGTCAATAACCAACAACGGGCTACCAAATAAGCTAAATGTCAAATATAACTAAAATTAGGAGATGGGGTTAAACACCAACTAATCATGAAATAGGCATAAGAATATTAAACATGGAGATAAATGCGCGAACACTACATGCATTAGCTAATTGACCTGACATATAACTCCCATCTACTCTCATAGGCGAAGAAATTCTCAAAGACATCAAATAAGGACTCTCGTCCATTACTAACATATCCCGAGGTTCAAATAAGACCAAGTCAATAATAGAAATCAATAGGTCACACTCTCATGCCAACCTAAATGAATCTACTCTAATCCAATACAACATTCAAGTGATCAAAGAGAATGCAACATAGATTAGAAAAGCTAAACAAGTAATAATTTAATCACACAAATCTCTAAATCCAATCTCAAATGCCCAATTCAATCATGGTTGGGTTTTCGCCCAAACTCTAACTCACTAACTACTCCATAAACACAAAAATGAGAACTTTAGAGAAATTACCAACAAATAACATGATACTAAATATTAATCTAACATTAAACTAAACAAAATAAACCACAAATAATTAAACTAAGCAATTAACAACTAATCTAATAAAAACAATTAAAATAAAGCAACAAAAGAGGAGATAGAGTAAGAAATGCTCATTGATTGGTTGTAGAACTTCAATACTAGTTGTCACTCCTTGGATTTCAAAATCTTCAATCTCTATTTGAGTTTTCTCACTTTTTCCCTCTAACTTAAACTATGGAGGTTAATTCTCCCTAAAACCCTAAAACTGTCTAAAACTAAGAGTGGTGAATAAAACTTGGCTTAATAACTTCCCAAAATCAATTTCTTTTTGCTGCTAAATATCTTCTCTTCCTTTGTTTCACATAATTAAGCCATCCCATAGATTTACTTCAGTGAATCACAACCGTCGATTCATTTAATGAGTATTTAGCACGTTTTTATTTGAGCGCCTTCTCCGAGGTCGCTCTTAGGTTGCTCCTACTCTCTAAAACTTCTCTGTTTGAGGGTGAATTAGGACGGAGCGCCCGCTCCTCTTGGTTGGGCGAGATTTACTGGCGGAGCAGAGGTGGTGATTTAGTTCTGGATAAGGTGGTGCTGGTGCTGGTCTTTGGCGAAGTGAGGGTTGTTGTTTGACGAATGGGTGGGGGTGTTGAGTTGGTGGTATGGTGTGGTGTAGGTTAAGAGTAATGGTGTGGTGAATGTTAAGGTGACCTTCAATGACATTGATTTGGGGTTTGTTGTTCGTGCTCGGACTTTCAAGCTCGTTTAATTTCTTATGCCTTAGACGCTCACCTACACATAAACAAATACATAAGGGGAGAAACGAGGTATAGAAAATAAAATTACATAAAAAGAAATAATAAAAAAAGAACAACTAAAAGGAAATAAAAATAGAAAACTAATTACGAAAACTATATTAAACCATCTATACATTACTAAAATATAGGAAATAAATAAATTATGAAATTAAGAGCTAGAAACTAGCAAATAACACTAATTAAACAATTAAGCTACAAAATATAAAAAGAAGAATTAATGGCTAAAATGGATGAAATAGACTATGAAAACAATCTTAAAACTACTCGAAGTGACATAAATGTCACTTATCACATATACGATAGACTCACCAATGGGAGGGGAAGGGAAATCTAAGAAATGGTTTGGTATTTGTTGTTTGGTGGTGACTTGGAATCGCTTGAATGCGATTGTTTTTATATGTATATTTGATTAGTATATACATCATTATGCCTAGATACCCGTTCAAAACTTATTCATTATAAGTAAGTCTTGAATAGTCTCCGTTTTGGGACTATACTTAAACATCAAATGTCACTTAGGAAGTGAATGTGTGTTGATTCTTTGATTCTAAGTGAAATACGGTTAGTCATTTCCTTAATTTGTTCTCCGATTGCATATAAGATAAGCAATTATCTTCATCGTTTACTTCGAGAACTGAAGGGAAATGCTGCCGAATTTTACTTAGAATCAAAGATGATACATGCATTTACTAGTGGGATTGGACGTTTAAGGATGAGTTAGGTTGGAGAGATAAGGATCCAAATGGAAGCATGCATTGAGTTATATTTATGTGAATTTTTGAATTGACAATATTTTTTTATGTATGTATGTGTGGGGGCTTTTAGAAATGGATTGAAGTTGGATGTATGGAAAACGAAATACGTTGGATTTCATGCAAGGTGTGAATGAGTTTTGTAAACGTGCTACAGAGCATCAACAACTTACTTGCGATGATGAGATTTATTGTCCATGTGTTGATTGCAACAATGTAAATACGATTTCTGATATTAGGATTATAAGGGATCATATATATTATTCATCGTAGATTTAGGGCTGTGTATTATATTTGGTTATGGCATGGTGAGGAGGGAAAATATACTCAGGTGAAAATTAGTGCTGATGTTGTCACTAGTAAGACATTAGAGATTGATATGTCGAATGTTGGGGTTGAGTATGAAGTTGTGATTGAAGATCCTGTTAGGATTGAAGGTGATGATGTAATAGGTAATGATGAAAATAACTAGGGAGATAATAGTGACACTAAGGATGAAGAGTTTGGTGATGATCGATCAGGTGAGATGTTGGAGGGGACTTGTGACCATTTTAATGAGCGGCCACAAGTGTTTGACAGTTTGTATGAAGCTGCTAAGAAACCCCTTTTATCCAGGGTGTACAAAATACACTCAATTGCGTGGGGTTTTAACCCTTTTCAACATAAAAGCGAAACATAATTTGACTGATGTAGGCTTCACAGAACTCTTAGAAGCTTTACAAGATATGTTTTCTAAGGGTAATTTATTCCCAAAATCCACCTACTATGCGAAAAAAGTAATGTGTCCTTTGGGTTTAGAATATGAGAGGATTGATGCATGTCCGAATGATTGTTTGTTGTATTGAAATGAGTTTGCGGACCTTTATGAATGCCCCAGGTGTGGTAAGTCTCGCTACAAATTGCCAGATGGGGTTGAGTCTGGGCCGAACAATAAAGGTCCTTCTGCGAAAGTGTTGTGATATCTTCCAATTGTGCCAAGGTTCAAGCAGCTCTTTTGTGTTAAAGAAGATGCAAAGAATCTAAGATGACATGATGATCAGAGAAAGAAAGATGGGATACTTAGGCATCCAGCAAATACCCCTCAATAGAAGGCTATAGATTCCAAATACAGTGTGTTTGGTCAACAAGATAGGAATTTGAGACTTGCATTTTGTACGGACGGATTGAACCTTAAGGTAATTTAAGTAGTCAACATAATACTTGGTTTGTTCTTTTAGTAATATACAATCTTCCTCCGTGGTTGTGCATGAAGCATAAGTATATTATGCTGTCTCTCTTAATTTATCGGCCTAAGTAGCCGGGGAATGATATAGACTTCTATCTTGCGCCTCTCATCGAAGATCTCAAAAAGATGTGGGACGAAGGTATAATGGTTTTTGATGCGTATTCTAATAAGATTTCAGGCTTCGTGCTATGCTATTCTGTACTATAAATGATTTTTCTGCTTATGGCAATTTGTCGGGGTATAAGGTCAAAGGAAAAAAGGATGTCCAATTTGTGAGAATGGTATGGAGGCTATACATTTGCCACATTGTGGGAAACATGTCTATATCATTAATAGACAATTCCTACATATATCTCATCCATATCAAAAGAAAAAAATACCATTTAACGGGTTAGTTGAAAATGCTCTGGCTCCTAGACCGTAGACCGAAAAAGAAGTTTATAAGCGTGTTAAAGGAATAGGCGCAATATTTGGTAAGGGGGTTAAACCTTCGGAAGACGATGGTGACATTTGGCAAAAAGAGTATATTCTAGAGACTTCTTTATTGGAAAGAGTTACCGGTTAGACATTGTCTCGATGTAATGCATATTGAAAAAAAATGTTTTTCATGCAATTATCGGTACTTTGTTGAATATGTCGGGAAAGACTAAGGACGGTCTGAAGGTTCGTAGAGATTTAGAGAAATTGGAGATTCGGCCTAATTTATGCCAAACACTACTACAAAATGGATAAAAAGACCCCCTAAAAATCCCCTTAGAGACCCCTAAAGAGGTGGTCTCTAGCTCAACGGTCTCTTATTTTTAAATAAAAGAAAGAGACCACTGTCTAAAGGTCACTTCGATGTTGGTTGGAGGAACTAGGAAAGAAGGAAAATAAACCACTTATTTAAATCAGGTGGTCTTTTTTATTCTACCAAGAAACCACTTAGGCAAATAAGTGATCTATTAGGTTCCACTAAAAAGACCACTTATACTTCTAAGGTGGTCCCTTTGCCTAACATAAATCAATTTTTTTTTGAAAAAGTACGTATATACGTGTATGTGTAGCTCCACACCTTTTGTGTATTTGTACATGTAAAGAGAACACCATATTATACAGGTAAAAATACAACAAAATAATATTCTTCATAATACTCAAGTCATCGACCAAGTACTGCACTGTACCATATTGCTCAAAATTTCCTTTCATATATTCAAATACTATTAGTTACAGTATAATATCAGTCTTTGAAAAGCACTCGTACTATTGAGGTTTGATCAATTAAGATTATAACAAAGTCATTTGAAAAAATTCCTAGATGCACAGAAGCTGCTAAAACTTATATGATACAACTCAAGTATATATATGATCAAAATCCACACTTTCTCCGAGTTCTTCCACGTCTACTTGCTTATATTGTACTCGTGCACATATTCAGCCCAGAAGTCCATCAACTTGTTAATAATATGATTCTGAGGATAGATCGAAGCTCCACCAAATACTACAAAACAACAAAAATATAAATAAATACCATAAAAAAGGATTGCATACGCTTCTTTAAGTCAAAATATGCTTAGTTAAGGACGAGTAAGGACTAAAGTGCATTAAGTCAAAAAAATTGTAGCCCATAGCCAGCTAAAGCATAGTCAGACCCTCGTTCATTGCCCCACAACTCCCAACAACAGTAGTAGCAACAATTATCACAAGCACTAGCGTTAGCCATAACAAACGCAAGAGGCCACCACCACAGATACCACCAGCTATTAACATCATGCATCGACTAGAGGTATTATCCCAAAGAGAATGACATGAGCAATAACAAACTATACAAAAATGTACAATTAACTAACACCCGCAATTAAAAAAATGACGATAATCCAATAAAAAAGAAAAAGATAACATACTAATTGTTATCTTTTCTTTTTTTCATTTTAATATCCCCTGTTTCTTTTGATCTCACGTGGAAGTAAAGGTAATCTTTAAATATAAGTATGGTGTTTGGAACTTCTTAGTTCTTACCTTTTAATAAAAATTGCAGTGAACTTTTTCCAATCGAGAGAACTAAACTGAACACTTGACAATCAACTTCTCCTGCTACTTTGTACTTTTCAGCGAAGTTTACATCTTGAGCTGATTCTTTCAGTGTATCATAATTCTGTGACACTTTGTCTCATACACTTTGGCTAAAATGGTTTTAATGGGCAACAACAAGATATGAGTTTTCGTGCAACATAATCTAAAGCACTTATATTGGTTGATATATATAGTGAGTGTCTACAACAATAATGTAACAAAATCCAAAGGCCTACCTTCATCTTTATGAAACAGAGATATAAAGCAAATGTAAACTCACTCTTTTTCTTCTTGGTAATTGTCCCAGCAACGTGCCTGCTCTTACTATTTAGCATAACCTACAACCATATATTGAAAAAGGCTATAATTGAAGACAAATCCAATTGCAGATGCAGAAAAATTCAATTGACAAAACCATTGTCTTACACAGCTTTTTTCTGAATTTTACATAATTTCTACAGCAGATGTACCACAAAGCGCACTTGGTAACAATACTTTAAGAATAAAACCTATAATTGAAGAGAAATTCAATTGTAGATGCAGATAACAAGCAAAAAAATTGAAGCATAGTAACTAACAAACTAGATTCCGAAGGCTAAACTAGCACAACAAACAAGAAGTCAAGAAGAAACTCTGAAATTCGACAGAGTTAAGAACTGAAAATAAGTAATTCAAAATATTTACAATTCATCAACGTATAGACTATTGTACTTGAAATGACATATGAACAACTCTTAATTCCAAAACCATACACTGTTAATTCCAAGCACAACAAAACATATAAAATAGCAGTTAAACAGAATCCTGATAAAACAAAAGCAAACAAGAGAATAATTACCGGTAATTCATCGACGTCGATTTTAGCGAATTCGACATCAGAGAACTTATTCGCCATAGCCTTAATCGTCGGCTCGATAAACTTGCAAGGCCCACATCAGAGAACTTATTCGCCATAGCGAATTCTCGAAGGTTATGCGAATTCGTGGGAGCTCGGCGGGTGGAAGTAGATTTCAGGGTTTTAGTTGATGAACTAGGGAAGGGATAAACCGGGAAAGTGAATAGAAGAAAGCTACGAGTCAATGACAATTGACACATATAGGGTTTTAGTTGAGTTGTTTTTTTTTCTTTTGAGGGGCGAGTTTAATTTAAAATTAGGAGTATATATCAAAGAAACCACTTTTATGTCAATGAAGGTTTCTTATTTTTGTTGCGTGGGCCCATAAGGGAAAAATAATATCGAAAAAGTATTTTTTTTTTAATTTGGTAAGATAAATTACATTAGCGTCCTCTCACAGGGCACCTAAATACAACCTACCCCAAAGCCCCCCATACCCCCCTGATGAGAATCGAACCCACAACATGTGGGTGGAAGATGAAAGAGCTTACCACCCTTCCACTCCCTCATTCTCATCGAAAAAGTAATAAGAGACCACTTTTGTATGAAAGAGGTATATCTTCTCCTATTATTAGATACCTCATTTTCAAGAAGTAAGGTTTCTTTTATTAAAAACCACCAATTAGATTAAGGTGGTCTCTTATTAGTGGTCACTTCGCCAACATTTGTAGTAGTGAAAGATTAGGGAAAAACCTAAGAAAGGAAAGGGAACAACAATGTATTTGCCTCCAGCTTGTTATACATTGTATAGGCAAGAGAAACGGTTGTTATGTGAGTGTTTATACGATATTTATTAAGGTTCCCACTGTATACTCATCTAACATGAGAAGACTTGTTTCTATGACTAATCTGAAATTAGTTGAGTTGAGTCCCATGACTGTCATGTGATGATGCAAGTGTTTTTGCCGATTGCAATACACGGGATTCTTCCCAAACATGTCAGACTTGCCATCATGAGGTTGTGTTTATTTTTCAATACCATATGCAACAAGGTACTTGACCTTCACAAATTGGATACTTTGCAAAATGCATTGGTGATCACACTTTGTCAATTTGAGATGTATTTTCCACCTTCTTTTTTGACATTATGGTTCACTTAGTCCTTGATTATTTGGTAAGGGAGATTAAACTGTGTGGCCCTGTGTTTTTAAGATGGGCATACCCTTTTGAAAGACATATGGGTTCTTTGAAAAATAAAGTGAGGAATCCAGCAAGACCAGAGGCGAGTATCATTCAAGGAACAATTGCCAAAGAGGTTGGAGGATATTGTGCTATTCATTTTGATAAGGCTATGATGATAGGTCTCCCAAAGTCTAGCCACGAAGGTAGATTGGAAGGCGAGGGTGAGGTCGGAATACGAAATATTTCGCCTCCATTGAGTGAGTTGAATAAAGCTCATCTTTTCGTGTTGTACCATGTTACTAAAGTTTATCCATACTTAGATAGACATATGCGTGAATTGCGCCATAAAAACCCGTCAAAAGGGGAGAGGGCGTTGATGAATGAGCATATATAACAGGTCTTTCATTGATTGATACCACAATGAAGTAATTGGTGAATTGTCTGCAAACAACCATCATGTACCTGATACAATTAAGTGGTTGGCGTATGGTCCACGTGAAAGTTTTATATATATGAACTTATATTCTAGTTAATTGTGTTGTCTAACATCTTATCTTATCTTATCTTATATGATCTTATCTTATCTTATTTTTTCTATAATAAGTTGAACAGAACAGAGCTTAAGTCTACCGTGTTTTCAGACTTCGAGTGTATTATAAAGATTTCTCATAATAACTTTTAAGTTTTTTTTTTTTGATAAGAGATTATTATATTCAAACTTCAAAACCAACCATTTACAACCAAACAACATAACTTTTGAGTTTAAATACGAGTAAAGTGAGTGATTGGGTTATTAAATGTTTAGATTATTTTGAATTTATTTTATCATACTAGCCTAAAATAGTTGTGTTCAGAACGAAAGTTCATTGCCCTTTTCAAAACGGATGATGGCCTTGTTTGGTTAAGAGAGGATTGGGTAAAATTAGAGGTTTGAACTCATATTAATGGATTTGACTAGTAAATCCTTTAATTTGAGTGTTTGGTAAAGAGAGGTTTCAATTAGCTGATTGGGCCCAAAAAGCTCTTTTTGAAGAAGTTCGGAGGATGAGCCTTTTCACATTAGAGGTTTTGAAATGAGTGGACCAATTACATTTATGTCCTAAAGTTTTTGAAAATTACGTTAATAAACAATAAAAAGTACAACAATAGATTATGCACATGTCCTTATTGGTCATTTTACACAATTATGTAGCAATCAGCTATCAGCTATTTACCAAACACTTTTATACAAACAGCTAATACAATCAGCTAGTCAAATCAGTTTATACAATCAGCTATGAGTTAACAACTAACCGCTATCCGCTAATTGCCAAACAGGCCAATGTATATATTGAACATCTGGTAATCAGTCCCATCACATGTATGCCAGAGAAATTCTAGCAGAAAATCTATTAAATAATTAGCTACTAAAAGCCAAAGTAAATAATTAGAAAATCAGAAATGAGATGAATTTTTAAACTCACCACTACGAACAATTAATAGTTATATCTCAATAGGTAGGAAGTATATGAATGAGCCAAATGAAACTACTCGTTACCATCATAGTTAATGTAAAAGATGGAGGCTTGTAAACCGGAGCAGCAAGAGGAATTATCAAGACATGATGAAGCGGATGATATCGGGCAAAAATGCTTCAACAACAAGAAGAAAGGAGGATGGGTCACCTTCCCGTTCATCACTGGTATTTCAGCTCCCTCATTCACTGATTAAGATTTTAGCAATTTTAGCTTGTAACTAGCTATGTATGCTTTTCTTTTAGTTTTTTCCGGGTGCTACAATAGCTAATTTATGCAATTATCAAGTTTATGTTTGAGCTGAGTAGCATGCGAGGAATGATAAACCTCTAACTGTTAAATGCATCTACCAAAATGTATATAGTGTTTGTATAAGTAACATATATATAGTGTTTGTTTGAGATATATAGTGTTTGTTTGAGTAAAATATAGTGCTTGTGTTTTTGTGTTAAAAAAGGATTTATAAACGCAAATACACAGAAACACTATATTTTCCCTACACAAACACTACTTTATACGTACTTTAGAAGTTGCATCTAACAGTTATAGGTTTATAATTTCTTAGTTTCACTCTGAGTTTGACACTCACTCTAACAATCTAATTGTTTAACATATATTTATGTATTATATACTTTATTATATAGTCTATTAAGATGTACACAATATTACAAGCATATGCTATAATAGGCGGAACCAAGCTTAGCTTGGCTCATTTGGTACGAATTCCACCTTATGATCTCAAGGTCAGGGGTTCGAATCCCACCAAGTGAGGGGCACTTGGAGGAGAATTCCCCTTACAACTCCCCCTCCTTCCAAGTGTCTGGGCCTCTGGGTTGGGCCCTGTGCGAGGGCAGCCCAAAGGTTATTCATCTTATCAAATAAAAAAAAAAAAAAAATAGGCGAAAGCTAAAATTGCTAAAATCTTAATAAGTGAATTGGTCCGAAAATAAATTTATGGTACATACATATAAAGTGACCCATTTGAAATGGGCCCGAAGATAAATTTATGGTACGTACGTATAAAGCCACAAGCTCCCTCTTTCAACGTACGTATAAAACCACAAGCTCCCTCTTATGGTCCGAAAATAAATTTATGGTACATACATATAAAGTAACTTTCTACGTTTTTTTATGGTCCGATAATACATGTGACAAAGAGGGAGCTTGTAAAAAGTAACCAATTTGAAATTGGTCCCAAAATAAATTTATGGTAGATACAATGTACACAATATTAATTGACTCTGTATATACAAGAGTCCGAATCTTTTGACTAGATATTGTTTAAAACTTCGTCTAACCCAATAGATTCGCTAGATGCTTGATGTTTCAACTCCTAGGTTCCATCATACTAGTACTTGGAACCAATTAACAAATAACAACCCAAGTTGTATTCCTCTAAAATATAGTATTATTTCTTCCATTTAAGCCTTAAGTTTTCTCTTAATCTTAATTAGCATCATAGCATGGTCCATTTAAAATTGCATATAATTATACAGGGACTGTCATGGGATTATCATTGGCTACAAGTGGTTGGAGTGCCAACATGGTTGTGTATGCAATAGAGCAGTACAACATGAAGGAGATTACTGCTGCAAAGTTATATAATATATCCATGGGTGGTATGACCTTGGTCAACATCCTCGCAGCAGTCCTTGCAGACTCCTTGTTTGGATCGTTCTCCATTTTCACTGTTGCATCTTTTGTTTCTCTACTTGTAAGTAGATTCTTTTTTTCTTTGCCTTCCCTAAAATTAGTTGTATTTTGCCACATCTACGAGTTGTGACGGATCTAGAAAATTCGAAATGGGGTCCAAAATAAACTTTAACTTATTATCCTTTGGTACCTAGAAACTTGTATTCTATGTGTTTTTTCCCTAAATATTTCCACGATTGCACCCATTTTTGTGATAAACCCCAACTTAAAAAATTTCATTCATCAAACTTGACGATTTTGGAAATGAAGTCATCAACTCATCGTAGTTTCACTTATATCTTGATGCAAATTAAAATTACAAAACTGGGTACTTAAATTCATCAAATTAACGTGAAGAACATTGATATTGGTAAAAGGGAGAGAGAAAGAAAGAACAATTATAGAATTCTACTTAAGGGTGCTTTTACGTTAAATGAGTAACATACGACAATAATGCCAATGGTCTATATAAAAACCAAAAAGAAATGTTGCAACTAAATGTAAAGGAGGGATCGAAGTGCGCAGTACATATATATCTTTTTAATAAATAAAGTAGTAATTCTTATGTGAAACAGTCGTATAGTTATAATACATAGTTGACTTACAGGATATAATGGTGATCATAATCACTAATTAGCAAATAGTAGGGGTGTTTATACTCACAAAAGATTTGGGGGGATATTGAGGTGACATGTAATTTAAGGTGATATTCTTCCAACCCATTTTCATACTATTCTTCCAGGGTGTTATTATGTTTACACTTTCAGCTACAATTTCTTCCTTAAGGCCCCTTCCATGCACCACAAGCAGCTTAATAAAATGCAAGCTCCCAACAAGCCATCAACAAGGAATTTTCTATGTCACCATAGCCTTAGCTGCGACTGGAGCTGGAGGTACAAATTGTCTACTCGGAACAATAGGCGCAGACCAATTTCCTAAGTCATCCGAACAACAACGAATTTTCTTTAACTGGTTCCTTATTGCACATCAACTCGGCGAAGTGATAGGTTACACAGTCATTGTGTACTTGCAAAATAATGTGAGTTGGGGACTCGGTTATGGCATTGGTGTCGCAGCTAATGCAGTAGCCATAGTTGTCTTCTTGTGTGGCTCGTGTTTCTACAAGCGTGTAATGCCACGAGGAGGGAGCCCTTTCACCAGCATCGCTCGTGTCGTTGTAGCATCTCTTAGGAAGCTGAACAAAATTGCTGCTGAAGACTATGACAGGAATTGTTATTTTTATGGAATCTCATCGTCAAACGTTATTAATCATCAAGCCCCAAGTAATACTCTCAGGTAAATTAAAGCAGTTGAAATTTGTATTTTCTCTAGCTAGGTTTCTTGTACACTAATGTTTAATTATATTTCCAACGAAATTTTCGAACATACTTATAATTCTTTGAATTGTTCAATGTAGATTTCTTAATCGAGCAGCTCTAAAAATAATGCATAAAGATGAAGATGCAAACAATAGCCAACAATACTCGAAATCATGGAGCCTATGTACTGTAGAGGAAGTGGAAGACCTCAAAAGATTGATAAAAGTTTTGCCAATTTTGTCAGCTGGAATAGTTTCTAGCATCATCTTCGCAATTAGTTCGAGTCTAGTCGTGCTCCAGGCTTTAGTCATGGATAGAAGCATGGGACCTCATTTCAAAATTCCAGCAGGAAGTATGCCCATCTTTATCCTTATAACAACTTGCCTTGGAATATCTTTCCTTGATCGCGTCATATATCCACTACTACAAAAGATAGCTAATCTATCTCTTACGCCTCTCCAATGCATTGGTGTCGGATACTTTCTCAATGTGCTAAGTGCAGTTGCTTTCGCCTTAGTCGAAATGAAACGGCTTAATGTAGTCAAGAGTGATCACCATATGCTGGAAAAACCTCATGCAGTATCTCCTATGTCAGTATTTTGGCTTATGTTCCCGCTTGGGTTATTGGGTTTTAGCTCAGCGTTTGATTTTTCGTCGTTGATGAGATTCTATTACCAGGAACTTCCGGCTTCTCTTAGCAATACTGCAGTTGCTATAACTAGTTTACAATTTGCACTTGGAAGCTACTTTGGTGCTGTTGTTCTTAGTGTGGTTCAACATACTACTTCATGGCTACCAGATGATATTAACCATGGTAATATAGATTACCTATATTGGATGCTCAGCATCTTAGGGCTAGTAAGTTTTGTTTATTATCTTGTATGTGCCAAATTTTACAAATACAATAGTTATGACAGTCATAGTGAATCATTGATAGAGGATCGCTAGCTAACATCATACAGTTGTAATTTTAATAATAGCTTTCTTGTTGTTTGGATTTTGAATTTTGAAGTTATTAAAACATTCCCTCCGTTATATTTCAGTTATCCTGTCTAATAATTTATGTGATCGTATTAGCTTATTATTTATTTATTGACTGAAGTAATTCAAAGTTACTGTTACTATTTTATTTAAGTGCATAATAATTGGTGGATAGTCCAATGGTTCACCTTCTTAGTCTCTTCATGAGTTTGAGTCTTTTGGTTTTCTTTATAGTTACATGTAATGTTGCTATATATACCTTATGTAAGTTTGAGAAATAAAAATGTGTGAGAAAGACTTTTCCTCCACCTTTCCATATAATACAGTAGAGTATTATTTAGTTTCCCAACATTTGTGGTATCCAGAGCAAAGTACTCCAGGTTACGATCCACCTAAGCCAAAAAAAGGTGAAACAAAAAAAAGTAAAATAACAAAGAGGAAGGTAAAGTAAGAGAGAGAAAAGAAAGGGTGACCACCATCACCTGTGAGAATCGTATAACCCAGAAAAAAAAATCCCAATTGAACAGTAAACACTATCAAACACAAAACTCACAAAATTTGAGTGAAGATTATTATGGCAAGCAATGGCACGAATTCTTCATCTTAGCCCTTAATTCCAATCTTTAAGGGGGAAAAGTATCACTTATGAAGTCTTAAAATGAAGACAATGTTCAAGTCCCAAGAGTTGTGGGATTTGGTGGAGACCGGCTATACAGAACCGACTCCGGCACCCGCAGTGTCTGATCAACCGTTAAGGGAGAATCGCAAGAAAGATGCAAAGGCGTTATTTCTCATTCAGTCGGCATTAGATGATGATATTTTTCCTAGAATTTCAGCAGCTTCTGCTGCACATGAAGCTTGGGAGATACTCAAGCAGGAGTATTTGGGTGATCAGAAGGTTATAAAGGTACGATTACAAACTCTTCGTCGAAGTTTTTTTGAATTAACTATGGGAGAGAAAGAATCTGTGCAAGCTTATCTATCAAGAGTCACTGAAATTGTTAGTCAGATGAAGTCATATGGTGAAACAATTAGTAATGAGGATGTGGTGAGTAAAGTATTGAGAAGTTTGAACAAAGATTGGGATCATGTGGTGCCTGCAATTATGGAGTCAAAGGACCTTTCTAATTACACCTTTGAAAATTTGATGGGCACTCTATTGGCTCATGAAAGTTGGGTAAAAAAGGGTGATGTTAAAGTTGAAGAGAAGGCTTTCCAAGTGAAAGAGCCTTCTAATAGAGGAAAAAATGAAAATTTTGGTTGTCATGGCAGAGGTGGTAGAGGTAGTTATCGAGGTCGAGGTCGAGGCTGAGGCTGAGGCTGTGATAATGGTAGAGGCAGAGGTAGATTTGGTGAAAGTGGCAGAGATCGAGGTAATTTTGGTGATGTGTATCGATCTGATGAGTCAAGCCAGAATAGAAGTGCAATTCAGTGTCACTTTTGTAAGAAATATGGACATAAAGAGGCTCAATGTTGGAGCAAGCAAGGTGGGGAGCAGAGAGCTGCAAATTTCACACATAAAGTGGAGGAAGAAAGCAAGTTGTTCATTGCAAGTACTAATGCCGCTGATATTATGAACGGTGTATGGTTCATTGATAGTGGATGTTCGAACCATATGTCTCATTCAAAGTCTTTGTTTAGAGATCTTGATGAATCACAAAAAAGTGAAGTTCGACTTGGTGATGACAAGAAGGTGCAAGTGACAGGAAAAGGTACGATTACCATTAAAACTATTCAAGGTGATGTAAAAAATCTTCATAATGTGCAATATGTGCCTGATTTAGCTCATAACTTGCTGAGTGTTGGACAGTTGATGAAGAGTGGATATTCTATTGTGTTTGAAAATGATTCTTGTGTCATTTGTGACAAGAAAACTGGCCACACAATTGCTAATATCAAAGTGACCCATAATAACATGTTTCCGCTAGACATTTCAAATGATATGAATAGTGCCTTAGTTGTTCAAAGAGATAGTGAAACTAAATTATGGCACTTGCGTTATGGGCACTGGAATGCGAAAAGCTTGGGCGTCTTGAGACGCCATGAGATGGTAGTTGGGTTGCCTAAAATGGGTGAACATGCTTTTTGTGAAGGGTGTGCCTATGGGAAGCAATTTAGGCAACCTTTTCCTAGTAGGAAGGCATGGAGGGGTTCTAATTTCCTTGATCTAGTTCATGCTGATTTGTGCGGTCCAATCGCATGAGCTGGGTTTACTTCTTGAAGTTGAAATCTGAAGCCTTTGAGAATTTCAAGAAATTCAAGGCTTTAGTGGAGAACCAAAGTGGCAGGCACATAAAGACATTGCATACTGATCGTGGAGGTGAATTTTTAAGTGTTAAGTTCACTAATATTTGTGATGAACATGGCATACGAAGGGAACTTACAGCACCGTACACGCCTCACCAAAATGGAGTGGCAGAACAGAAAAACAGAATCGTGATGGAGATGGCTAGAAGCATGCTGAAAGCAAAGGAGTTACCTAATGAGTTTTGGGGACAAGCTGTAGCTACTGTTGTCTACTTGCTGAACATCTCTCCAACAAGAGCTGTGATGAATAGAACATCGTTTGAAGCATGGCGTGGTAACAAACCGCATGTAAGACACTTGAGAATATTTGGATGTATAGCTTATGCTTTAGTTCCTTCTCATTTGCGTCACAAACTTGATAGTAAGTCAGAAAAATATATCTTTATTGGTTATTGTACTGAGTCTAAAGCATATAAGTTGTATAACCCTGTGAGTAGAAAAGTTGTTGTAAGTAGAGATGTCAGGTTTGATGAGGAAGAAAGATGGAGATGGAGCAGTGATAGTGGGCCATCAGTGGCAGCAGTTCCAACTTCTGTGCAACCTGATTTAGCACAACCAGAAGCTTCTGAGTCTGGAACGAGTCACTCATCATCATCAGATTCTATGCCAAGCAGCCCATCTTCCTTGGATAGTGAAAATTCATCTCGTTCAAGCTCTTCTCCAGAGTCGACACCAAGGAAGTTTCGCTCAGTAAGAGAACTATATGAGTCCTGTACTTTTGCTTTACTTGTAGCATATCCCACTTGTTATGAAGATGCAGCAGAAAATCAAGCCTGGCAAGAAGCAATGAATGAGGAAATGTCAGCCATACGCAAGAACGAAACTTGGGAGTTGGTTGATATGCCAGAGGATAAGAATGTTATTGGGCTAAAGTGGGTGTTTAGAACAAAGTTCAATGCAGATGGAAGTATTCAAAAGCATAAGGCTCGGCTCGTAGCTAAAGGATACTCACAGCAGCAAGGCATTGATTATGAGGAGACTTTCTCTCCTGTTGCTCGATTCGAAACTGTAAGAGTTTTTACTTTCCTTTGCAGCTCAAATGGACTTGCCTGTATATCAATTTGATGTGAAGTCGGCGTTTTTGAATGGTGAACTAAAAGAGGAGGTTTATGTTTCACAACCTCAAGGCTTTGTTGTTAGTGGCAATGAAAATAAAGTGTACAGGTTGAGGAAGGCACTTTATGGGCTAAAGCAAACCCCACGGGCATGGTATAGTAAAATTGATTCTTTCTTTCTTGAAAACAAGTTTACAAGAAGTGTAATGAGCCCACTCTTTATAAGAAGCAGGAAGGAAATGGAGATTTTCTGTTAGTGTGTCTCTATGTGGACGACATGATCTATATGGGTTCTTCACAATCTCTTGTTGATGACTTTAAGTCAAGTATGATGAAGAATTTTGAGATGACTGATTTGGGCTTGTTGCAATATTTTTTGGGGCTTGAAGTGAAGCAAGGTGAAGACGGTATTTTTGTTTGTCAAGAGAAGTATGCAACATATTTGCTGAAAAGGTTCAATATGACCAATTGTGAAGTAGCAGCAACTCCAATGAATATAAACGAAAAGTTGCAGCGGGATGATGGAACGGAGCTAGCTGATGCAAGGTTATTTAGAAGCATAGTTGGTGGTCTGAATACTTGTCACACACCAGACCAAACATTACATTTTCTGTAAGTGTGGTGTCTAGGTTTTTGCATAACCCAACAAGACAACACCTTGGCGCTGCAAAAAGAATTCTTCGCTATGTTGCTGGAACTATAAACCTTGGTATATGGTACAGTAAAGTAGCAAACTTCAAGTTGGTTGGGTTCACTGATAGTGACTGGGCAGGGTGCTTGGATGATCGTAAGAGTACCTCAGGTCATGTTTTTAGCTTTGGGTCTGGAGCAGTAACATGGAGTTCACAGAAGCAAGAGACAGTGGCATTATCATCAGCAGAAGCAGAGTATACAACAGCTAGTGCAGCAACTCGACAAGCATTATGGCTACGGAAACTTTGTGGTGATTTTAATTATGAGCAAAATGATGCTATAGAGGTGTATTGTGATAATAGGTCTGCAATTGCTATGGCCAAAAATCCTACTTTTCATCGAAGGACGAAGCATGTAGATATGAAGCATCATTTCATCCGGAAACTTGTAGCTGATAAGAAGATTATATTGAAGTTTTGTGGTACAAATGAGCAAACTGCTGATATTTTCACCAAATCGCTATCTCAAGCTAAACATCTTTTCTTTAGGATGAAGTTGGGAGTTAGTGACTTTGAATCAAGGGGGAGTATTGAGTGAAGTAATTCAAAGTTACTGTTACTGTTTTATTTAAGTGCATAATAATTGGTGGATAGTCCAATGTTCACCTTCTTAGTCTCTTCATGAGTTTAAGTCTTTTGGTTTTCTTTATAGTTACATGTAATGTTGCTATATATACCTTATGTAAGTTTGAGAAATAAAAATGTGTGAGAAATACTTTTCCTCCACCTTTCCATATAATACAGTAGAGTATTATTTAGTTTCCCAACATTATTAAGCGATTTCTCTCTTAAAACGACTACATGGCTAGCTCATGGTATCCATTCTTTGTCTTCCATTCTGTGGCCTTTCCATTGGATCTAGAATATTGATATCGTACCTTAAGTTCAATTATCTTGAAGACAAATTCTCCACAAATATGGTCTTTCTTTAAGAACAAATTTAGCACATCGACAGATAATTACCAACGACGGTATTTGTCATTATGAAAGTATAATGAGATGTTAACACTGTGTTTGGTAGGGAAGAATTGGATAGAAAAGAAAGGAAATTAAAAAAAAAAGAGACTATCTTATATTTGGTATAAAATAATTATAAGGGAGAAAAACCTAATGAATCTCCCTTAGCTTCTCTTTTCTCCCAAAATTGGAGGAATTTGGAAGGAAAGACATAATTAATTAAATTCCTTCCTATTAAATACACATTAGAAAGCTTAGTTCCCCTCTTTTTCTATTTCTCTCACATCTCTTCTTTTTCCTTCATTTCCCTTGAAAGTGGGGAGAATTTGGGCATCCCTAATTGCAAGAGGCAAGAATCGAACCGTTGTCTCAAGGGTTGAAGAAGCGCGTCCAACCAACAAGGCCAATCTTGATTTCTATGAGGAAGACTTTCTTATACTTGGTATAAAAAAATTATAAGGGATTCAATGGAAAAGGAAAGGAAGTGAGAGCAAAGAAAGCCTAATAGATCTCCTTTCCCTTTCCTCCCAAAATTAGAGGAATTTGGGAGGAAAGAGATAATTAATTAAATTATTCCTTCCTATTAAACAAAAATTAGGAATCTTAATTTGCTTCTTTTGCATTCTTTCCCTTCTCTTCTCTTTCCTTCATTTCCCTTACAAGTGGGGGGAATTTGGGGATCCCAAATTGCAAGAGGCAAAAATTCACCATAATCACGTGTTGCACCATAATTTTTGGAACTTTATTAGCAAACTTAGATTTTGCTAAGATTATATTTGGCTTCTAGATAGAAGTAAGATTATATGCACCTCTCTTAGAATTTGAAGTTTGCAAGTTTCATACTATTTGATCAAGTTTTTATTTATTTTGGAAAGTAAAATATAGAAGAAATTGTGTTGTCAATTACTTGTTACATGCACAATTCACCATTTTGCTTATTTTTACTGTGAGTTTGTGATCAACTCACTGACCCAGGTCAATAATACTTGTTCCAAATGAACGATAGCATATAGAATAAATAAAAATCAATTTATACGTGGAAATAGAGTATATGACATTTTATCTTTTCTTTGAGATGAACACCTAGAAATTAGGAGCTCTCAAATTTCATATATATGTATAGTAATATTAATTTTTTTAGTTGTGATGATTTGGTTGTTGTGAATAAACTGAACAATATATACAACTTACCATTAGATATATCACCAAAGAACTTATATGAGTTGATTTGATACGTGTATCCATTGATGGCAACTTGAACAACTGATCGATCATGATTTTCATTATCTGGAGTATATAAAAAATTATGGAAATCTATAACTACTTTGGTTCCATTCTATTCAACTTATTTTTGCTAAACTGAACTTATCTGAATTTATTTTTGTTGAAAATAACTTCTAATAGGTTGAACAAAACAGAGCCTTTATTGAAAAAAACTGTCACCATAGTGAGTTGTCGCTACATATATTGCGTGCATGTAAAACTAACTACTCGACATTACAAAATATCACAATACAAAAATTATCGCACGCGATCGCGTGCTTAGAAAGCTAGTTAGATATACAACAAAGATACAACTACACTAAAATTATGGACAATGAATTTTACATAAGTTCTATACGTAATTTTAATTTTTAACCTTACATAGAGATGCCATACATTTAAGATAGCATATTCCTAGCGAACTTTAAATATTACGATGTGGTATTTTGTACAATGAAAGGAGTCCCATTGTTATTATACTAAACTTTAAGACATCCCCATGCTTGTTGTTACAATTAGGCTACCCTCCTTTAAGTTTTACAAACCTCATGAGCCAAGTAAAAGTTAATTTTTATTGAGACTTTATTATCTTTCCTTATCTCTGTGTTTCAGGGAGCTTTTTATTGTATATAGTTGGTTTCTATTATCAAAGTGAAATTTGTATATTGGCTAATCAGTTTTTCATGCAGCTGATAGTTTAATATCAGGTGTTAGTACATAAGATGTTTATTCTTTTGTGCTATACATGAGGTGCTAATATCAGTTATTATTGATTTTATTGTGGATTGCGTTTTGTATTGCTGATTACATTGTAACTCACTAATAATTATCACCGTTTAATGGGGATATACCGTAATCTTCGTAATATGACGACCCACGATCTTAGTGATCTTATAGTTTTCAATGAACTTATAGTGATCTTATAGTTTAATATTATAATTCGTTAAGACTTTTTTTTTGGGTTTAAGAAGAGAGTACAACATGTTCATTTATATAGTAGCATTACCTTAAGTAGTGTCTAAAATACCAACTTCTTGCTATAAATTTATTTCTTAATTAGTGCCAAAATCTATGATTAGTGCCTAAAATACCGGATTTAGCGGATATGAATTTTTTAATTAGTTCCTAATGTACCGGATTTAGGAGATATGATTTTTTTAAACTAGTGCCTAAAATACCGGATTTAGAGGATATATTTTTTTGGCAGTTTTATGATGCATTATCAATTCCTAAAATTTAGTTGATTTATATTCCATTGCTGAACCAATTTCCTTAATAACTTTCCAATTATGTGCCTAAAAAAAACTAATGCATAACATAAATATTTAGAGGCAAATACACGTGTCAAAAAATTGTAAAAGATTTTCCAAAGGATTGACACATCAGATATTACTCCTGTTATCTTAGAAAAATATTATCTTATGAGTATTTTCAATAAGTGTTTATATTATATTGATGTGTGTTCTCTGTTTTTAATAATGGACCATAAGAACAATACATATATAGGAGTATAAAGAGACTCCTACTAGGAAGCGATCTCTAATACGAATGAAACACTAATAAAAAAATATTCCAAAGATAATATTTCCCTAATATAATAATACATCTTAACGTACTAATATATCCTAAAGATATTATCATATCTTTACATTATATTGGAGTGTGTTCTATGTGTTCAACAATGAACCATAAGTACAATGTATATAGGATTACGAAACTCGTAATAGGAAACTATCTCTAAACACTAGTAGAAAAACGCTAATTTACGTCCCCTGATTTGCGTCGAACATATAAACAAACGACACAGTTGATGAGGCGCAGATCATCTGCTTCAGACGGAACCTGAACTCGACGTAAATTATTAACAATGAGCATCAGTTGTTGGGTTACCTTCGACGCAAATTACTACATCATAACCATTTGCATCGGATGCATCAGATATACATCTTCATCCGATGCAAATTAGGAGGAGAATGACCTTTTGGATTCAGCTATTTGCGTCGGTTGAATGGGTCCAACAATAGCACAAAGAAGGTTAATTGTGGACAACCTGCTTGTAATTTAGAATGATGGAATCATGTAATGTATCCTTTCTTGTTAGTGGGAATTAACAATAGCACAAATATTCTCCTACAATTGCTTACTCTCCCATTTAGTGAAATGCTTCTATTTTGTGGAAATTGTCTCAATCTCACTCTCCATCTTTGTCAAAAGAACGGCGGAAGTGTATCATATAATACAATGAATATTAAACATGCTCCTCCAACGTCTTAACTCTCTTACTCTAACTCTCTCTAACTCTTACTCTAACTTTAACTCTCTCTCTAACTTTAACTCTCACTCTCTCTCTAACTCTCACTCTAACTCTAACTCTAAATCCTCTCTCTCTAACTCTAACTCTCTCTAAGTCTAATTCTCTCTCTCTATCTCTATGTCGCTCTCTCTCCCCCTCTTTCCCTCTATCCATCCCCCTTCCCCCTCTTTCTCTCTCTCTCTCCCCCCCCCCTCTCTCTCCCTCTTACCCCCTCCCTCTCCCTCTCCCTCTTCCTCTCCCTCTCCCTCTCCTCTCCCTCTCTCTCTCTCTCTCTCTCTATATATATATATATATATATATATATACTCTTTGATGTCCTTTTTTCTTTGTTTATCCATTAAATTGTCCATATATTCACCTTGATTATCCCTCTCTTTGTCTATCTATTCATTTAGCTATTCTCCATAATTTTCTCTTCTGTTTATTAATTAATCATTTTCTGAAATTCCCAAAAACACAGAATATAACACAATAGAAAAAAACATTTAATCTTCGACAAACAAATTAAAGAAATCCCAACATGCACCGTGTTCAATACAACCAAAGTCGGAACCGCACACATAATCAGGAGAGAAAAGAGCTCACGAACATGTCCAGCCAACAAACAAGTTCAATCCCATAATCAAGTGCACCCCCACATTAACTAATCAAGTAAACACGAAAAGAAAAGGTAACTCAAAACACATGCATCAAAGCAACTCAAGTGCTTCAAAAGTGTAGCTGCCAGTAGAAAAAAAATATAGTTTCAAAATATTGATCAACTGCTTCATTTAAAAATATGATTATCAATAGAATCATTCATGACTTGTTGTCAACTGAGAGAACTCACATTCTCACTTTCCTATAGTTCAAAATCACTATTTTTTTGTTTCAAAAGAAAATAAAGGACTGATTACTCACAAATTGCACATGTCTAGGCAAGATATATCCTTGAATCTTGATACTCTGTACCCCCCTTTGATTCTTCGAGGTAAAATTGGAAAAAAGAAGAAGAGAAGAACAATTTATGCGCATTTTCCAATCTCTATGCATACCAAGAAAGTAAGTACTATTAACACCACATCCTAATTCTTACAATTGTAGCAATTGCAATACAAGCATGTACCTGAAGCCACTTCTGAAAGCCTGAGACTTCTTGTTCACCACGTTGCTTGATATCTCCAACGAAAGCATGTTCAAAAGAAGATGAGGATCCTGAAATACCTCCTCGGCCATAAAGCATGAACCAGAGGTCTGTTAGCATTTTCTTGAACTCCTGGTAATTCTCAGTGAAGATATGATACCCCTGCTTGAAAGGTACTTGTATAGGTACTTGGTAGGTGCAGTTCTACTAATCTCTTCAATAAATGCAACTTAAAGGGTGTAATCTATAATAATAAATATTAGATCATAGTAGTGCTTTACCCTCTAAGGCAGCTTGTGTTGCTTCTTGTGGGCAGTTTGCCAACCATCATCAGTGCCCTCGCCTTATACGTTCTACACATATAAAGGGAGAAAAGTTTTAGACCAAAACAATTATTGCTTCTTACAGTGTCAAAATGGAGCAAAAGAACAATTAACCTCTTCATTTCGGTTATAATTTGGCCTTTCTTGATCTTCATCCACTTGATATTCTAAACATATGCCAAATAATGTCAAATCAGTAAATATAGTACACACGGGTTCCTCAAAATAGACACATGACCCCAATCAGGACTGCAATCAAGGACATTTCAGGGTATGTCGGCGGCTTTGACTCAAAGGTGCAGACATGCTCTGATATTACAAGATCATATATTTTCTCATGTAAAGTGATGCCATAATAATATAGAACCATAATATCATCTGTATATGACCTATAAGTAGAATAAGCATGTTGATATGAATGACATACATTGATTTAAGCATTGAAATAGATCATTAAATTGCTTTCCCCAAATAATGAAATAAAGTCTTGCTTCTTTAATATGGAGAACATATTCTCCAATTCCAAAATATAGAAAATCCATTTACTTAAGCTCGCAATTCCAGTGAACAGGTTGTTTTCGTGTTTGGTTTTTGTGGCGATTTTGGTTGGTCATAGAATATATCAAATCTACATAAAATCTAGGTTAATTACATTAAACTTTAAACAAATTGATTAATTTAGGTTCAAATTCAGGTTAATTTTGTGTTCATTTTTGTCATCTTGTCCCTTAAAGTTACCGTCAGGCTCTAATATTTACCAGAAGATAACTAATGGCAAAACTTCAATAACATGCTCCTCCAACGCCCTAACTCTCTAACTCTAACTCTAACTCTAACTCTCTAACTCCACCTCTAACTCTAACTCTAACTCTAACTCTAACTCTCACTCTAACTCTAACTCTAACTCTCTCTCTCTAACTCCAACTCTCTCTCTATCTCTAACTCTAACTCTCCCCCCTCTCTCTCTCTTTCCCTATCTCCTTCCCCCTCTCCCTCCCCCCCTTTCTCTCTTTCTCCCTCTATATAACCCCTCACTTTCTCATCTCTCCCTCTCAGGCTCTCCTGCTCCTACTTTGTCTCTCTCACACACATAATCTACACACCTATAAACCGTACCGAAAAAACAGATAAGCAAGTAAAGTAAAAGAGACAAGTACAAAACCTGCTCACATAAACTTCATGCTTGTCACCTATAATTCTCCTCTTGCACATTAAAAAAGCAAGCCTCCAAGCAAAGCAATAGTATACAAGACACTGAACTATACCTACTATAATTCAGATGTTTCACATGTTTGTTATGTTCGATGAGCCTTTCAATATAGGCCAAAATCAGTTCTCAGCAACAATTGCTCAACAATAGCAATAGATAATACAATTACACATAAAGCATTCTACCTGCACCATTACCATCTAATGCACAAGGATGACAAGACGCACTTAAGCATGAAAGTGAGATTGAAAGAGAGAAACATTGTGTAGTCATGTAGTAGTTTTGTGGTTACTCTTTGAGATCTTAACCCTCTAGCATAATCAGCCTTTTTGATGAAAATTGTCATGTTATTACACCTGAAAATTAATACATGTTCATATAAAACATGAAGTATTTCATAATTTCACAAAGGCACACGTAGATTGTAAAAGCAAGACAGCATAAGATTGTCGATTCAGTTCACTAGTACATGGTAATAGAATAGCAAAAACAACAAGATACTATTCATTTGCACTAATAAAAAGCAAAGCTATAACTGTTCATCGAGAATACAACAGCATAATGTATACTCTAACAGATAGATAAAATAAGTTAGAGATTAGGCAAAGTGGCAAACCTCAAGTCTAATATGTGCATTGACATGTAGCATAACTTGATAAACCTCGCATCTCTAAGTAAAAAACATGAGACGACAAGAACCAAAAAGGACATATTAGTAGGCATATAGTTACAAACAAATTAATAATACACTGTTTCACCCAATTAAGCTAATTTGCTAGATATCACACAAAGCAATTGAATTCAAAGAATATTCTTTCTCATGAATTCAGGCATTCGTTTTAACTTAGTTTACTTCTTTCTCTTCTTATTTTTAGCAAGTATGAGTAATTAAACCTAGGCATAATATAGTTGATGATCACTATCAACTCCAAATCCATGTGATAACAATTATAAACTGGAGCTGCATCAAAATTCAGTCAACTTGATATTATGGGTCAAGAATGGATTTTCAACAACAAACAAAATACAACCATCACCAATCACCATATCCATCAACAAGGTACGAAATTCACATCTCGGCCTGCTAACTATAAGAGTCATGCAGAAATTTGGTGGCAGATCTAGTTGATATAGATAAATGGCCTTAGAAATAATACTCTTCAACCACCCATATATTGATGATAGTTTATCAGGTCAAAGCCTTCAGACCAAAGAACCATTAAACAGTGTCGGTGTTCCAGAAATTTCGATTACAATGATGAGAATGTTACTAAAACTCTCCACCCATATAGCTACTGTGACACTCAATTATCTATGTAAAGATGAGGAAAAGTCAAATTGGTGACTTTTTGACCAATTTGATCAGACCAATTCAACCAAACAAGCAATAATATTTCCAAAATAGCAGTAAATCACAGAGGAATAGGGATCAGACAACTTGTTTGGACAGACTCATCAATCTTAGTGAAAGAACTGGGGAAACAATAAAAGGCCAACAAAGAGTAAAGACAATACTCCTAGACATTCTCAAAATCGCAGAATGCATGGGATATATCAAGATCTTAAAGTCAGTAGAAATTTGGTATAAGAAGCTCATACTTTAGCTACTAAAGCTAGGAAAGAGCACTGGAGTCCACTGTCATTACTTTTAAATTTCAGCTTAGAATTGTACGATCCAAAAAAAGGAAAAAAGGTAGAGATGATCATTAATAATGGATGTTCACCAAAGCTTATATAGTAAGATACTGAGAGGTGATAGTCCATGCGCATATTTTCTAAGAATTTTCTTGCAAATACCAAGCGCTATAAGCATAACTGATTATGTACCATAAAAAACATTGATGTCCAAACGTTCTGGTTCTGGTGTATTCGAAATATATAATAATCACCAAATGCTGTCATAATGTTTGTCACATTCTTCAAAGTCGTCACTATAGCAACATTTATGTACTTCAGACAGCAAAAATTTCGCACCAGGAATAGTAAATTAATAATAATAATAATAATAATAATAATAATAATAATAATAATAATAATAATAATAATAATAATAATAATATGCCCTCAACAGGAGCTTATGATGAAAAAGTGACCACAAATTGCTTGCATCCTGCCTGTTTGTCAAGCAAAATGATACTCTATTTCTCCCAAAATTAACAATACCACAGTATGGCATGCCATGAAACTACAATCCATCATAAAGTTTAAGTACCTATACATGCCTGAAACAAGCATCCCCACAAAAGATAATGTTGACAGGCAACCAGACCCGTACGAGCTTCCAGCTAAACTTTTCTACTGAAATGATTCCGCATATACTCAATGCAGCAACAATTACAGAACTGATTAAGTTCTGCAATAAAGACAAATCTTTGCAATAAAGACAAAATAGCGTGTACATGAGAAATATGAAGAAATTTAAAGGAATTACTACGTCCTGCAATAAACAAGGCGGAGAACAAAGTGAAAGATGATATCCTTGTTCATAACGTCCGAAGCCTGAGAGTGTCTCATGTGTGTTTTCAATAATTTGCTCACCTAATCAATCAAAGTTACTCTGAAATTAAACCTAAAAGCAATGATAGAGATAATAATCTAAAAAATTCAACAGCGATTAAATTGAACTATGTAGCTAAGATTAAAAAAAAAGTTTTACCAATTTTTCAATTTCACCAAGCTTCTTTCCTCGAGAAAGTCCACCGGAAATTCCCTTGAGTACTATCGTTCCAATTCAAATAAAAAAAAAACGTATCGACTAGCAACAATTTGAAGAAACCCTAAGTCAACCTTTAAGCCATCCGCTAAAAATAAGTCATTCTTTTGATTATTCCTGAGTAAGTCTAACTTTAGCACACAACAATTTCAAACAAGTTGAATCACTTGTGACCGTTTCCATTGGTGAAAAAATCTTTTTTTTTTCTTATTTTTGTATTTTTAAATTGTTTATCTTCTCTCTCCTCTCTCCTCCCCTCCCTTCCATAGCTGCTGCCCCTCTTCTCTCTCACCCAACACTCTAACCCCACCCAAAATCCACCAAGCCACCACCACCCACCCGCAGCCAACACCCCAACCCCACCATTCTTCGAACCCCAACACCACCACCCAAAATTCAACTCTCCTTCTCTCTCTTGAACCTAAGTTTTATCTCTTTAAACAACAATGGCATCCTCAACAAGATAAGAATCATTCTTCAAACAAGCAATCACTCTGTGTGTTAATTAGATGAACTAATAATGCACCAAGTCATGAGATCAAACACTCTCACAATCAACTAAAACGAAAATTAACACCACCACCACAATATTCTCCCTCCTCTCTCTCCTCCTCCTAACCCCCACCACCTGGTCAACCCAAACCCCAAGCCTGGACTCATTCCTAACACAACAATCTTAACTCGACCCTCACGCAACCTTCATATCCACAACAAATCATAACTCTCACATGTAAAATGAAAGTACAATTTGCAAGTTTCAATTCACTAATAAAGAAGGTAAAAAAGATGCAAGCCATATGGTGCACCTAAGCGAATAACCAAATGCTTTAACTCAAATTTGCAAGTTTCTATTCACTAATCACGTAAATTGTGTCGTTTATTGTGCTGATTTGTGCCTTCTCACATCTGGAATTATTTGTCTCACATCAGTATCTTTAATATAATGCTCATAATTCTCAAGTAAGAGATTTGTAGAGTCAATTATAGTGTTTTTGGAATGTTGGCTTGTTCCCTTAAAGGTTTTGCCCATTCCTCTAAACTTGTTAGTACCCTAGAATAGAATATTGGTAAGCTTAATAATGTTAGTCATATGGGAAGTCTAATATGAGTCTGGGCTCAGATTATATGAATGCATTTCTCTTTGACTTGGTTCATGTATATGGCCGGGTTGGCATATATTAGTGCTTTTAATATATTTTTTTAGTGTTAGCTCTATGGATATATCTATCTATTAAATTTCAATTCAGATCTAGTCAGGAATACATTCAGAGCAAATTCATAATCAAAACCTTCCCACATTGTAACAGTAACAACATAACCCCGATGCCTCTAACGAAGCTCCGCCCTACCAGATATACAGCCTCAATTTTGCAATAACCCCAATGCCTCTGAAGCATCCCTGTCTCGTGTTTGATATGCTGATATGTAGCCTAATCATTGCAATAATAGAGAGCCTATAAACAACTAACCCTATAACCGAGTTCTCATTACTCCTTTTTCCTTTTTTTGCTTTTCAATTTCATTCATTCCAAGTAGCAAGGTCATTTCAATCCATTAAAACTAAACCCCATTCCTAAAACCTTGAAACCTAAAAAACCTCACACTAACACAGCTCGACGACTAAAACCAAGAAACAAAATACTCAGAAAAAAAGCAAGAAAAAACACACTAACAAAAGGAGAAAATACCTTGCTTTAAACTAAATCAACAAAAACAACATCAACAAATACAAAATGAGGGTCCAAAAATGAACAACCCAGCTGAAAAGAGATGTCAAAGAATAAAACCCAAAAATCAGAGAGAGAAAAAGATACCATTAGGACCAATTTAGTTGAAAGATCTAGCTTTCCACTACCTGCACCAAAATCAATCAAATAAAAACTATGATTCATCAAAACAAAAACCCAGTTAATTAAAAAAAGGGCAGCTTTAAAAAAACTTAATTAGACATAAATAAACAAAGAAATCCTAACCAGTGGAGATGGAAGATTGAATGAAGAAGACAAAAAGACATAAACAAACGACAATGCAAACTAAACGCATTATAGAATGTTGGTGCTTGTTTTGAGCTTGAGCTCTCATCATTTTTCTGTATTCAAATAAAACCCAACTCTCAGACCATTGCACAGTTAATATAATCATGAATTTTTTACTGAAACAATGTCCAGCCACCATTCACCAGTGGCATCAACAAACTCTGAAACAAGATGTACCATCTAATTCAGAATTTTTGCAACCAAACTATCACACAACATCAAATTCTTTAATGGGTAGCATGCTCGGGGGACATAATTTACGAGATAACAGATCACATAATAGAGAAGAGTATCAGGCAGTTTGTGGAAGCACTTAATCTTCATCCACAAGCTCTTGGACTCTTTTAAAAGTTTTAGCCAAGAGGACTTACCCTGTCAGCAAATAAGCTCTCCCTTCTGTTTGTCCTAAATAAGGCCAACTGAAATTCTTCCTGCAAAGCACACAATGCAAATTAGATAAGAATTCTTCATTGCATCAAGCTTAGAGGTTTATGGACAAAGAAAATCCAAAATAAAGAAGCAAATTCTACTTATCCACAATCCCACTGTGTTGCTTCCTATCATGATTCATGAGACATCCAATAACAAATGTAGTATTCTTCTTCTAGTGACATTTTTGCACACCATATTTCATTATGTCCGTCTATTAAGGAATTTAAGCGTATTCTAGACATAATTAATCCGGAATTAAAATCTTGTAGTAGTGGAGAATGCAAGGCAAGCATAAAAATCCAAGCTTTGATCCATCAATTGAGCTTCAGAAATCATTGTAAATTGTCAAAATTTCTAACTGGGTATTCTAATAACGTGGAAAATTAAAGTCATGGAACACATATAGAGATAATCTGGAGAAAAAACACCGAAAATTGGAGAATGAAGGAATTACGAAGAAAGGGAAGTATAAGACCTGACCTCTTGTGCCGTTATGGAGTCACGAGCATTGATCTCCATTGCAGGAAGCCCTAATCTTTAGCATCAGAATTCAAAATTGATATTGCAAATGAAAATCTGAAAAAAGGAGGGGAAGGAGATTTATTAAAGGAAACCAAGGAACGAAGAAATAAATATTAAAACAAAGGTAGACAATTGTACTTACCACCAAAAGATTGCATTTGAACAGAGAACCAAGAGGCCGAGCAAATCGATCAAGTGAGCAGACATATTCTTTGCCCAAACTCATAAATGGGAAGAAATCGCATATTCTTTGCAAAATTTAGTAAGAAATCAATACAAGTGAAGTAAAAATGGGAGAAAATAGGAGAGAGAAAATGAAGGAAATTATCTAAAAGGTCTTCCTGCTTGCAATTTATACTCTAATTCGCATTGTCCCTTTGCTCAAATTATAGTCGCTTCTCACTGGTATGTAGTTAATTTACAATTTGTCGTTTTTTTTCTTATAATTTACATGATTGTTGTGATTTGTGCGAATAAAAAACAAACATATTTCGAATTCAAAGAATTTCTTGTGAATTTAGCTTCTTTAGTCTGATTTATTTTTTTAAGCGATCTAGGGTTTTTGTTTCCACAAAATAGTTGAGTGAGTTCCTAATTAGAATGTAATCGTATTCAGAATGCTGCCTTATCTTTGATTAATTTTCTTTTGATTTATTGGGTATTAAGCCATCGAAACCTTTCAGAGAGCGAGAAGAGAAGAGAGAGATATAGGGATTGTGCTAGTCAGAAATGGGCTAGTTCTTCATCATTCCTCTCCTTCATTTCAATCCAACTTTGGTCTTTCATTTAAATCCTGAAAGTTTGCATAATTTGTATTTATTTTTTAAAATTTCAATCTGGAGCAGTTTCAGGGCTCTTCCTACTGAATCTGATGAGCATCTTTAGATATACCTAATGAAGCTTTATGCTACAAATGATGTTCCTGTTCACCTTCTTCTCTCTCCATCTTTGTTGAAGCTTGCGATTTCCAGAATTTTGAAGTTTCGTGCAAACTTTGAAAGGGAAAATCAGGTGGGTTTTCTTCAGTTCTCCTTAGCATTACTTCTAAATTTATGTTTTTCAGTGAAATCTTCCCAAATATGTTCTGGTTTTTCAGTGTCCAAGCTTTCGTGTTTCATAATTTGAAAGTTGCAATTTTTTCAAAAATGTTTTGCGGTTTCGTTTTGTTGCAATTTTGTTGGAATGCACTTTGATTGTGTAAGTAATTGTTTGGTTTGGTATATGAAATTGAAATTGATTGTGGTGCTGCTTGGCTGTGTTTGAAGATGCACTTGAATTGGTTGCTTGAAAACCACCAGCCATAAGTGAAAGAGAAATTTTTTTCAGCTTTTGGAAGTTAATACTTCACAGTGAAAGAGAGAAGATGGAGAAGAAGGGGGAGTTGAGGAAAATAAGGGGGCGTTTGGTTGCCACGGGGTAAAGGGAATGGAATCAAGAAAGGGGTAGGGAGGGAATGGAAAGCAAAACCCTTAGATTTGCTAGGTTGTTTGTTTCAAAATACCAAAGGGAAACCCTATTTTATCACCACCTCTCTACTACCATCCAGTCCACCACAGCACCACCACCACACTTTTGCTTTCAAATCAAACCACCTCGCCGCCACCCCTTTCCCTCTACCGCCGCCCCCAACCCTTCCCCTTCTTTCGCCACGCCGCCCCTCACCCTCTTCCCCTTCTTTCGCCGCCGCCCCAACCCCTTCCCCTTCTTTCGCTTGCCGCCCCCACCCTCTCGCTTCTTTTCGTCGCCGCCCCCAACCCCCTTCTCCTTTTTTCGCTGCACTTTCTTTTTTTCGTTGCACTTGCTACCGGCGTTTGTGGGATTATGGAGGTGGATTAAGGCGAGTGGTGGAAGGTTTCCTGGTGGGTTTTCGGCGGATGGTGTGTTTTGCGGGTGGGGGTGGGTTTTCGAGGTGGGTTTATGGGTTTTGCGGGTGGGGGTGGATTTTCTGGGGGATATGGTGGGTTTTCGGGAGGGCGGATCTCCGACGAGTGGTCGCGGTAGGCTTGGGGTGTTTCCTTAGTTAAGGATGTGGCGGTGGTGTATGCGGTGGTGTGTGCGGTGGGGCTGCACATTCGGGATGGTGCAGGTGGGGGTGAGGGTGGTAGTGTGGGCTGGTGGAGGGAGTGTTATTGAGGAGATTGGTTGGTCAAAGCAAATGGTCAAGGGTTTCCAAAACCCCCATTTCTAAGTGGAGGGGGGGGGGGTGATGAATCAAGTTAGAGGGATTTGGGGTAATGGAGGGGAGAAAGGGAAAGACAAAACCACTCAACCAAACAACATTTAAGGGAATGGAATCAATCTACTCCCTTTCCCTTTCCTGTAACTCCCTTACCAAACGCCCCCTAAGGGATTAGAGTGCAATATAGCGGGTAAAAAGATCACGTGAGTAAGGGTCAATGCCACGTGTGTCATTAACTTATAATTGCAGGTAACCAACAGGTGAAGGTCCATTTTAAGAATATAAGACAAAAGATGGGATTATACTGAGTTAGTCCAAAGCTGGAACTGTTTTAAAAAGACCACCAAAAGGTGGGATTATTCCCATAAATTTTTCCTTAATTAAAAGAGAAAGTACAGCCTAATGCTAATACAACCAAAACTAAACCAAACAAACAAACCTAATGAAGCTTTACGAGCTCGTACATTCCATTTAAAACAAAAATAAGCAAAAACGATAAAATCTCGCGTAGGAAGAGGAGCGTCACTGGTCAGATCTTGTGATGGTGGAGTCAAACCTCGGACGACTGATGGAGATGGTAGAAGAAGCAGATGACGTTCACGATCCGGACAACGAACAACCAACAGCAAGCATCGCGGCTCGCCGCATGAGCAATCCCAACAATCTGCTATCGCTTGGGATTATGGGCTCATGATCTTGGGAAGAGTCACGTCCCCTAGTGACTCATTACTCTCGATCGAGAGTATTGCAGGTTTCTCCATAGAAAAGGAGAAACGCAGATGAGTGGGCATGCTGAAACCCCCAAATGCAACTGGGGTGCCGCCTTCATATTTGAAGTTGTCAAGGCAAAGACCATTAAGATCAATGCCAAGCTAGAAAGAGAGCCAAACAAGGTGAGCTCTCGAACACACCTCCGGTTTGGAAAACCGGAAAACATACGTCCTAACCATGAAACACTTTCATCGCCTCGTCTATACTCACAAACTTGAGTCACTTTTTCCCTCAGTACAAATTCCAAAAACCGATAGCTACTATTACAACCTTGAACCACCAATCCCGACCCAACTTACAACCAATTATCAGTGGCCACAACCAACCACGGACAATTTTGTTACCAACTCGAAAACAACGCACTCCTATTATTCGAAGATTTAACACACATTTTAAGAAAAAACCAAACTTACTAACATCAAACATAATTAGTTGGAGAGCCCAACAACCACGACAGTGCCGTCTCCGACATTTTTGGGGCTCAGAATGAAAACTAAAAAATGGGCCCTTAAACTGTAGAGACATATTTGCCGAAATTTGCGCTTGATATTATTGGAATTGTGCCCCTTATATCCTCGATTTTACTCTTTTTTCTCTCTCCTAAATGGTGGAAGGCGTAATTGGGGTTGTTGTTTTTGAATCTGGTCGATTTTTTGAACTGGGAAATGGGGGTGGGAATGCGAGTGGTGTGGCCGTGGTATGATCACCGGTGATAACTCAAGGGGGTGGAGGGGGGAGGGGGAAGGAAGGTGGTTAACGACGGAAATCGAGGGGAGGGAGGGGATGGGGTGGGGGGCCGCAGTGGCGGGGGAGGAGGGATGGGGTAGGGGGCTGCGGTGGCAGGGAGGGGGTGGGGGGTTGCGGTGGCGGGGGAAGGGGGTGGGGCCGGGATTGGGTTAGAGGGGAGGGGTGGGTTAGGGTTAGATTAGGGTTAGGGATTAAAGATTAGGGTTAGGATTAGTGTTAGATTTTAGGGTTAGGGTTTAATGGTGGTAATATCGTAAATAAAGCTAACGGTGAGTTTATGGCAGTTAGGAAAAGGGTATATGGTGAATGTTTTCGAAAACTCAAGGGTATATGGTGCATATCTGAAACATTGAGGGTATATGGTGAATTTTCCAATTTGTCGGGGGTATATGATGAAAAAATCGTACATTTTATAACGAGTACAATTTATTAAGGTACCAGTATCACAGTTCTTAGCTTTTAAACACTTGCTCTCTAATCCTTTGCCCCCCTCTCTCTCTCTCCCTTTCCTCCACCACAACAACCACCTCCCACCATCTTCCAGCTTGTCGTTGCTTCACTAAAACCACTGTGTCCAACACCACCACTCCACGTCCTCAAGATCTCCCGTCGACCACCACTTTCAGCCACCACGATAGGTGCCCGTCACCATTTTTCTCAAAAAGCATCTGCAAGGTAAGTTTTTTTTTTTCGGTAAATGATATTTCATTTTGGGTGGTTGATTTGTAAGTGCTTTAAGATAGTAATATTAAAAATTGTATCTTTGGTAGTTGACGATTCACTATTTTGAGGAAAAAATTATCTCTGTAATCTCAAAAATTATGTAGTTCAAAAATCAATTCAATTTCTCCAAATTGGGTCAAAAATTTGTATGAAATTATAAATTCAGCATTAAATTGACTTTATATTTGATGCATTGGGTTTGAAATTATAAACTTTTGGTATTAACAGTTGATGATGGACTGTTTTGAGGAAATCTTTCTTAACTTTTTCAAATTTTTTAAGAAATTTATGAGAAAGGTGTATATAGTGCAAGTTGTAGGGTGCAAATCAGAAAAAAGTTTGAGACTTGGAGTGTGCAAATTATCAGTTTATTTAGTGCAAGTTGTAGGGTGCAACTCAGAAATTTATTAGAAAAAGTTTGAGACTTGCACCTCTCTATCTGACCGTGATGTATTTTTGAGTGTTGTATTCCTTATTCTTCAAACAAACTATGTGCGTTGCAACATTAGTAAGAAATACCTTTTGTCGTTTTCCTGATTGAATTTGCTATTACTCTGTTTGCTCCTCTTGATTGACAATGGTACTTCAACTCTCCTTGTGTCCAACATTAAATGTTATACTCATGAATTAAGCTGTGTTGTGTTTGTTTTCTATGAAATGTTGAGAGCATCTGATTGCTTCAACGTAGGCTGTTTGGATGCACTTGTCTATCACTAATTTCTTAGGCAATCAATCTTCTGTCTTTTATATCAATGATTGGTCAAGAGTAATAAAGTTAGGGACTTAGGGTGCGACTCGATTAAGTAATTGTCGAAGTTATCTTTTACCCTCTTTATTTGGTTATTGCAAAATGAAAATTTGGAAGAAGTTACGATTTTTGTTATAATTTTCATGTCGTATGATTTTTTGTTTTTGTAACTTGATAAGGTCTCTAAGGCTTAGGAATTCTTTGTTATAGTTTTTTCTTGTCGTATTGATTTGCAGATGTAGTCTTTGAGTAACAGCTTGTTGAATTTGAATTAATTGTTGTGCAAGTTCATGTGGCACTTAATTGCACTGGAGTTTGAATAGAGCTAGTACTAGGAATCTCTACAAGTGCAAGCTTTAATGGTGATTCATGATGGTTATAAGATATGTTTATCATGAATCTGTCTTTTGATTTGTAAATCTAAGTGCCGTGTGCTGATAAATCCGGGAAATGTCAATTAATATCTGATTTGATTTTTTTGTCCTGTTTTCCGGTATGGTTGCGTTTTTCCAAAAGTCCGTATATTTGTTGTACCTTTTCAGTTTCCTTCTTTGCTAAATGCAGAAATTGGAGCTTTTCGTCGCACAGTTTGAGAGAAGCAATCTGTCCATAACGAAGTTTCTTTTAATATTGAAGCTCCTAGTAGTTTGGTGAATCTTTGTATTTTTCTTTAGAACAAAGAGTTGTCAATTTGTAGTCATTGGTGATGGGTTCAATTGAACCAGAAAATTCTTGTGATCGTAATGAATTTATGGAATTGGCGATACAAGAAGCAAAACATGCTTTGGAGAGACTTGAAGTGCCCGTTGGTTGTGTGATTGTCGAGAATAGGAAGGTCATTGCTTCTGGTAGTAATCGTACGAACGAGACAAGGAATGCTACAAGACACGCAGAGATGGAAGCTATTGACACCCTTCTACAGCAGTGGCAACGAGATGACGGACTTTCTCAATCAGATATTGCTAAGAAGTTTTCAGAGTGTGTCCTGTATGTTACATGTGAGCCTTGTATAATGTGTGCAGCAGCTTTATCATTTGTGGGTTTAAAAGAAGTGTACTATGGATGTGCTAATGATAAGTTTGGAGGATGTGGTTCAATCCTTTCCCTACATTCAACCAGCTCTCAGCACTCTGACTTTGCTGAACCGAAAGGCTTTAAATGCACTGGAGGAATAATGGCATCTGAAGCAGTTTCTCTTTTTCAAATCTTTTATGAACGCGGAAATCCTAATGCACCCAAACCCCATAGAACAGTGGTTCAACCCTGATACCTCTCCCTTCTTGTTGTTTGCTTTTGCTCCATTGTGAGACTAATTGTTGCTTCTAAGTGCATCAATGATACCAATGATATGTATGAGGAGTCAATATCTCGATGGGTAAAAAACCCGAAAGCAGTCAGGTTCTCTTTGGCACAGAGTAGTTTTAGGAGAACTACTGGCAAACTTTGTATTGCAATTATTCTGCTCAGTTTTGTGGCATTGAGGCAACATCTCATTATGGACTCGTCTCCGGTGGTATCTATAAGCTCCGTTCTTTAGGTTGAATGATTAAGTGTCCTGGTCGCTCCGTCTATTTCGGTGTTGCTGACCTTGAAGACGCATGGCATAAAGGTTAGTTTGACTTATTCCCAGATTACTTTCTGATTGTGTGAGAGCATATTGTCTGCTGGATGTTTAGGTATTGATGTTTAGCACAGACTGCAAATTGCTGGAAATTCAAAACATCTATTGCAAATTGTTTACAGTATTTGTGGTCATGATTTCAACTATCATTTAGTTGCAATTTATTTTTGATAAGTAGTAATTTTCTTCGTTTTCTTCCTTGTCTTTGATTGCCAGCTTAAACACTAGGAATTTATCTCAAGCCTACTGAAGCCATACTATAGCTCTATAGTTGAAATGTTGAATACTGAATGTGAGCTTTATATCTTGTTTGTTTCCTTGCATATGTTTCCACATCCAGTTCTATACCTGGATATAAGAGGCGCGTTGTTCGGTGTATTAGATTTTTGATAGATCAGAAACCTTCACAGGATGCGTCATATTTAAGCAAAGTATGGCTATTTGAATATATTTTCTTTAGCTAAATTTGTCTTGTGAGTCTACTGGGGGTGTTTTCATAACTTCACGATTTATGAGGCCCAAAACCTTCGTATCTATTGTTTAGCTAACTATGGTTTAGCCAAATAGAATTATAAAGCAATAGAACTTTGGATCCTGTCTGAATTCCTGACCTTTTCGGAAGAAGATTGCCATGTCGACGACTGCCTAGGACATACTCATGTTCCACTCTTTCTCTTCACCAAGTGCAACTCTAGTCTATGGCTAGAACTTGTGGAATAATGACATGACCCATATACTCACATAAGGGTATGGACTTTTGAGCCAAATATATATACAGAAGAAATGTAAGAAAAAGTAAATGGAAAAGAGGTATATAGAAGAGAAAACTATGTGTTATATGCTCACAAATGGGCTTTAAACAATGCTTATCACAAGACGAGCAAACACGTCAACTTAAAATGTGTAAGTAACTGATTATGTACGTGTAACTTGGAGAGCACATGCCAAAGTCTGTGAGATATGTTTTATGAGTCTTTGCATCCGTGTGAAACTATAAGACAGTTCCCGACTCAAAAATGCTGGGACTTGACGTGTCTTACACTTAGATATGTACTCACACTTAACACCCATACCCATGTTTTTGTCTAGTCCAGATAGCCATCGTACAAATGCTTGAGGGTGAAGGCAAAGGTGGAGCATTACTAGCATATAACAAATATCTGATGGCATAACTAAGTTGATAGCATAATTGCTGCATGAGTTAATATTAGTTACAGCCATACAGGAACAAGCACAATAACAAATGAGCCCTTTATTTATGCCTATGTTGTTCGAGTTTAGAAAATGACATATTTTGAAGGTACGAAAGATTTAAAACAGTGTTAAAGTCAAAATGTTGCTAGAATTTTGAAACAGATGATTGAAGTACGATACTATGTATGTCAAGGAGTACTTTCTGAAGCATTAAAAAGTCAGAACTAGCCTTCAATCTGGATCAGGTAGAATATTTTTTTTGGCTTTGGGATGATAATTGAAATTCAAAGTTGTTTGAAGAAGTGGGGTTTGTTTATGTGCACATTTGTTGCCTCTTGGTCTCAAATTATAAGCTAGGTGACCTTGTTGCCTGGAGGAAGGTCTATAGATTCTAAGTTCTGCAGTTATGTTGCCTTAACTGCGTGGGTCATGGATGAATGATCATGAGGGATGACTAATGACACTACCACAAGATATACTAAGTAGTTTAGAACCATGTTGTTCTTGACAATTATAGCTTAGCAATGTCAAATGGGTCAAGGCCAGGCCCACCCGCGCATCTTCTTTGAAAAAAGCGTAGCCTTGTGTAATGTCCTCCCCATAATCCGCCCCGGCCTCTATACAGAATCAAATCATGCCCTTTTAGGTTTGTGAGTTATGGGTGTTGTGGTTTTGCCACTTCAACCCCCCATGGTTATCACTTCTCAATGATTTATTACTGATTTGTTACATTGTTTACTCATTTACTAAAGAAATTTTGTATTGATTTCTGCATAGTAGTAGAAGAGTTTTAATGAAATTCTTAATTTAAATAGGTTGTGTTATTTCACCTATTACCTTTACGGAAAGGAAATTACTTAATGAAATTCTCTGGTATAGTCATATTGTACTTGGAACATCCTTTGTAATCCTTCACATGTCCTGAGATGTGTTTTCACCTCCTGATACATGTCATTAACTAGTCAATAAATATTAGTGGTTGGAAAACCCATGTAATTTGAGGTATACCTCTACTTTGACCGTCATTGGGTTGTCGAGTATTTTCTCTGTTTTTCATACTTAGAAGAAATTGTGAAGTAGAAGAGATTTGCTAAAAATTTCATGAAAGAAAACATTTTATGATCTGACAGAAGTATTAAATGTACCTCTTTCACTGCCAGATTTAGTTGGATGTGGAGGTGGGTTTGAACCGGACATTGTGAAACTCGATAATTGATGGGAAGATCAGTTTGGTGGAGAAACTCCAACCAATCGCTCTTGTTCTTGTTCTTGTTCTTGTTCTTGTTATGGGTGGTTAAGAAATCATTATTACCAAATATTTCATTTTCTATGTGCCAAACAAATGAATTGAGCTTCTGGGTGTTAATATCAAATAAAACAGTTGAGGTTGGAGGGAGATAATGTCTTCTTGAGCACACATAGGATCCATTTCTTGGGAGATAATATCTTCTTTGGCAAATATAGGATCCATTTCTTGGGATATAATATCTTCTTTGGCAAATAATCATTTTGAACATTAACATTGCATAATCACATTTCTTTTTTCTATATTCAACATTTTTTTTTTCAGTGATGTAGACAATTGGTTGTGACTTGTGAGGAGATGGATTATGGGATGATGAAAATGACCATATCACAAAATCTAAAACACTTCTAAATCTTTTCATCCTTTCTAATGAAAGCGATTTAACTGTTAGCTTGTAAGTCAAAAAAATCCTACACATCTGAAGAATTTTGTATGGTCCTGTGAATACAATAATAGTGAATTGTAGGTTTTCATGCCTAATCTTTGCTCATTGATCTTTCATTGGCATATATTGAATGATTTACGTAGTAGAAATGGATATGCACAAGCTCATGTACCTTTCCGTAAAAATAAACGCCTTAGAAATAGCTACATGTATCAATATTGCAGGTTAACATCAAACTGCCGAGTAAGGAGGAGGATATTATTCTTTTTAACCAGACCATCCAAACTAATGATTAAGGTGATTATATTTATATTTTACGAATGAAGATTAGATAGTTTCTGTTACTTCAAACTTATATTTTTTTTGCAAACTATACTAGTTTTTTAACTTATACAATGCGCACAGTTTTTGTAGAATTATAACATTATTTTTTCTTTAAAAAGAAAATCTATTAGTCAGCAATCCAATTTCCATAATTGATTAAATTTTATTCTATCTTATCAAGTGTTAAATTCTAACACCATTGAAAAACATGAAAATAAATTTGAATCACTAAGGGCCCGTTCTGCATTATTATAAGTTTCGAGTTTTTGGTTTTATGAATATAAAAGTCATATGATATAAGGGGGTATAATGAACTTAAAAAACCGAAAATTTTATGGTTTTCATATTTTTGTTTTTGGTTTTCAAAAAAATTGAAAACTGGAAATAGAAAACAATAACGAACGAGCCCTAAGAGATCAAATTTACCAAATTTTCAGAGCTGTAATCATGAATTTAATTTTATGGTTTTCATATCTGCTTAAATTGTACGTTCTCTTGTTTTTAGCTACCTTTTTAGTTGAATGATTTTCCAATTTCTCCAAGACAGATGTGCAAATCCTTAACAACATCTCAAATCCATGCCTGTTTGGTTTAAGTTAGTACTAGTATCTTTGAAATTTTTTGGGTTTGATATGATGAATATCACTTTTAGAGTGAGTTGTAAGTTCAAATAAGTTCAAGTAAGTTTCAAATAAACTTAGATAAGTTCGGACAAGTTTCAATAAGCTCAGGAAAAGAAAGTTATTCTACATCTTAGGCCCGTGACGAAAAATATGAATATAAATGACTTAATTGCTAATCTAATGCTTCCTCCATTAACCTTTAATTGTAACAATTTCTTCTGACGACACTTTGAAATTCATTGCAACACTACTTTATATAGCATTGAGTTCTCTATTTTCTTTTCATGGATCCCTCTTTCTGTTTCTCTCCATCTCTCTCCTCTTCTTTAGAATTGTGCATTCCCCTCATGTTGCAATTAATGGAGAATAATGTCAGTAGCCAACTCTACCCTATAAGGGAATCCAAGTCGTTCCATGTTCTCAAAAAGACCCATCATATTGAATTGGGGTCAACAGCTTGACCCGGCTTCATGTGACATTCCAGTATCTCCATATTGGTCTCATACCGCTCAACTCGGGCCTGTGTTTGGAACATGGCTCGCAGCTCTTGCATGATGGTGTAAACATCCTTGGTTTCAAACCTCTTTTGGAGGTCCGGCTCTATGGCTGCCACCATCAGACAAGTGATTGGTACAGACCTATCATTAGCCTGCTTAGCACGACGTTTGTGTGCTTCAGTTGATTCATCAGTTATCACTGGAAGTGGGGTTTCTAAGACATCCTCTTGACCCTCAGACCTCAGAACGAGTCTTAGAGTTCTTTCCCAATTAATGAAGTTTTCACCATTCAGCCTGTCCTTTTCGAGAAAAGGACGAATGTTGAAAACGGAGTTATTGTTGTTATTAGTCATAGTATCTACAGACAGAAAACAAAAGCAAAGTTCAATTTTATGTTTATAAAAGGATCTAAAAAACATGCAAAGGTTTCTAGGTTTGTCACTCTATTCAATTTTAATGTCCCAATTTGAATAAGTAAATACAAGGTCCTATCAACGTGCAACATTAAACAGACGGAGGTCTTATCTTAACGTTACATTCTCAAGGTAAGTAAACTCTTTTACTAATTATAACACCTTATAATTCTTGTTTAGTTTGGTAAACATCGCATGCTTAACTATCTCTTGCTTCAAAATTCAAAACGCTTTTGATGATTTTGTTAAGGATAACCAAACTAAATAGTAAAATTCGCAATTTCACCTTATCTCCCAAAATTAATGATAATACCCTGCGGAGGCATGGCCTATTACTATTAATTAAGGGTTAATAAGTACTTTACGTTTGGAAAAGCTAACTTTAATATTTACGGGACCTAAGTTTATTATGTTGTTAATAGTGAACTCTAACGCATTGATAACCAACATACAATAAACTTATAAGCATTTTAAATAATAATAAAATGCAAAAAATTAAATATGATCTAGTATGGCCCCTAATCCTAAGAACTAAGCATCTTGATTGTGCACCTTCTTGGACTCTTCAGGGATCTCCATCCACCTTAGTCATGGGCCTTCTCTTGTTAGGCTCGTCTTTGGATTACACAAGTACCAAAATAATTTAAATAATATCTAAATTAAATAAATTACAAAAATACTTAACGATACGCAGATCGTATTTAATTTACAAGAATACATCACGATACGTAGATCGTATTTTCTAACTTAAATTTGGGCCATAAAATGCCACATAATAACATCACATATTATACTTGCCAATAATCAAAATATCAAATATTCTTAATTAAAGCAAGAGGATAAAATATTTAAGCTATTCCTAACTACCTAAAGATTTTATCCTAGAAAATCTAGCCTACTAATTTTAATTAGATTAAAGAATCAAATTATGGAATAATTTAAGACCTAGTCAAAAAAATTTAACTAAAATTTGCTTAATATTCAGAAAATATGTTTTTATTATTTTCCAAAACAAATAAATATTTTTTTTTGAAAAACACGCTGATGCTGTAGCTATGCCGCTGCTCCCTCGACCTAGCTGCACGCCCATCGACCACCTGGAGCAGCCACCGTGGCCCACCTGCCAGTGGTTGCGCCACCCAGCTCCTTCTCCCCTATTTAATTTTTTTTGTGGGAATGAAATTAAGTTTACAACTTCTTGTAAAAATAATTTAGTGATCTATTTAAATTAAACATAAACTCTTTTATGCCTAATTTAGAAAAATTAATTTAAATCTCCATTTTAATTAATTTTAGGGCTATTCATATCAATTAACCTCTAATTCAAATAAAACTCCTTTTACATGAATTAATTTGTCATACATAAACAATTTTAAATATGAAAAAATCAGATTAATTATATGGATATAATTTTCGATATCAACATAAAATCTCCATTATAATTAATTTTAGGGTTATTCACATAAATTAATCTCTAATTCGCATAGAACTCTTTTCACATGAATTAATTTTCATATATAAAAATTTTTTAAATATTAAAATTAGATTAATAATATGAATATAATTCTCGAAATTTTCGAAAATTTTGAGATCTAAAATTAAATTTTGAATTTCGAAAATAAGGGTTTTAGATTTTCTAAAATTCAGCCATACATATTTTATTTTTGAAATTCGAAAATTAGGTACAATTATACAAGTTATTTTCGGCCAAACAAAAATTATTTTCGAATTTCCAAAATTTTTAGGTCGAATTTATTTAAAATTTTCGGCCATTAGATTTCAAAATTAAGCAAATTGAATCACCATCTAATTAATCCAATTAGATAAATCAATCCATAATTCAATTCCACCACTTAATCAAATTAAAATTAGCCATGAACACATCAAAATAAATCTAATTATTATGACAAAAAAACTACATGCAAGAGGCTAAAAAACTAATACCACTGTAGGATTATAAGTACTATAAGCGGAATTTCATGAATCATATTCATAAGCACTTAAAACAGGATCTCATGCATATACAATCAAGGATCACATAATAGTTTAGAAATAACTTTTGATGCGTGAATTCCACAAAGCTCGTCAAGATCTCGGAGATAGAACCGTAATTGTGGTTCCTCTACTTGGTCCACCAATCCGGATCAACACTTCACCAATGCTAGTTGGAAGGAAGAAGGGCTCTTCTTTTCTTGGAGTTAATATTACGTGACTTTGAGAGAGAGAAAGGAGGAGAGAGAAAATATTGAGAGAAAACTGACTATATTTTCTGGTTTCCACACCTAATTATAGGAATAATTAGGTTAGGAAACCCTCCCCATTTACTCCTCTTGGCCGGCCACCCTAGAGTCCCTTGTGGTATCCAAGTCTTTTCTTTTGTTGATCCAAATTGACTTAAGTGTGACCTCGTAGGATCCATTTAATTGGGCTTCAGGTTTATTATTTTACTAACCCAAAGTTCTATAGCATTATCTAGCAAGACGTAAAGACGACCCAATTAAATGAACTTATTATCTCCATAATATGATCCATGTTATATTTAGTAATTGCATTAGAGTCGAGGACATAATTCCTTCAATATGATCCAGTGTAGTGTAAATTTTTGGAAATTGTATGCATACGATGAAAGTTCCTAGAAAGTTTGTTGGTTGGGTTATAGCTAGCTTGTGTTTGTGTTGTATCTTATGCACTCCTCCTTAATGGCATTCTTTAAAGACCATTCCCAGCGAAGAAGGGACTTAGACAACGAGATCTCATGTCTCTTTTTCTTTTTGTTATTAGTGTGGAGTATCAATCCAAGTATTTGACTAAGCTTGTTGATGTGCATGATTCCATTTTCCATTCAAAATGTAAGAAACTAAAATGGCCCTTACTCATACTTGCATATGATATGTTGCTAATTGGTTCGGCTGATGTGACATTTTGTAGGTTATTTTATGAAATTTTCTCATGCTTGTGGATTAGTTGCAAATGTTGTTATATTATTTAAATTTTTTAAGTACGCAACATAATTCACATATATTGCATATCTTCTTCATATGTCTAGTTCTCTAGTGATTTCTTGCGATTTAGGTACTTAGGAGTTCACCTATCCTAAAAAAATCGAGCTATATATCCAGTGTAAGCCTCTGTTTATAAGCTTATTAATGGCTATTGTTTCTGCTAAGAAATTAAGGATTGTAATAGGTTGTGAGATGTGATGTGGGCCCCAAGAGCGATCGCCTGAGCTCCGATATCCGTACGCCGGAAACCTGCAAAACAAAGTTAGACTACCCAGGTGGTGGTTCCGGGATCGCCCCTCCGACGCTCAAGTCAGATGTGATTGAGGTAGAGAGAGAATCTAGAGAGAGATGCTTTAGTTTGTTAGGTGAGAATTGAATACGTGTTCATTGATGAGGTTGTTGGTATTTATAGTGTTGGGGATTTCCCACACAGGAAACATTAATTGGATGGACCTTTTCGGGATCAATGGCTATATTGCCTTTTCATGCATTATTTCAGCCTTTTAGAGGGTTCTCAAATTCCTGAGATTAGGTCAACTTTCAGGTGGAACCCATTGCTGCCACCTGTCCAAGGCTTTAGGAGGTTTTTGTGTCCCTGTTGGGCTGCTGATTAATTGAGCCTAAACAATTAGCCCCACGCCAGGGATGGGGGATCATAGAGGTCTGACTGGGTGACGCCCATCCGTGGTGGAATAATGACCGCCTTAATTCCCGACCGACTCACTTGTCCATCCGGAGTTAGATGGGCCGAATGAACCATGGCGCCGACCCGGTCAATCCACGTTGATGGGTTCCATGCTAGGCCGAGTCTTTTTTTTCTTCTTGAAAGGAAGGCGCGGCCAGGTTATTTCCTCTTGAAAGGAAGGTGCCGAGCTCGGTCGCCTCGTTGAAGGAAATTGGGGAAGACAGAGTCGTTTCTGTTGAAGGAAGCTTGATCTGACCAGGTCATTGCCGACCGAGTCTTTTTCATCTTGAAAGGAAGGTGTCGACCGGGTTATTTCCTCTTGAAAGGAAGGTGCCGACCTAGTCGCCTCCGGTTGAAGGAAATTGGGAAGACCGAGTCGTTTCCTGTCGAAGGAAGCTTGATCTTGACCAGGTCATTGTCGATCGGGTCAGGTCCTGTTGAAGGAAGCAGTGCCGATCTTGAGGCCAAGTCATTGTCGGCCGGGTCAAATCTTGTTGAAGGAAACTTGATCCGAGCCCGGGTCATTGCCAGGCACGGTCGGATCTTGTTGTAGGAAGGATGCCGAACCGGGTCGATTTCCGGGTCATCCCCCTATTGATGGAGCCGACCGAGTCACTTTCGTTTAAAAAGAGCGCCCAATAGGGTTACTTCTAGTTAGAGAGATGGGCACCGAGCCAGGGTCATCCACTATGGAAGAAGAGAGGCGAGACAAGGTCACTTCTGTTGAAGGAAAAGTGCTGGCCAGGGTCACACCTTGTTGTAGAGTTTGGCGCCAACCACAGCCGACCAGGTCACTTCCTGTTGAAGAGGTGGGCGCCGACCGGGTCACCCTCTATGGAAGAAGAGAGCCGACTAGGTCACTTCTTGTTGAAGGAAGAGTGTCGACCGGGTCATTTTTGTTGTTCCTTTTGGAGGCCACTCGGATGAGGGGCTACTAAGAGTGAGTGTTAATTGGCACTTGGCCATATTTGACCAAGAATATAGGTGGCTCGGTAAAGGAGGGGAGCTCCTGTTGGCCGAGTGAGTATGAAGCCACTCGGATGAGGGGCTAATGAGCCCAAGTTTGTCGGAGTGGGTCTTAGGCGATACTTGGCCATATTTGACCAAGTATAGAAGCGACTCAGCAAAGGAGAGGAGCTCCTATTGGCGAGTGAGTTATGAAGCCACTCGGATGAGGGGCTAATGAGCCCCAAGTTTGTCCAGAGTGAGTCTTGGCGATACTTGGCCATACTTGACCAAGTATAGAAGCGACTCGGCAAAGGAGAGGAGCTCCTATTGGCCGAGTGAGTAATGAAGCCACTCGGATGAGGGGCTAATGAGCCCCAAGTTTGTCCGAGTGGGTGCTAGCTGATACTTGGCCATATTTGACCAAGTATAGAAGCGACTCGGCAAAGGAGAGGAACTCCTATTGGCCGAGTGAGTTATGAAGCCACTCGGATGAGGGGCTAATGAGCCCCAAGTTTGTCAGTGGGTCTTAGGCGATAATTGGCCATACTTGACCAAGTATAGAAGCGACTCGGCAAAGGAGAGGAGCTCTATTGGCAAGCTAAGTTATGAAGCCACTCGGATGAGGAGTCCAATGAGCCCCGTGTTTGTGCGAGTGGGTCTTAGGCGATACTTGGCCATATTTGACCAAGTATAGAAGCGACTCGGCAAGGAGAGGAACTCCTATTGGTAGGAGTGAGTTATGAAGCTACTCGGATGAGGGGCTAATGAGCCCAGTTTGTCAAGTGGGTCTAGGCAGTACTTGGCCATACTTGACCTAGTATAGAAGCGACTCGGCAAAGGAGAGGAGGTCTATTGGTAGAGTGAGTGTGAAGCCACTCGGATGAGGGGAGAATGAGCCCAAAGTTTGTCAGAGTGGGTATGTCCCAACCACAAAGGCCACATGGCCACCTTTGCCACTTGGGATGCGGGGACCCTTTTTGTGGATTGAGCTTATTAGGCGCTTGCCGGGAATTGTGACGTTTGGTCTCCCTTTGGCCAGAGGGATGACACTTGGACTTCTTGGACCTCGAAGGGTTGGGACCGAGTAGGTCCGGTTGGGCCACTTCAAAAGCCCATGAAGGCGCCGGGGAGGTTTGCGTTGCACATCCCCCTAGGCGTGCCTATATATGTGAGGGAGGAGAGAGATTTTTCGATCATTTGCTCATTTCTCCAAATCTTCTCTCTAACAAATCCTCAAATTCTCTCTAACTTTCGAGTTCTTCTTCCAGTATTTCGTCCGACCAGGTACGCTCTTGCTCTTCCTTTAAGTTTTCTTTTTCTTTCTTTTCTTTAGAATAATCTCAGCCGACTCCCTTGTCCATAAATAATGGGAGATTCGTCCGAGTCGGCGACACCCCCGACCTCACCTTCCTATAAATTGTCAGGAGGTGAGGGGGATGGGAATACGTTGGTGTCGGCGTAATAAGTTGCCCAGACCCTCGGGCCGTGCCCGACGCGCAGGTTGTGCTCCAGAGCCCGTCTTCTTCGGTAGAGGATGAGGCGGAGGGTATCATTCCATACCCTTGGGAGGTGTCGTTAGCCTATCCCCCTCGAGGAGTAGTTAGACAAATATTTGTCTTCGATGTAGTTAGAGTGGCCATGCCGAGGAGAAGCGGGAGAAGCGTCGACTTCGGGTCGAGAGAGAAGAGTACCCAGACCTAGATCCGAAGGGGGGCCGGGAACCTTCTTTCCCGATCCGGGTTTAATAAAATCCCTGATAGAGGACCTCCGAGGGACATCGACGAGGTTTCAAATCAAGGACCCATTCTATTTGGTCCGACCGGAGGCTCACCATATTGTACTTAGCCCTCTGCCCGGGTGCATCGCCGTCTACTATAAATCAATGGAGTTGGGGCTTCGGTTTCCTCTGACCCCCTTTGCCAAGGAGCTGCTGAACGCCTATGGCGGCGGGCGCGGATGTGTCGTCGTGCACCGCACCCGGCCAAAGATAAAATTTCTCCTACTCTCTTCTACACTAAGGTAGTATAATGGAAGTAGGGGTCGTATCCACAGAGAAACAGGGACGAGTTTAATATTTAGCGTGAATTAATACCTAGATGACTCTAAGGGTCGAGCAACCTAATAAAAAGGGGGTTTTCAAGTTGATTATAAACAAACTAAAACTAACTAGCAAATAAATAGAATGAGAAATCAATATGGAAAGGTCTTGAATCCGATTAACATCCACTTCAATTCATTATCGATCATTGAACCTCCACTCTAATTATTTCCATGATTATCTATTGCCGAGAACTAATCTCGCATTCTCCTTATTCTTAGTTGAATAGCACGATCATCGTGACTATAAAACCCTAACTAAAGGATAACCTAGTCCGATCTGCGTCTAAGTTCAATCCAATAGCAGCAATAAACACAGAGAACCAATAGACCTGCTAATGTCATACACGCGATAAATATTCAACAGTTGATTCAATTTCCCTAAGAACTAACCAAGATGATCAGCATCTAAATTACTCCCTAGTTTGCTACCAATTGATAAAAGAATAAAACAATCCGATTCTATTCTTAAATCTAGCATTAGATTAATTACACAATCAAACTAGTAACGTTCCTAGCATAATTATGCAACAATCATAAATCACAAACATAGAAATTGAACCATAATCAAGGAAAAGAGAAAGAGAGGAAAGATCTCACAATAACGCTTGAAGCTTCATATTAATCTCGTTCAAGAACAGTTCAAGCTACAATCGGCATAGCATAAGCCAATTCCATAATTGAAATCCCTAAAAACTAAACTAGAAAATAAAAACTAAAAAGAGAAGATAAGAAGAGAAGAATGGAGTGTTGGATATTCTCTCTCCTCAAGTGTGTGTCCCCTAGGTCCAAAAATCAACTTTAGTATTTATAGTAAAGCTCAAAAATCGGTCGACAAATAGGCCGAGCCTAGGGGTCGCGAGGTGCGAAACCGATCGCGAGTCGCGAAGAGCGTTACGCCTCCCGCGCACAATTTGGATGGGCACCGGTCGCGAGTCGCGGCGGACCTCGCGAGTCGCGACGGCAGAAGCTCGCGAGGTGCGAGGAAGCTTCGCGAGTCGCGAGCGCCGGGTCTTTGGGCGTGAGCGCTAGGCGTGTGAGGGCCGGCGTGCGCGGGTGTGCGGGGCGCGGCGATGGGCGGCGGGCGGTCGTGCTCGCTTGCGATGCTTCGAGCTTGGCTTGGCGAGCTTGTGGCTTGTGATGCTCGGCTCAAATGCATTTCACCTTGGAAGCTCGGAATGCATGACATTAACACAACTTATATCGCAAAACTCCGAACTTCTGCTAAGGATGATTTATATGCAAACCTTAACAATTACGAACAAATCCCATAGCAATGTGCACCTAAAATACCACAAGAACATCGTATAACTTGAGCGTATCAAATCCCCCCACACTTGAACTTTACTCGACCTCGAGTAAACTCAAAAAATGAGAAATACCAATTAAATCATCGCCCAAGCTATCGAAACCAACCTACACTGCCCATCAACTACATCATCACATCTAAACAAAATCCGCCCAAAATCTAAACGTAAAGGACAATGACTCCCCCACACTTACATTAAAGCTCTCCCAAACCTCAAAAAAATGATTTAAAACTACTTCAACTAATCAATATAAGCAAGCCATGGAACAATAACAAAAAGGGATAAATTCCATGCTTACTCCCAAAACAATCGGCTAACCAATGCAAGTTTAAATCCTTACCGGATAAGGACTTAAATTTCAACAATGACCTCCAATTCAACACTTATCAACAAAAGAAAGTGAAAGCCAATTATAAACAAATCTTCACAAAATCAAGGATGAAATAACCAATCCAAACCCGAAAGCGCTTTCAACCTTATGACACCATCTCCGGCAAATGAGTTTTCAAAGTACAAAATTCTCTCTTAATCTCTCATTTTGCCTAGGAGCCCTTTAGGGTTTTCATCCTAGCTTCACATTTTTTTTTATATATCTCACCATCTTACCCGCTCAATATAAGCCACTTTTTTGCATAGGTTGCCCTTTCGGGTTTTCAACCTATCCGGGCCCCCATTTTTGCCCGAGTCGCCCGCCCTTGCGGGTTTTCAACTCAGCGGGATTCATTTTCATTGTTTTTTTTTTTATATTTTTTTCATTTTCATTTTTTTTTCATTTCATTTTTTTTTTCAAATTGAAATAAATACAACATAAATACAACATAGATACATGAGAATGAGAATACCCTCCCCCCTACTTAAACTACACATTGTCCTCAATGTGTCGACAATTAGTAGAAAAAGTAAGGCGAAAAATGGGGGAGAAAATCGAAAATCGGGTAAATCGAAGTTCGAATGCTCAAAACTCATGACATACAATCCGTCAAACTCAAATTTCTTAACAACACCATCTCAAATCTCCGAAATCAACTCACAACCCTCTCCCTCAAATCACTCAAACAAATGGCAAATTCAAAAGTTTTAAATTTTTGAGATTTGCACCTAGCTCAAGAGATCGAAAAGATACATTAACAATCTCAACCCTCTAGTTGTACCAACTCCTAGCTATTGAAGTCCTCCCAACGGATTTTCTATTGCGGAATTTTGGCTCCAAGTGGATTAAGATTGGTTGTGGATCTTTTTAGTGGGTGGGCGGTGGGTGAAAGAAAATTTATTGTGGTGGTGGAAATTTGATGAGAAATAAAGAAAAAGAAAGAAAATAAAAGGGGTCTCGGGTTGCCTCCCGAGAAGCGCTGTTGTTTAAAGTCGTTAGCTCGACTTAGTACCTTGAGCTCAATAATTAGGCTTGTGCTCCATATGCGACAATGGTGGCTCCATGTCAACCTCCAATTCAAGTACCGCAAAACAGATTCGAAGAACTCTTGCAATGCATCGTTAGTGGTACAGGTTTCAAAACAAGGTGGTAAGTCGGGGAGGCTTTTTCCGCTCTTTCAACTCGGGCACCATAACCTCGCACGTTAGTAGGAGGCACTGATCCTCAACCAAGACCTCATCGGCATTCATCAACTCATCAACCTCGCTCAATATCAAGAACATCATGCAAAACGGAGTCAACAATGTTAATAGAGCAAAGTGAGCTATCATCCTTAAGTAGAAGCTTAGGATCATTTATATCAAATGCCTCTACCTTTCCCTCAAATTCCATGGTCAGAAGAACCCGCAAAACATCAATTTTAGTGCAAGATGTTTTCAAGAAAGGTCGCCCAAAAGGATTGGGGGCGGCATGCTTATCGGGTTCCATCTCCGAACATAAAAATCGGCAGAAATTGCAATTTCCCAACCTTAACTAACACATCCTCTAATTTACCCCTAGGATAAACATTGGATCTATCGGCTAGTTGAATCACCACACCGGTTTCATGCAAATTGCCAAGTTTCAAAGACTTATACAATGAATATGGAATCACATTAATTGACGCACCTAAGTCTAACATGGCTTTAGGAAACATGGTGTCACCTATAGTACATGGGATGGTAAACATGCTCGGTCATTGCACTTTTGAGGTAATTTCTTTTGAAAGATAGCGAGACATGCTCGCTAGCCTTCACTTTTTGCACTCCCTTTTGTTTTTGCTTTCTTTTCGAAGTACACAATTCTTTAAGGAACTTAGCATACCGGGTACTTGATTTAAAACATCAAAAGAGGAATGTTTACCTCACATTTACGAAAGACTTCGTAAATGTCGTTGTTGCGCTCGCATTGCGGGTTTCTCTCAATGCCTCGGGAAATGGTGGCTCGGGTTCATATGGTGGAGGAGGTGATTTTTTGACTTTCTCCTCTTGTCGAGGTGGCCATGATTTACTATCTCGTTGTCGGTTCATGCTCGATCACCTCTTCCACTATCTCTTTGTCTCGAACCACCAACCTCTCCTTGCTTGCAATTTCCGCTCCACTCAGTAATGTGATAGCACTCACGTTCATTTTTGGGTTGAGTTACGTTTGGGATGGCAACCTCACCGAATCCCTAGCCTCTAACTTGGTTCTGGCTCTCCCGCAATTTGGCTTACTTGGTTCTCCAAGTTCTTGATGCTCGATCGAGTTTCCTCTTGGAGGCGCACCATGTTACCCCCGCATGTTAGTCACATTTTTAGTTAAAGCATTTAACATTTCTTGAGTGGACATGCTGGAGCTCGAGTCTCGGCCTTGGGGCCTAGGATAAGGGTGTGGTTGTGGCCTTGTTATAGTCTTTGTTGTTGATGTTGATTGCCAAATGCGAAGTTAGAATGATCTCTCCACCCTTGCTCGGAAGCATAGGAGTAGGGATCATGTCTCTGTAATGCTTGTTGGCCTTGAAAACCTACGGCTTTAACCTCTTCCCTAAATTCTTCTTGCATTTGAGGACAAACATCGGTATGATGATCTAAAGAACAAATTCTACAAGCTTTTACCTGTTGAACTCTATTGTTCTTTACCATGAACTCCCGCATCATTGATGTAAGAGCTTGTACTTGATCCTCGACCTTTGAAGAGCTAGAACCTGGACTTTCAACATTTGCTCTACGATGATTCGATCTTCTCTTGAACCTGTCTCGAGCCTTCGACTAGTTCTTCAATGAGTTCTCTATTCATAGTTGGAGTTTTGTTTATGAAAGAACCTCCACTAGCGGCATTCACCATTCGCACATCTTCGTCGGAAGAACCATTGTAAAAGTACAAAATGAGGTCTTCATCGGAATAGCCATGATATGGACTGACTAGCACAAAGTCTCTTGAACCTCTCCCAATATTCGTAGAAAGACTCATCGTGTTTTACGCTCAATATTGCTTGATTTCCTTCTTTAATGTTGAGGACTTAGAAGTTGGAAAGAACTTCTCAAGAAATCGCCTCTTCATTTCAACCCCAGTGGAAATACAACCGGGAGGAAGATAATATAACCAATCTTTAGCTCCATCCTTCAAAGCAAAAGGAAAAGCTCTTAACTTGATTTGTTCATCCGTTGCTCCACTTGGTTTCATGCTAGTACAAACCACGTGAAACTCCGAAAGAAATTTGTTTGGATCTTCTCCATTGAGCCCATGGAACGAAGGAAGCAAATGTATCAACCCCGACTTCAATTCAAAAGTAGTGCCTTCATCGAAGAGCGAAATGAGATGCCCAATGGTTGTTGATCAAGGTTAGGAGCCGTGAGCTCCCTCAAGGTACGTGTTTCAATTCTCGGAGGCATCTCTTCCTCCACTTCACCGTTAAAAGATGATTCTTGAAAATTTTTTTTTTTTTTTTTGCAAAATGTTTCTCCACCGGAAAAGAGTCAATTCTAATTCGGGATCGTAATGCAAAGATTCTTTGTTAGTAGTACGAGTGTTAACCATAAACAAAGAGCACAAGCAATACAATCCAAAAACACACGCTATATACAAACAAGTAACACCGTTTCCCCGGCAACGGCGCCAAAATTTGGCGGCGGGCGCGGATGTGTCGTCGTGCACCGCACCCGGCCAAAGATAAAATTTCTCCTACTCTCTTCTACACTAAGGTAGTATAATGGAAGTAGGGGTCGTATCCAGAGAGAAACGAGGGACGAGTTTAATATTTAGCGTGAATTAATACCTAGATGACTCTAAGGGTCGAGCAACCTAATAAAAAGGGGGTTTTCAAGTTGATTATAAACAAACTAAAACTAACTAGCAAATAAATAGAATGAGAAATCAATATGGAAAGGTCTTGAATCCGATTAACATCCACTTCAATTCATTATCGATCATTGAACCTCCACTCTAATTATTTCCATGATTATCTATTGCCGAGAACTAATCTCGCATTCTCCTTATTTTTAGTTGAATAGCACGATCAGCGTGACTATAAAACCCTAACTAAAGGATAACCTAGTCCGATCTGCGTCTAAGTTCAATCCAATAGCGACAATAAACACGAGAGAACCAATAGACCCGCTAATGTCATACACGCGATAAACATTCAACGGTTGATTCAATTTCCCTAAGAACTAACCAAGATGATCGGCATCTAAATTACTCCCTAGTTTGCTACCAATTGATAAAAGAATAAAAGCAATCCGATTCTATTCTTAAATCTAGCATTAGATTAATTACACAATCAAACTAGTAACGTTCCTAGCATAATTATGCAACAATCATAAATCACAAACATAGAAATTGAACCATAATCAAGGAAAAGAGAAAGAGAGGAAAGATCTCACAATAACGCTTGAAGCTTCATATTAATCTCGTTCAAGAACGATTCGAGCTACAATCGGCATAGCATAAGCCAATTCCATAATTGAAATCCCTAAAAACTAAACTAGAAAATAAAAACTAAAAAGAGAAGATAAGAAGAGAAGAATGGAGTGTTGGATATTCTCTCTCCTCGAGTGTGTGTCCCCCTAGGTCCAAAAATCGACTTTAGTATTTATAGTAAAGCTCAAAAATCGGTCGACAAAATAGACCAGGCCTAGGGGTCGCGAGGTGCGAAACCGATCGCGAGTCGCGAAGAGCGTTTCGCCTCCCGCGCACAATTTGGATGGGCACTGGTCGTGAGTCGCGACAGACCTCGCGAGTCGCGACGGTAGTAAGCTCGCGAGGTGCGAGGAAGCTCGCGAGTCGCGAGCGCCGGGTCTTTGGAGCGGTGGCCAGAGCGTGTGGCCCGGGCGAGCGTGCGGGTGTGCGGGCCGCTGGGCGATGGGCGTTGGGTAGTCGTGCTCGCTTGCGATGCTTCGAGCTTGGCTTGGCGAGCTTGTGGCTTGTGATGCTCGGCTCAAATGCATTTCACCTTGGAAGCTCGGAATGCATGACATTAACACAACTTATATCGCAAAACTCCGAACTTCCGCTAAGGATGATTTATATGCAAACCTTAACAATTACGAACAAATCCCATAGCAATGTGCACCTAAAATACCACAAGAACATCGTATAACTTGAGCGTATCAGCCTACAACTTGGCGATTTGTCAGATTTCTCCTAACTCATAGGGGGGAATCAATGCCTCCCAAATCCTTTGTGACTTGATTAATGTCCGAGGCCAGGCCCTCAATTATGGAGGCACATGTACAAGCCCGGTCGAGGTGATGGTCGCGACGAATGGACCCGGGTGGTGGAGCTTCCACGTCCGACCGGGGTATCGGACGGTCCTCAACCTCCCCTCTTCTCAGAAGGGTTTCAGGAGGGAATTTGCCTTTGTATATTTCGGTGGAGATTGGGGGATTCCCCTTGTCCCCCGCCGACCGAGCCCATCGTCAGTCTCAACCTCCGAGTAGGTGCTCTCGATGATGAAGAGGGGGTAGCTGCCTGCTACATGCAGACCGAGTCGAAGATCGTGGACGGGGGTGAAATATTCGTGCCTGGCCAGTGGTTGCCCGCCTGCAAGCTCTTCAAAGACGAACACTTCCTCTCGGCCATGGGTCTTAGCTCGACCTTCCAGATGGGTAATCGGCGGGGGGTAAGGTTGTCGGTCGGATTTCTTATGCTTGTTATTTTTTACTAACACTTTATTTTGCTTTTGCGGAACCTTACGGAGCTTATGTTGAAGAAACCGACCCTACGATGGCCGAATGAAGCTCGAGGTTGTAGCAATGAGGGCAGCTCGGATGAGGGCCGAGATAGCGGCCAAGACTATGAAAGTCCCTTCCCCGCCCAAGGTTGGTTGGATGTTGTACTTTCTGTATCAACCGAGTGGTTTTTTACCCGATTATTGTTGACTGATTGGTTTGTCTTGTTTCAGGATCCTGCTTATCCAATGCAGAGGAAGAGGAAGGAACGATCTTCCAATAAGGTCGCCCAGACCGAAAAGGCGGTCGCAAAGGCTAAGGCCGAACGGGAGAAGAAGGCCGCAAAAAAGACCAAGTCGGTTGAAGTCAATAGCCCGAGGGTCTTGGACAAAGGGACGTCCCAACCGACTGATGCAGGCGACCTCTCCCTTCATTCCTCTGACTTTACCCCGATCAAGAGCCCTCAGTACACTCCTATGTCCCCGACCTTTGAACGGCTCGGGGGTAGCCCGGCTTAGGCACAGTGGCCTCGGCGAGTGCCCTTACGGGACTTAGCCGCGTCAAAAGGATGGAGTCTTTGGACTAAGGCTCCGAGTACATATATACTCCGGCCGACCGGGAGCACATTGAAGCTACCCACGGTCGGAATGAGACCAACGAGCTTTTTCGAACTTGGCTCGACGTAAGTATGCTCTATTTGACCTTTTCCTTCCGAGTTGCTTTTTAACTTTGTTTTGCCAATTTTCTAACTCTTTCTCTTTTGTTTCAGTTATCTGCTCGAATGGCTAACGTTGCTCAAAATAGGGTAAGCTTGGCCGAAGAGGTGGCTGTCCTCAAGGAGAATGCTAAGAAGCATTTTGATGAGGTTTGCCGGTTGATGAGGGAAAGCGCATTCTTCGAGTCGAAGCTTGATGATGCCGAGAGGGCCATCAAAGCTGGTCAGAAGGGCCTCGAGGAGGAACGGGCCACATGGGAGAAGGAGAAGGCCGACCTCATCCTCGCCCGCGACTCTGCTCAAACTATAAAGGATGTTGCCCTTCTTAAGCTGACGGAGGTCGAGCATAAGGTGACCGACCTGGAGGGCAAGTTGGCCGAGGCTGAGATCAAGATCAAAACTGAGGAGCAATGGTTCGTCGACTGGGAGAAGTCTGAGGCGGCGGAGGTCTATGCCAACGAGGTGGGGAGCGCGACCTATAAGATGGAGGAGGACGAGGCCCTTGATCGGTTGAAGAAGGTCTTGGCCGAGTCCCATCCTGATTTGGTTTGGGCCGACATCTGGTCTGGATATCAGATGTCGATTGATGCCGACACTGCTGAGATCCAGGCTCAGATGGACCTCGAGGTAGCTGAAGTTGAAGGCGATGAGGGTGAGGATGATGGCCAGGTCGATATCAACGTCATTGATGGCGATGATGACGATGATGACGATGATGATGATGATGATGCCGAAGAGACCGACCAAACTGGTCGAGGGGAGGAGCTGGTCGGTGACAACACCGATACCAACACTGGGAGTGTGACCGATTGTCCCCCTCCCCTAGCTCTTAGGGTGCATGGCATTGTACTTAGCCCTTTTTCTTTTCTTAGCTTTTGTAATGACTCCTCCTCTGTAATGCCCGATCGATTTAATGAAACTATCTCTTGGCTTCATTTTCCTTGTGTTTGTTGATTGCAATGTTGTCTGACTAGCTTCGTTAATCTTGACTGATTTATATTTGACCGAATGATTTATTTTCTGACTAACAGAGTGGATGTTTGTTTTGAACAACTGGTTAAATTGCCCATTTTTTACTAAGTTCATTTTTGATTGGTTCGACTGTTCTTGCAGAATGAGTGTTGCCTTGACTGGTTAAGTCTTTGCCGAACGGATATTACATTGACTGGTTAAGTCTTAACTACAAAAATGCCCAACTATTTCGACTGGTTAAGTCTAGTAGTCTGACTTGTTACAGAAAATGCCGACTAGCTATTATCTTCTATCTAGCTATTAGAATGTATGCCCCTATTGCAAGTAACAAACATTATACATAGAACTTTTTGAGGTTGTCTGCATTTCAGGGTCGGGCCAGGGGAACACCTTTTGGGGACTCTAGTCGGAATGTGCCAGGCTTAATTGTTTCTGTTACTTTGTAAGGGTCGTCCCAGTTAGGTCCTAACTTCCCTTTTAGGTGTGAGATTCCAGTAGCTTCGACTTTTCGAACGACCCAATCGCCAAGCTGGATTGGTCTGGCCTTCACTCGGCGATTGAATTGCCGGGTGACTCTTTGTTTATACTGAATGGACTTCAGTAGTGCATTGCCCCTTGTTTCTGGCAACAAGTCCAAATTGACCGGTTTTTCTTCCTCGTTTTTCTCATACTCGTAGAAGGTCATTCGGGGTGAGGGGATGCCGACCTCCACAAGTAAGACCGCTTCACTCCCGTACACAAGGCTGAACGGGGAGTGCCCTGTCGCCTCCTTTGCAGTAGTCCGAGCCGACCAGAGGACTCCAGGTAGGTCATCGATCCATGCTCTTTTGGCAGCCTCTAAGGACTTCTTGATTCCTTTGAGGACTATCTTGTTGGCCGACTCGGCCTGTCCGTTTGTTTGTGGCCTGGACACGGCAGAGAATTTGGTATGTATTCCGAACCGGGCACAGTACTCCCGAGTAGGGCCACTGTTGAATTGACGTCCATTGTCGGAAATTAGGACCATGGGTACTCTAAATCTGGTTATGATGTTCCACTAGTACGGAATCGAGGATTTGCATCGGATGCGAGGCGCCCATTTGCGTCGGACATGGGTCCGACGGCACAAGCCTCGACGCAGATTAAGATAATGGATCTGTGTCGGACAACGACGCGACGCATTTCATTAGCTATCTGCGTCGGACCCTACCTAACGTGCGACGCAGATGCCTCCTCCCCCTGTATACAAGAGGTCATTTTCCTCTCCCATCTGCGTCGGATGGCAAGCTAAGTGCGACGCAGATGAGCAGCATTTGCGTCACATGTATTACGAAGTCCGACGCAAATCAACCAATTTTTTTAAAAAAAAGTCTATGTGCGTCACATGTAACACAATGTCTGACGCAAATGCTTAATTTTTGTTTAAAAAAAAAACTCACTTATCCAGATCAACGAAATACAACAAGAAAACCTGAATTGAAAATACCAAGAGATTGAACCTAAAAAAAAATTGAATCAGATCTAAAATACAAAAAAAAGAATCAGATCGAACTACTTCTAAAAAAATTGAACCTAAAAAAATTAGATCTAACATACAAAAAATTGAACCTAATTCTTCTTCCTCATTCTTCTTCCTCCTGCGAATCAGATCGACACAAACAATTTCGCGAATTTCGGTAGGTTGAACTCGTGATCTGAATTGTATCAGGTTCAGGTTGAAAGCCTTGAATCTCCTGCAAAACACGAGAGAAGAAAAAGAAAGAAAAATTAGGACAAAGTCGAATAATTTGACAAAAAAGAGGAGAAAGAAATAAGAACCCTAACATCAAACATTCAATTCCATAATATTTCAGAAAAAACAAAGATTACACTTTAAAATCCTAAAAATTAAATAAAATCCCTATAGAATTTAGAGAAATTAAAGAAAAAAGAGGAGAATACCTTGTGTTAGAACTGGAGTGGTGCGCCGGTGGAGAAGAAAACGAACGGAGACGAACAAACGGGTTCGTCATCCATAATCTTCAAGAACAGACGAACGATGGAGAAGAAAACGAACGGAGTGATGAGTCGCTGGTGAGTGAGACTGAAAGTCGCCGGCGTTGTAGTTGCAGAATTCGTCTTCCATGAGAGAGATGAGACTGAAACGAACGGCGTTGTAGTTGAGAGAGATGAGAGTTGAGGTGAGAATGAGAGAGATTAGGTTATCTGGTGCGAATGAAAACGGCTGAGAGGCAAAGTGGAAAATTAAAGTGGGTTTTATATGATGAGCTTATCTGCGTCGCACTCATATCCCACGCGATGCAATTTTCATTTTTTTTAAGTCATCAGCTTTTAGTGCGATTTTTGAGAAGTCGGTTTTAATTTTAGATCTGGGCCAACATCATATGCGTCGCACCATTCGAACATGCGACGCAGATAGCTACATCATTTGCGTCACACAGGAGACACATGCGACGCAAATGGTTCCGCAATTGATATCCTGTGCATATTTGCGTCACACCTTCTATGATATCCGCGCAAATCGTTTATTTGCGTCAGGTCTTCGTGCATACGACGCAAATAGACCGACGCAAAACGTGAATTCTGTACTAGTGTTCCTCCAAATGAACCCTTGAACATGTTTATATGTTATAGAGGAGAGTGGCTCAGCCTCTGTCCATTTGGTGAAGTAGTCAATGGCGACTATTAGGAACTTCCTTTGACCTGATGCTGGGGGGAATGGTCCGAGTAGGTCCATACCCCATTTATCGAATGGTAGAACCGCCTGAATGGTTGTTAAGAGGGTGGTTGGTGCTCTCGGAATGTCCGAATGGATCTGATATGACGGGCACCTTTTGACCAGCACGTGAGCATCTGATTTCAGAGTAGGCCAGTTGTAACCTGCTCTGAGGGCCTTTCCGGCTATGGTTCTTCCCCCTTGATGACTCCCACAGGCCCCTTGGTGGATTTCCCTTAGGATATAATCCCCTTCTTCGGGAGTCACACATTTGAGCAATGGGTGGGTGAAAGACTTTTTTGTAGATTGGTCCTCGTACCATAGGAACCACCCGCATTTGTGCTTGACTCGCTCGGCCTCTTTGCGGTCCTCGGGCAATATTCCATCTCTCAAATACTCGACCACCTCTTTCATCCATATGGATGTCCGATTCAATACCAGCTGTTCCTTGACGTTGATGCTTGGCTGGCGAAGGACTTCCCACATTATTGTCAGAGGGGCCAACCCTTCTGCCGAGCTGGCCATCCGAGTTAGAGCATATGCCTGCTGATTTTCCGATCGGGGTATGTGGATGATGCTGAACTGAGATAGCTGTTTGATTATATCTTGGGTCTTGGCCAAATACATTCTCATGTTATCTTCCTTGGCCTCGTACTCCTTTGATACGACCCACTTATCGGTGTGAGTCAGACATGGCGTTGATCACTGTAGCCCCGGCCAAGATGCATAGCTGAAGCCCGAGGATGAGAGCTTCGTATTCGGCTTCATTGTTGGACCCCAAGAACTCAAATTTGATGGCATACTCCATCTTTTCCCCGACCGGGGGTTTGATCACAAGACCGACTCCACATCCCGTCTTGGTGGACCAGCCGTCTACTTGCGGCACCCGTCTATCCTACTTCTTGCGATCGGGGCTCCGGTTGTACATTCCGTTATGAAATCGCCGAGGCTTGGGCTTTGATTGCCCTCCTTGGCTCATATTCCAATCCAAAGTCGCTAGGCGATCCGCCCGAGTCGGTCATCCAGTTGAGTGGTTCCTGCTTTCAATGAGCTTCCTGAGCGGATGCCCTGTAAGGACTTTAATCGGATGGGCTTGGAAGTAGGGTTTGAGCTCCCGACTAGCCATCACTAAGGCAAAGACCATTTTTTCGATTTCACTGTATTTGGCCTCTGCTTCACGGAAGGCGTGACTTATGAAGTAGACTGGATGTTGCTTTTCTTTTATTTCGGCTATCAGAACAGCGCTGAGCGCGTATTCAGAAACAGCTAAGTAAATGAACAATGTCTCCCCCGACAAGGGGGATGTTAACTTAGGGAGGGTTGATAGGTGTGTTTTGAGGGAGGTGAAGGCCTGTTCGGCTTCGTCATCCCATGTGAATTCTTTTCTCTTCAGAATTTTGAAGAAGTGTAAGCATTTATCTGCTCGTAGGGATAGGAAACGGCCAGGGCGGCAAGCAAGCAGTCGGGCGTTGTACCTCCCTTACGTTTCGAGGAGACTTCATCTCCATAACAGCTTTGACTTTGTTGGGGTTTGCTTCGATTCCCCTTTCATCGACCAGGAATCCGAGGCACTTCCCCCCATTCACTCCGAAGACACATTTTTTTGGGTTCAACATCATGCGGAATCGCCTTAATGTACTGAGGGTCTCTCTTAAGTCTGAGGGGTGATCACCTTGGACCTTGCTTTTGACGATCATGTCATCAACGTATACTTCAATGTTCCGACCTAGTTGGTCGTTGAAGATTTTGTTGACCGTCCGCTGATACGTAGCCCCCGCATTCTTGAGCCCAAATGGCATCATTTTGTAGCAATACACCCCTTGGTTTGTAACGAAGGCGGTGTGGACTCGATCGTGCTCAGCCATTGGGATCTGGTGATACCCAGCATTTGCGTCCATGAAGCTTAGAAGAGCGTGACCCGCCGTTGAGTCGACCAGCCTGTCAATCTTAGGTAGAGGGTGGTTATATTTTGGACAGGCCTTGTTCAGGTCTGTGAAATCCACACATTCTCCATGCCCCACTCGACTTCTTGACCAGCACAACGTTGGCCAGCCACTCTGAATACTGACATTCTTCTATGAACCCTGCTTCTAGCAATTTGTTCACTTGTGCAGCTGCCGAGGTGTTTCTTTCGGCGCCTTGGTGCCTCAGCTTTTGTTTGACTGGCTTGAATCCTTCTTTGATGTTAAGCTCGTGGCACATAACTTTGGGGTCAAGTCCAGGCATTTCAGCAGCTTCATAGGCAAAGACATCCCTGTACTCTGTGAGTACTTGATGATTTCTTTTCTTGTTTGAAGGTCTATAGCTTTGCCTACTCTTAAGGTCCGACTAAGTCCTTTGTCGATAATGACCTCTTCGTCGTCCTCAGCTGGCTGAGGGCATTCGTACTGCTTAGGGTTCTCAGTGATGTAGACTCCAAGGCCACCTGAGGGCTGATTTTCTTCTCGCTTTCTCTTCTTCGAGTCCTCTTGGACGTCGATCGCGCTCTTCAAGCTGTTAACGTAACATTCTCTTGCTGCTTGCTGATCGCCTTGGATCTTCCCATCTTTTCCTTCGCCGGTTTCGAATTGCATGAGGAGTTGATAAATGGAAATCGCTGCCTTGACCTTGTTCAAAGTCGGGTCTTCCCATTATGATATTGTATGGTAGGGGATGTCCACCACCAGGAAATCAATCAGTAGGCTTTTTCCTTTGCCTTTCTCTCCCATCCGAGTGGGCAACTTTATCGATCCGACAGGATGCACTGAGTTTCCCCCGAAGCCTATGAGTGGCTGATTAAGGGGGGTTACATCCTTTTCATTGTATTTCAGCTTCCTGAGGCACTCGAGTGTAATTATGTCGGCCGAGGATCCACTATCCACTAGCACCCTTTTGACTCTTGCGTTAGCCACTTTGAGCTCAATGACTGGGGGTCGTCGTGGGGCGTGTGTAAGGCCAGATGGATTCCCCGAATGTCATGACCAAGGCCGATCGGGGCGGGGATGGTGGACATCAAGCACTTGGTGCTTAAGATTTTGGAGGTGGGCTTTGCGTGATCGGCCGGTTAGGCCTCCCGACGCGAAGCCACCCGCTATGACTCCGATGAAGCCCTCCATATCCCCGCTGTTGGATTGACTGACCTTCTGTTTGCCCTTTTCCTCGCTAGAGTGCTTGAGGTATCAGTTCAGCTTGCCTTGATCGGCTAGATTGTCGAGGGATTTCTTGAGTTTCCTGCAGTCCTTTGTGGTACTCACACCACTGGCTCTTATCTCTCCTAGCGGAGGACGTTCTGATGGGAGGTGGGTGAGGGAGCATGGACTTGTCTTTAATGTCCAAGTAGATCTCTCTTCTGTTTTTGCTGAATCAAGGGTTGTTGCCGTGGTCATTGAACCTGTCTGACCGGTCGCCCGTCTTTTGTTGTTTTGGCTGGTCTTTGTGATTTCCCTCATATTTCCTTTTCTTACTTCCATCATCCGAATGGCGGCATATGTCTGCAGCCTGGATGAATCTTTGAGCCTTGCTCATTGCTTCGGAGAAGGTATTCACTTCGTTTTCCGCTAAAGACCATCTCCGCCGATCGGGCTGCAGCCCGGACATCAGGGCTGCAAATGCCACTGCATCTTGCAGATCGGATACTTTTAAATATTCCTCATTGAATCTTTTAATGTAATCGGCGAGACTCTTATTCTTCTCCTGTCTGACTGTCATCAAATGGAGACTTGTTGCTTCTGTCATTTCTCGGCTACAAATTGATGGATGAATAAGTCTTCCAGTACTGAGAAATCAGTTATGATCCCAGCAGTGAGCTCTTGGAACCAGTTCAGGGCCAGGCCCTTCAGCGTCGTAGGAAAGAAGCGACACCAAGTGGCCTCGCATCTTGTCTGAACGCTCATCTGAGCCCTATATGTGGCCATATGGTCATCCGGATCGGTTAGACCCACAAATGGCTCAATGGTGGGTGTTTCGATCTTGCCCGGGCTGGGTGCCGCTAGTATTGCCTGGCTGAATGGGACCATGAATTTAAGAGCTCCACTATTTATTCAAATAGGTTTTGATTGGGCTGACTCACCGTGCGCCTCCCGCTGAGCAGCTTTCTTATCGAGAATGTATTGAGCGTCTAACCCCTTGCTGAGTCGTTTCTCGTTCAGGAAGTGTCGAGCGTCCTTGGGTTTTTGCCCGACATTGCCCCTGGGCGATTTAGACACGTGAGTCTCCTCACCCTGCCGAGCAGACCTTCCTTTGGACAGCTGACGTTCTTCCCCCTGCCTGGACCGCTGTCGATCATGCTTGGGCGCTCTCGTGCCCCAGGCCGGTTGCTCGGCTAGAGGCGGCCGGTGGGCGGAGCGGTGAGGTTTTTCGCCGGAGTGACGGGACCATGACTTGGTCTTTAGGTGGCTGGAGATGGCGCCCCTGCTGCAGGTTGGCCAACATGTCCATGAAGCTACGCTGTAGGGTCTGTTGAAGCTGATCGGCTATCAGGTTTATGTCCGCCGTAGATATGGGCTAGGGGTCGGCTTGCTGTAGCTGATTTGACGGGTGTGGTCCATTTTCGATGAACTGCTCCTCTTCTGGGTCGATGGTCTGAACGGTTGGTGTTTTGTGAGGGACAGGCGAGTGTGGCCGTTCTGACCTTCCGTCTTTGAGAGGGTGAGGGGTTCCGCTCGGACATACGGGCTGTCTTTGAAAATTTGTCTATTGCGAGCGCTCTTGGGTAGGGCCATTACTAAGTGACTACGAGATGAACTTTTCTTGAGTGGAGGCTAAGTGACTTTGATTGTAACTTCCCCATAGACGGCGCCAAACGGTTTCTGCTAAGAAATTAAGGATTGTAATAGGTTGTGAGATGTGATGTGGGCCCCAAGAGCGGTCGCCTGAACTCCGATATCCGTACGCCGGAAACCTGCAAAACAAAGTTAGACTACCCCGGGGGTGGTTCCGGGATCGCCTCTCCGACGCTCAAGTCAGATGTGATTGAGGTAGAGAGAGAGAGAATCTAGAGAGAGATGCTCTAGTTTGTTAGGTGAGAATTGAATATCTGTTCATTGATGAGGTTGTTGGTATTTATAGCGTTGGGGATTTCCCACACAGGAAACATTAATTGGATGGGCCTTTTCGAGATCAATGGCTATGTTGCCTTTTCAGGCAATGATTATTTCAGCCTTTTAGAGGGTTCCCAAATTCCTGAGATTAGGTCAACTTTCAGGTGGGACCCACTGCTGCCACCTGTCCAAGGCTTTAGGAGGTTTTTGCGTCCCTGTTGGACTGCTGATTAATTGAGCCCAAACAGCTTTATTATGGTATTGGTCGTAAAGTTGATTTTTTATGCATGAATTGTGCATATAATTGTCTATTCTTCCTAAAAAGAATGTAGGCTAAAAGTTCAAGTTGTTGGAAATTTTTGTAGAAAAACGGGGAAGACATTTTTAAAATAACTCCCATAGATTGGAAATTTTTTATGCTGAAATCTTTTGAAGGATGGAAGTCATTGAACATTAGAACTATAGGGACACAAATGCTCTATGATCATTAAGTTTCTTTGGGCTTTGAGTCATAAAATTGATATATTGTGTACAGATAAATAGCTATTATATTAAAGCTTCGAATTCTTGGAGTATGCCTATGAAGCCTCATATGTCCTAGTCATGAAAGAAAATCTTTGATTCTAGACAGTTAATTAGTGGATCAATCAAGTTGCTGGACAGCTTTGCTGAGCTAGAAAGAGTTCTCTATTTATTAAGAAAGCTTACTATCACTTTATAGGAGGTTTCTCTAAGGTGCACTGGAGAAGATTTGTGCAATAATCTAGCTAACAAAACATAATCTAAGACAAAAATGTTTATTAGCTGAAGAAGAATTTTTTTTTTTAAAAAAAGAGCAAAACGAAATATAAATATATATAGGGTTGGGTTCTAATGAGAACCCTTTAATTTATGGTGAGAACCGTAAGAACCACTTAAAATGAGCAAAAACTTCATAAAATGAGTAAAAAAATAAAAAATAAGGAAAAGTATAAAATGAGTAGAAAACATAAAATGAGCAAAATCGTAAAATGAGCAAAAATATAAAATGAGCAAAACGTAAAATGAGCATAAAAGCGTAAAATGGAAAAAAACGTAAAATGAACAAAACGTAAAATGAGCAAAAACATAGAATGAGTAAAATGTAAAATGAGCAAAAATGTTGTGAAATGAACAAAATCTTTGTAAAATGAGCAAAAATGAGCGATTTCACTATAAAGGTGATTCTTATATGAACTTATATATATATATATATATATATATATATATATATATATATATATATATATATATATATATATATATATTAGATGGATGTATGTTAGGATTTGGGGTTGGCAGAGGACTAGAAATCCTTAAAAGAATTATATGGGATTACCATTCCTAGCCTCCTATGTCTAATTACTCTAATAAATTGGAAATAATATTCCAAATTGATGTATGTGGGAGATATTTTTCCCCTACTTATTAGCATTATGGTTGGAAAAGAGCCTACATATATACATATATACATATATATACTTATATACATATATAAGGTTACTTGTAGCCATTGTTATTGAGACATCACTGTAGTGGTGGTTGTTGTTTGGGTTTGGTTAGCTGTTTGGTCAGCCTGGGTTTGGTCAGCCTGTAAAGCCGTTGATAAGCCGTGGTGTAGGTGTTCCAGATGTGGTGGTCCCTTGGGTGGTCCCAGTGGTCCCTCAAGCTATAACTATTGTTGTAGTGTTTATCAGTAAACATGATGAAAGGTAAGTTTAGTAGTATTTTCTCAAAGGTTTTTGGTGACAGTAAGAATCCAGTCCAGAAGAAACAGATTACCCGAAAGGATGATCCATTTGTTGGGAAATACCAATTCTTTCTAAAACTGATATTTATGATAAACAATACAGTTGAGAATTCAATTTTGGCCGAGGAATCCATATAGAAGAATTTACCACTAGTGTTGTTCAACGTCAAATGACTATCCAATTGTTAGATATTGAGTCCATCCAAAAACACTTAGAACAAGGTTTTAGATATATCCATTTTGGTTGTGTCGAAATTGATGTCAAGCCTATGGTCATATTAGGTCTTGATTGTCCAATTATGCTTGCTTTAAGAGATACTTCTCTTAAACTTTCAAAGATTCTTTCTAATAAACACTACAACAATAGTTATAGCTTAAGGGACCACTAGGACCACCTGAGGGACCACCACACCTGGAACACCTACACCACGGCTTACCAACGGCTTTACAGGCTGACCAAACCCAGGCTGACCAAACAGCTGACCAAACTCAAACAACAACCACTACTACAGTTAGGGCTGTTCAGAGAGGTGGGTCGGACCGGAATTCGGACCGGACCGGACCGAAGATTCCGGTCCGGTCCCCGGTCCGTGGAAATTGGCGATTCCAGGTTTCCGGTCCGGTCCAAACCGGGAAAATTCGGTCCGGACCCGAAACCGGAATCTTAGTATTTTTTAAAAAAAATTGCCATCCTTTACTAAATGAACAAACTGACATTTCTACTCTTCCTCTCCCATCCCTCTAAAGAAACCCTAAGTCACTCCAATTCTCCATCACTCTTCCTCCCTCACGCCTTCACACCAACCACAGGTCCACAACCACCGCCCACCGGCCCACCGTGTCTTTTCCTTCCCTTCTCACCGGCAAGTTCCGAATCTGGGTTATGTTTTTTTTTTTCAATTTCGCCATTTCTTGAAGGAGGAGAAGGAGGAGGTAAGTTAGAGTTGTAGAGGATGATGATGAATATAAAAAAAATTACAAAATGAATTGGGAGTTGAACTGGGAAGAGAGGTTGATTTTAATGAGTTTAGTATTGAATTGTTGAACTTTGAAGGCTCGAAGCAGACAATGTTGGCTCTTTGGTGAATTGACGTGGTGGGTGGGAGTGGGTAGGTGAAGTAGAAGCCAAAATGGGTAATACAATTATACGTACAATGATTTCCTATCCTTTGTTTTCGGTTTTTTTCCGGTCCAAACAGTCGGACCTGGGCCGGACTTGATTTTTCGGTCCGGACACAGTCCGGGCCAGGAAAAATCAGGTCGGTCCCAGGTCAGGAATTCCAAAATTCCGGTCCACGAGTCGGTAGGTCCCGGTCCGGTCCGGTCCGGTCCTGGACCTGTGAACACCCCTAACTACAGTGATGTCTCAATAACAATGGCTACAAGTAACCTTAGAGCACTTTGTCAATGGCTCTGATACCAGGAAGGGACCCAGGACCGGGGAAGGGCAGATTAACCCTAAGTACTGACCTAGTTTGTATAGGAAATACACAAAAAAAACTAAAACTGAAAACTTAATTCTTAACATAAATTGGAATTTAAATTTGGAAAAGAAAATTAATTTTGGAAGAGAACATGAAGAACTTCTTGAAGAAGAAACTTGGATTTAAACTTTGAGTTGTTATTGATAACTTGGAAATATTACAAACTTGGATGAGAGTGAGCATCTTAGTTTTACGCTTCTAAGTTTTGCTCTTCAATTAGCTCTATAACACCCCTGAATTTCGAGTGCTTAATTTAATTAAATAATAGTAAAATTCTATAGAAAATTCAGCGAGTTCGTTTGAAATATGGGTGCCTAAAATTTAATTTAGGGTTGGCGTCAGAATTATTATAAACTGTTCCAACAAATCAGCAATCCATATTCCAAATTCTCAACAACTCCACCCGGCTCAAATACCAACGAAATTCTGTTTAATTACTCGAAATCCAAACGTGTTATTCCACGATTATTACGAGAATAATCGCTAGGAAGAACTACACTGCACCAAAACTAAATTAAAACTTAATTTAAACTATTACAACCCTAACCTAATAAAGATTTAGGTGGCTTATTATTTACAACCCTTAATCCCAAAAGGTAAATAGTGCGGCGGATAAGAATACTATAACCTTAACTAGTAACGAGTTGGTGAAACGTTGCTCTCGGCTCACCCCCACACCCAACATGTGAGATCTTCATGTACTGCACATATCGGGCATGTAGTATCGGCCAAACCGGGCGAGAGCAAGATTCATACAATAAAGCCAAACATATATGCGGGTAGGATAATAATATATCCCACCAATCATCTTCCTTTGAATCGAAATAATAAGTAGCAAGCTTTGTAAAACCTTTTCTTGTATTCCTTTCTAAATCAAATCTTTCTTTATTTTCCTTAAAACAAATCCTTTTTCCAAACCTTTTCTTGTATTCTTTTCTAAATCAAATCCTTTCTTTATTTTCCTTAAAACAAATCCTTTCTTTCCTTTACCCTCACAAAGAGGGAGTTATGAAATCTATGGAATGGAACAAACTTTCTTTGCCTTTGGGCTAGCTAGGCCCTCCGGATAACTATTAGACAAAGACCCCTAGTGTGCACACCCTACATACGGCCAAACCGTAGCGGAAGATCTAAGTCGAAGTGCTTGATCAACGTACCCCCCAACTATTACAAATGTCGAGAACATCTCGACAAGGTTCCAATTCCTTGAGACGCCACAAAGGCAATCCCAACCGTTTCAAAAACATAAAACTATCCATAAATCTCTTTCTGTAACTATTCTATAATTCAAGGTTTGAAAACAAACTGTTTGTATTAGGAGGAACATCCTCCTATTCAAAGCCAACTATCTGTATTAGGAGGAACATCCTCCTATTCAAAACCAACTATACGTATTAGGAGGAACATCCTCCTATTCAAACCAATCTCAACTCGGGAGAGATACATACCTTTATAATCTTTTCTCGTAACAATGAAAGTTATCTTTTGTAGACTTTTCTCATAACTATTAAAGATTTGAGTAAAGAATCTTACCTCTTACGAATCACATCAAAACAACCATCTCCAAAACGACTCTAGTGAACTCGAAAGCTACATAATAACACATGTGTATTCAATAAATAATAATAGACTTGGCTAACTAGTAATGAGCTTTAACTAACTTTAGTTTTATAAAATATGAGCCTCTTACTTCAAATGACATAACTAACTAATACTAACAATACTAAAATCTCTCTTAGTTTATATAAAACCAACACTTAAGTATCATAATATATATTTAGGTACTCCAAAATCCATTAGGAAACATTCACATGAAAACATTCAAACTTAAAGCACTCGAAACTAATATACAATTTATTAATTTCAGCATAAACTTAAAATGGGAATAACTTCCTCATTCGAACTCCAAATCAACCGTTTCTTGAGCCTATCTCGAGTAAAATTTCGATACGAACAACTTTTGTGAAATAGTATTTTTTGCTAAAAATGCCCAGAAACTGCTTAAAACTGCCTTTTACGAACTGACGGATAATTTATACGAACTTCACCACAAATTTCTTTGAACAACAAGTTTACCTAATAATCCATTAATCTAAACTAACTAATAAACACCTAAATAAACATTATATTCATTCAATTACACACCCAAACAATTAAAATCAAAACCCCCAATTTAATTTATCTCAAGAACCCTAAACTAACAAAACCCCAATTCGAAATTAAACTAAAATTGAAATTAAAGCATGATAAAGAATCTTACTTGATTAAAGGGAAGTAATGAGAGCAAAATTACACTATAAGAGAACCCGAAAATCTCCACTTCGATCCGATTTATGACCGAAAACCGCAAGCCCGAAAAACCAATTCCCCTCTTCAAAACTAACGAACCAAAGATGAAGATGGAGATGATGATTGATGGCAACTTTGTAGTATAAATGATTTCCTTGGTTGAAGCAAGAAGTAGAGAGAAAGGAAGAAAATGATGAGTAAGGTCTAGTGAAGTCGGTTTTGGTGTTTTGAAAACTAAAACTAGGAAGCAGTAACACCCCTTCTTTTCCTTTACTTTCCTTTTTTTTTTTCGTTTTCCTTCTTTTGTTTTCTTTTGCTTTCTTTCTTTTCTATTTCCAATTTATTTCTTCCTATAATACTAATATGATAGGTTTTGGTTCTAACTTAACCTAAGAAATTTAGAGATTAGTTTTTGACTCTTCTAAGATAAGGTTAATAAGTGGGAAATAAATTATATTTAATAAAAGAATATTTTAGTTTATTATTAGAAACTATAATAATATAAATAATTACTAAACAGGTATAAAAATACGGGGTGTTATAAGCTCTGCCTAAAACTGAATACAAGTGAGTCTATTTATAGACTTGAAAAAGGAAATACAGTACGAAAAGTACAATAATTGAACTTAATCTAGAAATTACATATGGGACACTTAGATACATATGTGCCATTGCTTTTGGTAGTGCATTGTAACAGCTGGATACTTGTCTGCCACTACTGCTGTAACTTTTGACAATTTTGGTGAAAATTCCACGAAGGTACATGAATAGTACTATTCATCGTCGAATTTTCACTATTCACTATTCACGACGAGATTGGAAATTGCATGGAAAGTGCTTGGAAATTGCTGGAAGCCTTAGCTGTAAGGTGCTTGGAAATTCTTGGAAGCCCTTATCCGTCAGTTCGGAATCTTTAGCCATTGAGCTTGAAAAATGGACACATGTAAACTGGAATAATTATGTCACTTACTTTTGCCTAAGTGTAAAACACTTAGCGGGATCTTTCCTTTTTATTTTGATTTAGAAATCAAATGGATCTTGGGCACAAGGCCCACCATACAAATCTGGGCTTGAGGCCTCAGATGAACTGGAACTGGAAGATTAAGCTCTTTTAGTTTGGTTAATAAACTGGAGGAACTGATCAAATAGTTCAACCTTATTTAGTGAAGCTTTTTTGGTCTTTTTGGATTTTGTAGATGAAGATGGAGAATGTAATGTGTTTTGTGGAGGGGCTATGTGGACTTGTTTATCTTTGCGAGGAAACTCTGTTTAGTCAATCATTATAATCATGGAGGGCGGATAAACCATGTTGGAGATATTGAGAAACACAATCTAACATATTTGGATAAATCTTGAAATTTTTCCACCATTTGACCCGATAATCGTGAATCAAGAAATAGGGTCTGGATTCTATCAGTCTGGAAAGAGAATAATTCCAGCACATAATCCACGAAATCCGAAATATTTGACAAAAATAAATAATACTGGAGAATTCGAATCCTTCCGGTAGTGTAACTTTGGAATGATAAAATTGGAAAGAGGTTTCAAGGTCTTCTGGGAAAATATCAGGAATTGCTCCATAGCTATCCCACCATTCAATGAACCATATTGGAAATGTTTTATTTTTTTGAAGACAGTCAGGATGGAAACTGAAAAACCAAGAATGATTATAACTTGGGAGTAAAAATGCACAATGTCATACTTGTACATAGTCATAAAAATTGTAGGTCTGTGGAAGTTTTGGATCAAGAAGATTAGGAGAGAATGGTTTGGGGTTTGAAAGAGAAGAATGAACAGTTTTCCATTCAGTACTGGAGATAGCATGGAAAATCAGGCTTTTGGAATAATTTGTTGTGGTGTTAATATTATCCTTAATGTGACAAGAATTTGTGTCACGAAGGATATTGCGGTAATATTGAATTGGTTTAGTGATTTCAAAAGAAAACCAATTAAAACCGTTTGGAAAAACTATTTGACGTATTTGGATATTTTGTGGTTAAATTCATCATGGGAATTAAATTTGTTGGAGGTAAAATTTGTTAAAAATAAAGCAGTATAATGTTGTTTTAGGTGATATGAAATATCGGTGGCATTTGGATGGGTAATCGGAGGAGTCAGTTTTGTGATGGGTAATATCGGTGGCATTTGCATCAAGTTCTAAATCTTTTGTTTGGAGGTTTAAAATGTTTTGCTCAAGATCTTGAATATGAGATTTTATTTGAATCATCTCATTTTGAAGATCATGAGTATCAATTGGAGAAACAAATGGTTGATGAAATGGGGATTCGTCAAGTATTTTTGAAGACTAAAAGAAAGCTGGTTTTTGCTTCTCTTCAAGTGGAGAAGATTTTAAAATAATTTCTCGTAATCGTTCAAGATACTGTTTTTGAAGATTGCTATCGGGAATTTTTTCAATAATATCAAGAAGTAATTCCTTTTCTTTGTCTTTTCTAGAAAATAACACAAAGTCCTTTGGAACAAAATTGGAGAGAATGATCAAATTTAAAATCATCAGAATCCTGATCATAATCTAATTGATAAATGACATGGTCGGAATTAGAATGATCAGATTCTTCTGGTCCACTCTAATTTAATTGGAAAACATTTAAGAGTTTATCTCTTAAATCTGGATTGTCTTGGAAAATCTCATTAATCTTACTTTTGAAATGACAATTATTTGCTTTGTGACCAGGTTTGCCACATTTATAGCAAATAATCTTTTGGAAATCCTTTTTTGGAAATTCCTTTCGAAATGTTTTCTTTTTCTTTTGATAAAACGTATCAGAAGATGGAGTTTTCTTTTGGCGAAAATTGTAAACTTGTTTGAGTCGTTGTTTCCGAACAGTGGAAGGGGCTTGGATTTTCTCAAAGCCAAAGGCTTCACAGAAAGATCCAAGTTCTCTTCTTTGCTGAGCTTTTTCATTGCCATACTTAGATTGGATTTTGAGCTCATTGCAAAGAGATAATCCATCCTTTTTTATAAAAGCAAACAATTGACCATATGTTAAATCTTCATATGCAATTGTTTCTTTATTGGTAGCTTCTTTTAATTTTTGGAAAATTCTTTGAGCAAATAAATTTGGAAGTCATGAAATAAATTTTTCTTTCCAGAATGATTGCTGAGCATCATTCCTGTGAAGAACGTTGGATAAAAAAGTATCTTTGTACCATCGATAATCATTTAAAGTTGGACATCGAAGATTGGATAAAATTAAAGTATTGGATTTTAAATGTTCTGTGGAAGAACCAAGAAAATGGAGACTAATAGTTTAGGATTGAAGGATAAATCCATCTTTTTCCTTCTGAGCATTTTCATGAAAATAATTGCTTTGTTGTTGTTCTGGTGTAAAAGTATTATCCCACCAGTCTTTTAATTGTCCGGAAAATCCATCGGCAATGGTAGAAGCAATTTGTTCATTTGTAAAATCATTGGAAGAATATGCATTAGCAGCAATGCACATTTCATGTAAAACTTTAGCAATTTCAAATTCTGATCTACCATCTATATTCCAATCATATAGTTGGTCACCAGAATAAACATTTTGAGGACCATAAGTTTCTCGTTCTTCAAATTGGAGATCTGGAGGAGTAGGTCTGGAATAATAATTTCGCATGGGATTATTGTTCCAGTTTTTGTTGTCAATTCGATTAATTTGAGATGGAAATTCATCACCTGAAGAAAATTTTTCAGCAATTTCTTGTGCCTTATTATCATTGTCTACACATGTGATGTTTTTGTCTAATTTGTCAGAAATTTTCTTCAAAAGTGTTTTATTACTAAGTCCAAAACCTTTTGAAAAATTTGTTGGAACATGGATAAGGGGTCTAGAAATCTCATTTAGAAAAGTAGATGAACGGTTTTCATTAAGAGAAATTTCATTCAACTTTTTGGATAAATTATCAATTTCTTTGGAAGATTCTTTGGAAGATTCAGAGTCATAATTTTTTGAAGATAAAGAATCAATTTGAGTGGAAATGTGATCAACTTGTTCGGAAATAGTATGCAAAATTGTATTGGAAAAATTGTTTTGTTCATAAACCTTTTTAATGTCCCCTAAAGTAGCACCTGATTTATCATCAACATCTTTCCTACTTTATATGGAGCAGCTTCACAAGTTCTACCTTTATCAGAAGGAACTCGTAAACCTGTTAATGGAGGATGAATAGACGAAACTAATTCACCATTTTTGAGAATTCATTTTTTAGCAATATTGGACTTAACACATAAATCAGAAAATGGATAAGGGATTTTCAAATTACTTAAGTAAATTGGAAGCCATGTGAAAAATGAAATATTTGCAGATAACTCAATTAATTTGGAATAGTATTTTTCACGAATAAATTTTGTAGCAGGTTTATCAAAATTGGAGAAAAACTAAAGTCGTTTTTCACGATTAACTGGAGCTTCAAATTCATTGTAAAGCATTGTTTTATTAATTTGGAATCCTCCTTTGGTGATAACATTCAAACTGGAGAAATTTGGAGGTCTCATTTCAGACTTAGTTGGTGATGGAAAATCATTTTCATCAACTATTTCTGGAATGGGAGATTTTTGAAAAACTTTGTAATTTTGAGAAACATTTGGAAAATCATTTGTGTTTGAAAAAGTACTTGACCTTTCAAAAGAACAAGAAGATCTTGCACTTTGAAAGTCATAGTTGGAAGAAGTAGATGGAAACTCCTTACTTGAATTGAAACGAATAAGAACTCTGCCATCTGGTTCTTCAATTATTTGTTCAACCTTGGATTCTTTCAGAGATTTTGGAATTGGTGGAGTTTGAACTTGCCATTCATCTGGAATAGTAACTTTATCCCATGGAAGAGCTTCTGGAGTATGTGTAGTTGCTTGACCATGTTCAACTTTGAAAATCATAGTTTGACCAGGAGCAAAACGTATTCTACATCTTGGATTCATTTGAGTATTCAAGAGTTTATAGTAGACTCGGTAAATAATGGAAAAGTTTCTAACACCTTGGAATTGGAGATCTTTGGACATGTTGACATCTAGAGTTAAAGTCTTGAGAATATAAGGATCATCATGATCTTTACTCAGATTTGGAAAACAGTTGAAATAAATTGGACCTTGAGAAATATTAGTGTTTGCCAAAGCTAAAAGAGATTCTTTGAAATGTTTAAGAGAAGTATCTCTTAAAGCAAGCATAATTGGACAATCAAGACCTAATCTGACCATAGGCTTGACAACAATTTAGACACAACCAAAATGGATATATCTAAAACCTTGTTCTAAGTGTTTTTGGATGGACTCAATATCTAACAATTGGATAGTCATTTAACGTTGATCAACACTAGTGGTAAATTCTTCAATATGGATTCCTCTACCAAAATTGAATTCCCAACTGTATTTTTTATCATAAATATCAGTTTTAGAAAGAATTGGCGTTTCCCAAACAAATGGATCATCATTTTGGGTAATCTGTTTCTTCTGGACTGGATTCTTACTGTCACCAAAAACCTTTGAGAAAATACTACTAAACTTACCTTTCACCATGTTTACTGATAAACACTACAACAATAGTTATAGCTTGAGGGACCACTGGGACCACCTGAGGGACCACCACACCTGGAACACCTAAACCACGGCTTACGAACGACTTTGAGGCGGCCCAGAGCCCGGCCCGGCCAAGCGGTGACCAAACCCAAACAACAACCACCACTACAGTGATGTCTCAATAACAATGGCTACAAGTAACCTTAGAGCACTTTGTCAATGGTTCTGATACCAGGAAGGGACCCATGGGTTATGGGCCCACCACGCTTCCGCTCTCATTTTAAACTTGGAGTTGTTATTGATAACTTGGAAATATTACAAACTTGGATGAGAGCTGAGCATCTTAGTTTCTTCTTCAGTAAGTTCTTCATGTTCTCTTCCAAAAATAATTTTCTTTTCCAAAGTTTAAATTCCAATTCATGTTTAGAATTAAGTTTTCAGTTTTAGTTATTTTTGTGTATTTCCTATACAAACTAGGTCAGTACTTAGGGTTAATCTGCTCTTCCCCTGTCCTGGGTCCCTTCCTGGTAATTTTTCTTTTTGACAAAGTGCTCTAAGGTTACTTGTAGCCATTGTTATTGAGACATCACTATAGTGGTGGTTGTTGTTTGGGTTTGGTCATTGTTTGGTCGACTTCGGGTTTGGTCAGCTGTTTGGTCAGCCTGGGTTTGGTCAGCCTGTAAAGCCGTTGGTAAGCCGTGGTATAGGTGTTCCAGGTGTGGTGGTCCCTTAGGTGGTCCCAGTGGTCCCTCAAGCTATAACTATTGTTGTAGTGTTTATCAGTAAACATGGTGAAAGGTAAATTTAGTAGTATTTTTTCAAAGGTTTTTGGTGACAGTAAGAATCCAGTCTAGAAGAAACAGATTACCCATAAGGATGATCCATTTATTTGAGAAATGCTAATTCTTTCTAAAACTGATATTTATGATAAACAATACAGTTGGGAAGTCAATTTTGGTCGAGGAATCCATATAGAAGAATTTACCACTAGTGTTGTTCAACGTCAAATGACTATCCAATTGTTAGATATTGAGTCCATCCAAAAACACTTAGAACAAGGTTTTAGATATATCCATTTTGGTTGTGTCTAAATTACTGTCAAGCCTATGGTCAGATTAGGTCTTGATTGTCCAATTATGCTTGCTTTAAGAGATACTTCTCTTAAACATTTCAAAGATTCTCTTTCAACTGTTTTTCAAATCTGAGTAAAGATCTTGATGATCCTTATATTCTCAAGACTATAACTCTAGATGTCAACGTGTCCAAAGATCTCCAATTCCAAGGTGCTAGAAACTTTTCCATTATTTATCGAGTTTATTACAAACTCTTAAATACTCAAATGAATCCAAAGTATAGAATACGTTTTGCTCCTGGTCAAACTATGATTTTCAAAGTTGAACATGGCCAAGCAACTACACATACTCCAGAAGCTCTTCCATGGGATAAAGTTACTATTCCAAATGAAAGTTCAAACTCCACCAATTCCAAAATCTCTGAAAGAATCCAAGGTTGAACAAATAATTGAGGAACCAGATGGCAGAGTTCTTATTCGATTTAAATCAAGTAAGGAGTTTCCATCTTCTTCTTCTAACTATGATTTTCAAAGTACAAGATCTTCTTGTTCTTTTGAAAGGTCAAGTACTTTTCAAACACAGAAGATTTTCCAAATGTTTCTCAAAATTACAAAGTTTTTCAAAAATCTCCTATTCCAGAAATAGTTGATGAATATGATTTTCCATCACCAACTAAGTCTGAAATGAGACCTCTAAATTTCTCCAGTTTGAATGTTATCACCAAAGGAGGATTCCAAATTAAGAAAACAATGGTTTCCAATGAATTTGAAGCTCCAGTTAATCGTGAAAAACGACTTTGGTTTTTCTCCAATTTTGATAAACCTGCTACAAACTTTATTCGTGAAAAATACTATTCCAAATTAATTGAGTTATCTGCAGATATTCCGTTTTTCACATGGCTTCCAATTTACTTAAGTAATTTGAAAATCCCTTATCCATTTTCCGATTTATGTGTTAAGTCCAATATTGCTCAAAAATGGATTCTCAAAATTGGCGAATTAGTTTCGTCTATTCATCCTCCATTAACAGGTTTACGAGTTCCTTCTGATGAAGGTAGAACTTGTGAAGCTGCTCCATATAAAGTAGGAAGAGATGCTGATGACAAATCAGGTCCTACTTTAGGGGACATTAAAAAGGTTTATGAACAAAATAATTTTTCCAATACAATTTTGCATACTATTTCCGAACAAGTTGATCACATCTTCACTCAAATTGATTCTTTATCTTCAAAAAATTATGACTCTGAATCTTCCAAAGAATCTTCCAAAGAAATTGATGATTTATCCAAAAAGTTGAATGGAATTTCTCTTAATGAAAGCCGTTCATCTACTTTTCCAAATGAGATTTCTAGACCCCTTATCCATGTTCCAATAAATTTTTCAAAAGGTTTTGGACTTAGTAATAAAACACTTTTGAAGAAAATTTCTGACAAATTAGACAAAAAACATCACATGTCTAGAAAAGGATAAGAAGGCACAAGAAATTGCTGAAAACTTTTCTTCAGGTGATGAATTTCCATCTCAAATTAATCGAATTTACAACAAAAACTGGAACAATAATCCCATGCGAAATTATTATTCCAGACCTACTCCTCCAGATCTCCAATTTGAAGAACGAGGAACTTATGGTCCTCAAAATGTTTATTTTGGTGACCAACTATATGATTGGAATATAGATGGTAGATCAGAATTTGAAATTGCTAAAGTTTTACATGAAATGTACATTGCTGCTAATGCATATTCTTCCAATGATTTTACAAATGAACAAATTGATTCTACCATTGCCGATGGATTTTCCGGACAATTTAAAAACTGGTGGGACAATACTTTTACACCAGAACAACAACAAAGCATTTATTTTCATGAAAATACTCAGAAGGAAAAAGATGGATTTATCCTTCTATTCCAAACTATTAGTCTCCATTTTCTTGGTTCTTCCACAGAACATTTATAATCCAATACTTTAATTTTATCCAATCTTCGATGTCCAACTTTAAATGGATTATTGATGGTACAAAGATACTTTTTTATCCAACATTCTTCGCAGGAATGATGCTCAGCAATCATTCTGGAAAGAAAAATTTATTTCAGGACTTCCAAATTTATTTGCTCAAAGAATTTTCCAAAAATTAAAAGAATCTACCAATAAAGAAACAATTGCATATGAAGATTTAACATATGGTCAATTGTTTGCTTTTATCAAAAAGGAAGGATTATCTCTTTGCAATGAGCTCAAAATCCAATCTAAGTATGGCAATGAAAAAGCTCAGCAAAGAAGAGAACTTGGATCTTTCTGTGAAGCCTTTGGCTTTGAGAAAATCCAAGCCCTTTCCACAGTTCGAAAACAACGACTCAAACAAGTTCACAATTTTCGCCAAAAGAAAACTCCATCTTCTGATACGTTTTATCAAAAGAAAAAGAACACATTTCCAAAGGAATTTCCAAAAAAGGATTTCCAGAAGATTATTTGTTATAAATGTGGCAAACCTGGTCACAAAGCAAATAATTGTCATTTCAAAAGTGAGATTAATGAGATTTTCCAAGACAATCCAGATTTAAGAGATAAACTCTTAAATGTTTTCCAATTAAATCAGAGTGAACTAGAAGAATCTGATCATTCTGATTCCGACCATGTCATTTATCAATTAGATTATGATCAGGATTCTGATGATTTTAATTCTGATCATTCTCTCCAATTTTGTTCCAAAGGACTTTGTGTTATTTCCAAAAAAGAACAGGAGAAGGAATTACTTCTTGATATTATTGAAAAAATTCCTGATAACAATCTTCAAAAACAGTATCTTGAAAGATTACGAGAAATTGTTTAAAATCTTCCCCAATTAAAGAAAAACAAAAACCAGTTTCTTTTAGTCTTCAAAAAATACTTGATGAATCCCCATTTCATCAACCATTTGTTTCTCCAGTTAATACTCATGATCTTCAAAATGAGGTGATTCAAATAAAATCTCATATTCAAGATCTTGAGCAAAATGTTTTAAATCTCCAAACAAAAGATTTAGAACGTGATACAAAAATTACTTTACTCCAAAAATCAAATTTTGAGATAGGTGAAACTTCTGAACGTTCTCCTATACCAACTGATTCTATCCAAATCTCAGATACTCCAATTGAAAATGAAAAATTTCTTCAAATTATTCACCGATTTCATTATCAAAAATGGTTTTGTCCAATTACATTAGTTATTGATGATAATTTCCAGATTAATAATGTTGCATTATTTGATAATGGTGCTGATCTCAATTGCATTAAGGAAGGATTAATCCCTCCTCAGTATTATGAACATGCCACTGAACATTTGACTATTGCTAATAGTCAAAAACTTCAAATAAGATACAAACTTTCCAATGCATCTATTTTCAATAATAATTATTATTTCCAAACTCCATTTACTCTTATTAAAAATCGAAATTATAATATTATTCTTGGTACTTCATTTTTCACTCAAATGTATCCATTTTCTATCAATGAAGTTGGTATTCATGCTGTTATAGATGAATAGCCGATTTCTTTCAAATTTTCTGCTAAATTACAATATTCTGATGTACACAATCTTCAAACTAACTCCATTTATAAACAAATTAATATGATTTCTGCAGGGATGGACAGAATGCAAGGTTCCAAAACTCCTACTTCCCGACAACAGAAAGAAAAAGGTATAGTAATCCATCCTACATAAAGCATTCCTGTTTCCATGAACCAATTCTCCAATTTATCAGATTACCCTCCATATTCATATGCTCAAACACTATCACAAACAGCTCCTCCGATTACCCATCCAAATGCCACCGATATTTTATATCACCTAAAACAACATTATACTGCTTTGTTTTTAACAAATTTTACCTCCAACAAATTTTCTTCCCATGATGAATTTAACCACAAAATATCCAAATACGTCAAAACAGTTCTTCCAGATGGTTTTAATTGGTTTCCTTTTGAAATCACTAAACCAATTCAATATTACCGCAATATCCTTCGTGACACAAATTCTTGTCACATTAAGGATAATATTAACACCACAACAAATTATTCCAAATGCTTGATTTTCCATGTTATCTCCAGTACTGAATGGAAAATTGTTCATTCTTCTCTTTCAAACCCCAAACCATTCTCTCCCAATCTTCTTGATCCAAAACTTCCACAGACCTACAATTTTTATGACTATGTACAAGCATGGCATTGTGCATTTTTACTCCAAAGTTATAATCATTCTTGGTTTCAGTTTCCATCCCGACTGTCTTCAGAAAAATAAAACATTTCCAATATGGTTCATTGAATGGTGGGACAGCTATGGAGCAATTCCTGATATTTTCCCAGAAGACCTTCAAACCTCTTTCCAATTTCATCATTTCAAAGTTACACTACCGGAAGGATTCGAATTCTCCAGTATTATTTATTTTTGTCAAATATTTCGGATTTCGTGGATTATGTGCTGGAATTATTCTGTAATCCAGACCCTATTTCTTAATTCGCGATTATCGGGTCAAATGGTGGAAAAATTTCAAGATTTATCCAAATATATTAGACTGTGTTTCTCAATATCTCCAACATGGTTTATCTGCCCTCCATGATTATAATGAATGGACTAAGCAGAGTTTCCAGCAGTATAAACAAGTCCACATAGCCCCTCCACAAAACACATTACATTCTCCATCTTCATCTACAAAATCCAAAAAGATCCCGCTAAGTGTTTTACACTTAGGCAAAAGTAAGGGACATAATTATTCCAGTTTACAGGTGTCCAGTTTTCAAGCTCAGCAGCTAAAGATTCCAGTTTAACAGATAAGGCTTCCAGCAATTTCCAAGCACTTTCCAAGCAATTTCCAATTTCGTCAAAAAGGTAAATAGTGAATAGTGAAAAAAGTCGACGATGAATAGTACTATTCATGTACCTTCGTGGAATTTTTACCAAAATTGTCAAAAGTTACAACAGTAGTGGCAGACAAGTATCCAGCTGTTACAATGCACTACCAAAAGCAATGGCACATATGTATCCAAGTGTCCCATATGTAATTTCTAGATTAAGTTCAATTATTGTACTTTTCTTACTGTATTTCCTTTTTCAAGTCTATATATAGACTCACTTGTATTCAGCTTTAGGCAGAGCTAATCGAAGAGCAAAACATAGAAGCATAAACTAAGATGCTCAGCTCTCATCCAAGTTTGTAATATTTCCAAGTTATCAATAACAACTCCAAGTTTAAATCCAAGTTTCTTCATCAGTAAGTTCTTCATGTTCTCTTCCAAAAATAATTTTCTTTTCAAAAGTTTAAATTCCAATTTATGTTTAGAATTAAGTTTTCAGTTTTAGTTATTTTTGTGTATTTCCTATACAAACTAGGTCATTACTTAGAGTTAAGCTGCCCTTCCCTGTACTGGGTCTCTTCCTGCTCATAATTTTTGAAATACAGCTAGTTGTTCAGGTGTTTCGGTTCTAATTAATAATAATTCATTTGGAATGCACAATTATATTTGTTTAAATCTTCTGGACACATGGAACATATTTGCATATTATATAGTTGGGACTTACAGTATTCTTTCTTAGCTTCGCATATTTTAAAATCGCATTTGGATTGCCAAATTCTCTTCGAATTATTTTTTCGTATTTTTTTCAACATTTGTGTTGAATCTGTCATCTCGGTTCCTTCAATCTTAGTACTTTGCAATTCTGTTAATTCTTTTATTCCTATATTAGTTAAATAACTTTTTGCTATTCCTGTTATTGTGGCTTCAATATAATTAGCTGCTGCATTAACTGGTATTTTAGCTTCTATTAATTTTGCATTTATTCTAGCTATCCAATTTTGTATTTCTAATTCAGCATTTGTAGCACAATCTAGATTTAAAGTTTCACTTGTTTGGTTATCTCTCGGTATGTAATCGTTTTCTACTTTCCTTCGATATTTCCATATATAGTCATTATTTCTGTGATTATATCCATATTTTTTCTTTTTAAAAGTGGGTTTGTAATTTCTATTAGTTTCCATATAATCATAATCGTCATCCGTGTAGGCCTTAGTAAGTACATTAATTTCTTCATCCTTTTCAGAATTAAAGTCTGATTCTAAATGATTTGAATATCTAAATTCTTAACTGGATTGTTCAGAATAAAATTCTTCACTATTTTCTTCTGGAGTATTTACCTCTATATTATTTACTTCTAGTCGTTCTATTTCTGTAGTTAAAGTTTCTAAAGCTTCTATTGTAGTATTATTTATTATCTCGTTATCTGATTCGTGGATTTCTGATATTTCAGTATTTTCTTTAATGTTACATATAAGCTGTTCTTCTATTTTATCAAACCTATTGTTATATTCTATTGTAAGATTTAGTATCTCTTCATTAAAATTATTTTCTACTCTGTAGACTTTATCTAATATTTGTTTGGTATTAATATGTAATATTTTGATAGATTTTAATTATTTTGATAGCTATGAAGATAGAGCTGAATCATCTACAGCAGCATCTACTACTCAGATAGAGCACAACATACAAGAATAAAACACCTGTCTACAAATAGGATAGGAAGATGCTTTTTCTGTAACAGATAAACTTTGTAATAGTTACAACAAGACAAAAGTTAGGCGGCTAACGCGTAAAATATGTGAATAGTGAATAGTGAACAGTACTTTTACTGTAGCACTTTTCACTATATATATATATATATACAAATATATACATATATATACAAATATACATATATACACATATATACATATATATACATATATATATATATGATTTTGTAAAGGGGTCACCGCGCTGTTCAGTTTTCTCGGGTTGGGAGTCTCTTTCTCCCCCTGGCATTAGCTATTTAATTGTTGCTATCATCATTCTTTTCGTGACTATGTTTTACCGTCTTTTGTTATCTTCAGCTTTTGTAGAGATCGTGTTGAACTTGCCACATGCACTTCAGCAGATATGGATTGATTGTTCTGAAGACTGAGATGTAGAAAGCTAGAGGCGTACTAGTACTAGTACTAGTAGTTGTATCCAAAAGCCTAACCGTGTAAAGTGTACTATAGAAATGTTGAGTCGTCTGCGCAACTATTTTTTGGCCAACTTTGTGGACGATGTTTGTGGATATAAGTTGATGTTATTTCATCTTCTTCAGTATGGGCATTCTGATATCGCAATTTATGTTATTTCATAATGATCTTCATTTCTTTGGTTTGTGGACTTCTGAATAAAAGGCTCGTAATTAGGCAGTCCATGGAAGAGTCTGATTTCTTGCCATAAAAGGCTCGTAATTAGGCAGTCCATGGAAGAGTCTGATTTCTTGCCATAAAAGGCTATGGTAATGGTGCGTTGTTAACATGATATCCTACCAAAAAGAGTTGGCTTTCATGACATTCTCTTGAGGTTTTTGGAAATAAAAAAAAACCTCGACATTGTGAGGTTTTTTGAGACTGCTTTAATGTCATTTACCATTTCACCCTCTCTCTCTCTCTGTCTCGCTCCAAACTGCTTCTATCTAATATATCTCTGATCCACCTAATAAAAAGAATACACTTTACTGAACTTTTTTTTTAAGAGGTAAGAAAAAAGATTTCAGGAGATCCTCGACACGAGGGGAACACCTAAAGTATCATTTATAAGAATAAAATTTAAAGCTGAATTATTACAAAGTTTAACATGAAATGAGAGTCTACTAGATGACCAATATTAGTTATCCAATAATCGCCTTGTTTGCTTCTTTTTATAAATGTGCCGAATTTTCACTGTTGAAAAAATCTTGACAAGAGATTGTATGTCTTCAATGATGTTGGAAATTTGCCAAGGGTTTCCCACGAGACCTTTAATAGAGTTGATGACTAAGAGGCTGTCAACTTTAATATTTTGAACTTTATCTTGGGCGGCAAGAAGTAAGCCTTGTAGACTGTAGTAGAGTGATAGCTTCCGCAATAAAGACTTGTGAATTGCCAAGGTTGAAAGTGCAAGCTCTCAGCATCTTTCCTTCATGATTTCGAATGATAACTCTTGCTGCTGCGGAAGAGGCACAAATTGAACCGTTGAAGTAAAGCTTGAGAATGGATAATGTAGGAGGCTTCCAAGCCATCAAAGTAGAGTGAGGGGATGGAGAAGTTGCGCATGAAGTAGTTGGTAAGAAGGGGGGTACTTTTAGAATTACAAATATCGGCCTTTAAACAAATATGCTATTCTGTCTGATTAGAATGGATTATGTGAAGAACCCGAAGGATGCTTACTTTTGCATTTTTGAAAATGATTTTGTTATGTTCCTTCCAAAAACTCCATATGAGGAAAATGAATTTTGGGAAAATATGCTTTTTTAAAGAAATAAGGGGCCAAATGGATTCGAGAGGAATAGTCAGATCTTGAAGTGTAACTAGGTTTTCACTTTTGGAAGGTTCCAAAGATGTCGAATAATTTTGCAAGTACATAATAGGTGGTCAATAGATTCTAGCGGTTGGTTACAAAGACCACAAGAATCAAGGGGAATAATTTTTCTTAGCTGAAATTCCATTCTATATTTGTAGTTCAAACATACTCAAGTTTATATACTCCTGTCTCCGAACAATAATAACAAGGAAATATTTTAGGGAACTACCTTGTATAAGAATTTTTTTTTTTTAAAAAACTATCTTCTACTTCTTTTTTTCAGAAAACCTACTTTTTACAACAAATCTCTCATACATAATACCACCAGATAATGATTTTCGTTAATCTAAATATTTCTTTTAGTGTAAAAAAAACTCCCTTGAAAGACAGGAAAACCTCTCTTCCCACGAAAGAGAACCCTACCGCCTGGTCGATCTCCGCTGCGGCGGCGCGCTCCTCTGCTATGGCCGACGAGATTACAGACTTTGTTTCCAACCTTTGCATCGATGATGAGGAGGACCAAATTATTGATTTCAATACTATAAACCCTAAGGCCGGAAATTTTGTATCTCTTTTGTTGCTTGGCCGATTACTCACCGAACGATCCTTTAACGTTGATGCTTTTAAAAGGACTATTACTACTATGTGGGCTCCAAGCCATGGATTGGTTATTAGGGCTCTTTGCCCGAATCTTTTCGCATTCCAATCCTTCCACTGGCGTGACATGAAGAAGGTTCTTGACGGACGTCCATGGTGCTTCGACAATATGTTAATCTTGTTGAAGGAGGCGGATGGCGACGAACCTCCTGACCAGGTAATTTTTAATCAATCCCCCTTCTTGATTAGGTTAAAAAACTTACCTTTTAATATGAGATCAAATGATGTGGTTAAACTTGTTGATTGGTAATATGGGTGAAATCATTGAAATAGAAGAAGATGTATTATGGTTTGGTCGGTATCGACGTGTGAATGTTATGTTAGATACAACTAAACCTCTTCTAAGATACAAGAAACTTAGGGATAAGAAAGGCAATGAGATTCAAGTAGATTTTGCTTATGAACGTCTCCCTTTTTCCTTTTTGGTGTGTGGAATTATGGGGCATTCAGAAAAGGACTGTCAAGTGGTGCTTGAGGAGGAGAAATGTGAGAGATTGGGGTGGCATTTGGGGCTTAAAGCCACTCCTAGGAAAGGGAGAACTAAGGAGATAGAAGAAGAGAACAAGTTTAGAAATTGCAAGAAAGTTCTTTTGAAGTCGATGGTGATTCGAGGAGTGAGAAGTTGGGTGTAATTTTGTCAAAATCCTCGAAGATTGATGAGTCTAGCAGCATTTTGAGGAGTGGGAAGATGGGTATGGGTTTGTTAAAATCCTCGCATGATGATGATGCTCAGGTGGAGTGCATGGCTCCAAAAAACCATGCTGCTGTGTGTGAAGGTGAGGAGGCATTAAATGCTTCTTTAATGTTATCTAGTAATGGTGATGATGGCCCATTGTCTGGCCCTCTTCAAATCAACCCATATTCGAAAGATCATCAGGTGGGCCTAGCTTCTTTTGGTTCTGATGTGGCTCCTAGTACTAATGCTGCTGTTTTTGTTTTTGAGAGTGTTAAAGGAGTGAAAAGTGGAAAACTCGTGGGTGGAAAAGGCTGGCTCGTGGGGAAATGGATGAAAAAGGTGGGGTAGAACAGATGGATATGGAACCTGCTATTAGGGATGTGAAAAGAAGCTCTGAGTGTGTTACTGCAGTGGGTGATAATTTAGAGGGTACGACGAAGCGTTCTAAGCCGAGTCCGTCTCATGATTCAGCTACTACTTTTTTGGCGGAGGTTGGTGGTGACCAACCCCGCCTGGCATGAATATTTTATGTTGGAACTGCAAAGGTATGAGCAATCCTTGGTCAGTTCGTCAACTTCGTCGTTGGAGTAATTTCTATGCCCCCGATATTGTTTTCATATCGGAGACAATGATTAATAAAAATGATGTTGAAAGTTTGAAGAGTCGTTTTGGTTTTCATAATGCTTTTGGTGTTGCTAGTAGAGGAAAAGCCGGTGGTTTGTGCTTGTATTGGAGAGAGGAAGTTCTGTTTTCTCTCGTTTCCTTCTCCCAACACCATATTTGTGGTGATGTTGAAGATGGGAATAAAAAATGGAGGTTTGTTGGTATCTATGGATGGGCTAAGGAGGAGGAGAAACATCATACTTGGGCTCTCATTCGTCATTTATGTGAAGATACAACTCTTCCGATTCTTTAAGGTGGGGATTTCAATGAAATTTTGAGCTATGAAGAAAAAGAATGGGGTGCTAATAGAGTTCATAGAGAGATGGGGAATTTTCGGGAGACTATGGATGATTTATCTCTTCAAGATCTTGGTTATGTTGGTACTTGGTACACTTGGGAGCGTGGGCTTTCCCCCTCAAATTGCATTCGGGAACGTCTTGATAGATACATTAGTTCATCCTCATGGCTGGACTTAAACCCCGACCGCCGAACACACCCTTCATTATAAATCCGATCATTCTACAATAGTAATCGGCCCACTCACTATCGCAGGCCGACAGGTAAGACCAAAAGAATTTGCTTTGAAACCGCGTGGCTCTTAGATGAGAGCTGTGAGCCCACAGTTCGGTCAGCTTGGGCTGATTCTCAAGGTGATGCTCTGCCGGGCCGGATCTCTCGCATGACCCATTATTTGGTGAGCTGGAGCAGTAAAAAATTTTGGCAGCTTGGGAAACAAATTAAGGAGGCGGAAAAAGGATCTTAAATGGGCCCAGCAGCAGCCCATTTCGGTTGGTACTAGCATGATGTGTGCTGATTATGAGAAAAAGCTTGATGATCTTCATTCTAAACATGAAGCTTATTGGTACTTGCGTTCTAGAGTTGCGAAGGTGCGCGATGGTGACATAAATACAAAATATTTCCATCACAAAGCCTCTCGGAGGAGGAAGAGGAATTTTGTTAAAGGTCTTTTTGATGATGGTGGTCATTGGTGTGAGGAGGGAGATGGAATTGAAAAGATCTTTACAGATTATTTTTCCTCTATTTTTGCATCTTCTAACCCTTCTGATGTGCAGATTCATGAGGTCTTGAGTTCTATAACTCCTGTTGTGACTGATCAGTACAATCAATTGCTTTTGAAGTCTTTCACTAAGGAAGAGATTTATTCTGCACTTCAATAAATGCATCCTTGCAAGGCTCCTGGCCCTGATGGTATGCGTGCCATTTTCTATCAATGCTTTTGGCAAATTGTTCGTGATGATGTGACTTTTTTTGTGAGCAATATTTTAAATGGTTCTATGTCTCCAATCTGTCTGAATCATACTAATATTGCATTGATTCCAAAAATCAAAAATCCAACAAAGGCTGTTGAGTTTCGTCCAATTGCTTTATGCAATGTTCTATACAAGCTGGTGTCTAAGTCTCTTGTGATCAGATTAAAGGAATTTCTCCCTAGTATTGTCACTGAAAATCAAAGTGCTTTTGTTCCCGGGAGATTAATAACTGACAATGCCCTTATTGCTTTGGAAGTCTTTCATTCTCTGAAGCACAGAAACAGGAGCCGTAGAGGTATTATTGCTATGAAGCTTGACATGAGCAAATCTTATGATAGAGTGGAGTGGGGCTTTCTGCGAAAGCTTCTTCTTACCATGGGCTTTGATGGGAGATGGGTGAATCTTATAATGGATTGTGTTTCCTCAGTTTCATACTCCCTCATTATTAATGGAGGAGTGTGCGACTCTAATATCCCTGCTCGCCGTCTTCGTCAAGGAGATCCTTTATCTCCGTACTTATTCATTATGATTGCTGATGTTTTCTTAAAAATGATTCAGCAAAAAGTGCAGGAGAAGCAGATTCATGGAGCCAAAGCCAGTCGAAGTGGGCCGGAAATTTCTCACCTTTTCGTTGCAGATGACAGTTTACTCTTCACTAGAGCTTCCACTCAGGAATGCACCATTATCGTTGATATTCTCAACAAGTATGAAGCAAAGATCCAGGGTAGAAAATTAACTATGAGAAGTCGGAAGTCTCTTTTAGTAGAGGAGTTAGTATTGATCGCATAGAAGAGTTGACAAATTTGTTAAACATGAGACATGTAGAAAAACATGAGAAATACCTTGATATCCTATCTATCTTGGGGCGCTCAAAGAGAGTTATCTTTGACTCTCTCCTGGATAGAATTTGGAAGAAACTTCAAGGGTGGAAGGAGAAACTCGGCTATGGCACGATTTTGGTGGGGAAGTTCTTATTCCCTTAGGAAGATTCATTGGAGAAACTGGGATTCGATGTGTACTTTGAAGTGTCTTGGAGGTATGGGTTTCAAGGACCTTCGAGTTTTCAATGATGCTTTGCTTGGTAGACAAGCTTGGACATTGATTTGCGAACCTTCATCTCTTTTTGCTCGTGTTTTAAAGGCTAAATATTACCCTAACTGTAATTTCTTAGAAGCACCTCTTGGTTCTTCTTGTAGTTACTCTTGGAGAAGTATTTGGAGTTCAAAAGCTCTTGTGAAGGAGGGTGTAGTGTGGAGAGTTGGGAATGGTGCTTGTATTAACATGTGGGATGATCCTTGGGTGGTTGATGAAGATGGGCGTTATCTTACTAGTGATTGAAATGATGCTTATAAGATGGTAGGTGAATTAATAGATTATGAGAAGATGGAGTGAAAAGTTTGGGTATTGTAGAATCGATCTTTAATGAGAGAGATACTAGATGCATCCTTGCTACTCCTCTTAGCTTGATCCCTATGAAAGATGACCTCACATGGGCCTTCACCAAAGATGCTTGTTTACTCGGTTAAAACCGCATATATGCTCGGAAAGGGTGGAGATCTTGACAATTTCCATCAAGCATGGGTTGATATATGGAGCATGGAGGTAAGCCTTAAGGTTCGTCACTTCCTTTGGCGCATGTGTTCTCATTCTCTCCCGGTTCGAAGCTTACTCTTACATCGTCACTTGGCCGAGGATAACTCGTGCCCTTGGGGATGTCCTTTGAGATTGAATCTCAAACTCATGCGATATTTGAATGTCCTTGTCTTCGAGCTTTGTGGCTGGACAGTGGTTGTGAAGAGATTCGACAAAAATCACTTAGTCCATCTATGTGTGATGTCGTGCAAAGCTGGCGTGATGTTGAGTATGGTGTGCGCATTAAAGATGCGTTCTAGCTTGGTGCTTGTGGAGTTAGCGCAACTCACTTGTCTTCAACAACAAGACTACGCCCCATCATGTTATGCTTGATCGTGTCTCTAGGCTCGTTAAGGAGCATGGGACCTACGCTTCAAAGATCTACAAGGCTCACAACTTGGGGCTTCCTTCGAGCAGGCGTGTTTGGACTGCTCAACCTGTTAGGGTGATGAAAATCAATGTGGACGCCTCCCTCGCTGAAAAAGGTTGGGTGGGACTCGGTGTTGTTGCCCGAAGCTCGACTGGGGAGGTAAAATTTGCTGTTGTTCGTCGCTTTCGAGTCCATTGGACTGCTGAAGTTGCCGAGGCCAAAGGTATTGAAATGGCCATCCGTTTAAGCTCTCGTTATGGCTTAAAGGATGTCATTATTGAATCCGATTGTCTAACGGTGATTAATCGTCTCTCCAAGCAAGCTATCTTCCTCTATGATCTTGATATTGTACTCCATAATATTTTCTCTTCTAGTTTACATTTCTCTTCCATTATTTGGTCTCATGTCAAGCGTGATGGGAACTTTGTTGCCCACCATATAGCTAAGCTAATCCCTTTCGGGATTGAACAAATTTGGGAGAACCACTCTTCCCCGGAGGTGGCTCCCTATATTTTGATGGACAATTTGTCCTTGTAGTAATATTAGCTTGCTTTTCCCCTAAAAAAAAAAGATAATGATTTCCGTTAAGTTTGACCTTTTAATTCATTATTGACTCGGTATGGTGATCACGTGACTATATTCAATACCTTTTGGAACTCGAATTGAAGGGATTGTCCAATAAACCAACAAACCAACTATTGAAAAGTCCCTGTAGTGATGTCACACATGGCAGGGAGAATGCTGATGGTATCGTGTCTAACAAGTGCAAGTCAATAGCGGAATAAGCGGTCAAACTTAACAATGACCGTTATCTGGTGGTATTTTGAAAAAGGAATTTGTCGTAATAGATATTTTTTTGAAAAATAAATAAATGTTAAAGGTTGTTTTTTAGGAAAAAGCATCTTATAAAAGGAAGTTCCTTGAACAATAATAATATTAATAACAATAACAATAATAGCAATAGTACTAACAATAAAAATTACACTCATAACAATAAAAATAATAACAACAATAACAACAATAATAATAGTAATAATAACAACTACAATAATAATAATAATAATAATAATAATAATAATAATAATAATAATAATAATTTGTTGTCATTATTATTGTTATTGTTGTTGTTGTAATAATAGCGTCTTATAATAGGATTATTTTGTCCCAAACTACCTTTAATTTTCAAGTTTTGCGAGAAACTACCTTATAAAAGATTTGTTGTCCCAAACTACCTTACTTTTACCATTTTGTTGTTGACAACTACTTTATGCCGGTTTTCGGTGTCTAACTTTTTTCTCCGTTCAAAATTGTGGGAGAAAACAAAATTACCCTTGTGGAAATTGCTTGAGATTCGAGGAGAACGAGAGGGTGATTGAGATGGTGATTGTTTCAATTTTAGTTTAAGTATTAGAAGAGGAATTTAATGGTGGATTGGTGGTACAAAGTGTCGACATAGATATGAGAGAGAGAGCACGCGCAAGGAAATGGGAAAAATAAGGTGATGAAAATGAAAAAAAGGGTTTAAAGAGGTCAAATGATATTACATGATATTACGGTAGGACCTCACTTCAAGCAGGCCAACAACTTCCTATGGCCATTCCACACCAAGGCTCTTTTGGTGGTTTGAAGAAGAAGAGAAACCACTTCATTGAAGGCGGAGATCTTTGGAAACCGCGAGCACTTCGTAAATGAGCTTATCGGGAGAATGAACTAGGGTGTAGTTTGCATCCGTTATTTTTGGATCCTGTGTTGTTTAGGTTACATCTTGAAAGTTTTGAATAGAGTTTTTAAGAATGATTTCTGGCTGCTGTAGAATCATATTTGCTTATGAATTAAAGTTTTGGAGAGACGCGTATTGAACATTCCAAATGTCTGTTTTAATCTCTATTAATAGGGGTGATTTTTATGTTAACACAAGTATGTGGTGCAGTTGTAGAACAAACGCCCCTGAAATTTCTCGCATGATTCATGTGAGCAGCCATTCTTCAATATATTAACAAGTGCAGTGGTCTAGACGACCAACATATGTGAATTTGTATTCACAAGAATTTTCTTTTACTTATAAGAATTGTAAAATCGATTCTCGTAAATACAAACATGTTCAAATTATCATATGTAAGTTCATTATACTTAACCAAGCTTGCTTGGTGGAGATGGTGGGGAACTCACCTTGTGACTTTGAGGTCACAAGTTCGAACCCCACTACCTACTTGTACTTGGAAGTAGGGATTTCTTTAATCCCCCTCTACTCTCAAGCGTTGACCTGTGTAGCTGGACTGACTGACCTGCGATAGGTGTTGGTCTAGTAGAGTCCTTACCAAGGGGTTTAAAGTGGGGGCCCCAAAAAAAAAGTTCATTATACTTTCTCAACACAAGAACATTGTGAGACTAACGTTTTATCACGAAAGTACCTATCATCTAACCTAAGAAAATTAGGTAAAAATAAGATGAATTGAACTTGAATCATTTTATCAGTAACATGACCTTTTCCTTTTAGTATGGAAACTAATACGGGGTTTATTGGCGATAAAATTTGTAAAGTATATTATTCTGAACGATTTTAGAAGATAAAAATAAAATCATATATATCCGTATATTTAAGAATTTGGAAATATTAAAAATTGCTCCTTTGAAAGGTTTTTTTTTATATTAATGTTCAGCTTTTATTTTTATTTTGTACTATCGAACAACCAACACCAACAAATAATTCTACTACACGAACCAAACTCTAGCAGCTAACATAGATAATCAATATAAACAACTGGTTAAATTAGCCAAGTAACAACTAACAATCAATAGTCAATTGCAAAATATGCTAAAAAAAATGGGAACAACGACATAGAAAATAGATTGAGAACATAAGTGCTATATACAACAAAAAAACGCTAAATACAGTAAAAGGAATAGGATTTTTTTTGTCCCAAACTACCTTTAACTTTCAAGTTTTGCGAGAAACTACCTTATAAAAGATTTGTTGTCCCAAACTACCTTACTTTTACCATTTTGTTGTTGACAACTACTTTATGCCGGTTTTCGGTGTTAACTTTTTTCTCCGTTCAAAATTGTGGGAGAAAGCAAAATTACCCTTGTAGAAATTGCTTGAGATTCGAGGAGACCGAGAGGGTGATTGAGATGGTGATTGTTTCAATTTTAGTTTAAGTATTAGAAGAGGAATTTAATGGTGGATTGGTGGTACAAAGTGTCGACATAGATATGAGAGAGAGAGAGAGCACGCGCAGGGAAATGGGAAAAATAGGGTGGTGAAAATGAAAAAAAGGGTTTAAAGAGGTCAAATGATATTAAAAACTACGGAAAAAAAGACAACACCGAAAACCGGCATAAGGTAGTTGTCAACAACAAAATGGTAAAAATAAGGTAGTTTGAGACAATTAATTTTGACAAATGATCTTGTCATTGATGTCAGTTACTTAGTCATCTTCTTCCTTTTGGAGTATTGTTTATTTCTTTTTTTAGATATTGTGATATCACCATTAACAAATATTTGTGCAATATAGAACCAAATAATATATACAAATTTTAATACACAAATTTATTGATGTATAAATTTTAGTTATAGTTTAATTATAAAGTAAACTTAATGAATAGTATGGATATAAAATTAAAAATAAAACTCGTGAGTGTCCGGGCGATGCCCCGGGTTGTTACTTTCCGTAACTTTTTGTCAAGTGAGAAAAAATTGACGTAATGACAATTGACATGATAATTGCATGATTTTTTAAAAATAAACCCTTTAAAGTTTGGGGATGAAAGCAATAATTTAACTTTCTACAAGGAATTAGATTAAAAGTTTATGTCTATAATGGTCTCTTGTTATTATCACAAAAAGTTAGATTCTAACTACATGTGCAAATCTTTTAATGAGATATAATTATAAGACATTATGATATTTTATTTTAAAATACTAAACAATGGTGTTATGTTGCATTGATGGTTAAACTTTCACCATTAGAGCCTTAGAGGTCGTGTCAATGTGACACACAAACTTTCTTTGGAACATCTTTTAATATATTAGTATCAATAGGTGGTTCAAATTACATAAGTTATGATGACTATAATAAAATTATAGCCATTGTAAAGTTATCCATAAAGCTAATAAGAACTCGTTATTTTGAACTGAATTAATAAAAATTAATTTCGGTTCACTAATTACCTCTTAACGTTTTATTTTTGTCCAAAAACAACGCCTAATAATAATATCACCGCACTTTGGCCCAACATTTTCGGCCCATTTGTATAAAAAACCCCTAAACTATAAGTGGTATATAAACAAACACCGTCCCAAAACCCTAAACTTTTCACTCATACGGAATTTCGAGGCTCGACTTGATCTCCAAACCTCGTTCAAGGTTTTTTTTTCCTTAGATTCTACTTGTTTAGGGATAATTTACATGTTATAAATTATGATTCGAATTTTTGGTATAAGATTCATGTTTGTTTCATGGAATCAAATGACAATAATTTTTATGTTACAATTTTTACACGTGCATATTTTCATGCGATTGTTAATTTGTTCTTGCTTGTTAATCCAATCAATTTTTGATGTTTTGTGACTGGAAATCTGGAATGAATGACCTGTTTTCCGGGTGGAAAATGATCAAGTAGGTTAGGTGATCTTAATTTTAATGGAATGTGGGTATTTTTTGCAAATTAATTGTGGTTTAGTATGTGGCATTTTATTAATGATTTGATTTCATTCTCGAAGTATGTTGATTAGCTTTTATTGTAACCTTGTCCTTATTTTTTTGCCATTAATTAGCAAGTTGAAATCAAGGGTTTTGTTTGTGAGCTACTTGATTATGATGTTCTAGAATGGATATATTTTATGTTGTTTGATCTAGTTTTATGTGTTTGGATTTAAATGAGTTGATGATGCATTGATTGAGCAGATATGGGTGAGGAGGCAACTAAAGCTATTGTTCCAGAGTTAGTTTTGAAAAATCAAAAAAGGGAGGAAGAATGGGCTTTGGCCAAGAAGCAGGAGCTCGATGCCGAGAAGAAGAAGCGAGCTGAAAATAGGAAGCTCATCTTTACGAGAGCTCAACAATACCCAAGGAATACGAAAATCGGGTTTGTGACCTTTGGTTGTATCTTTACCTACAGGTTGGTCGTGTTGTTTGGTTTCTAATGCAACTTGCTTATTGATATCCGGGAGAAAGAGGCTATCTCCCGAGAAGAGAGGCTAAGGCCGAAGGGTGGATTCTATGTCGAACCTGAGGCTAAGCTCCTCTTTATCATTCATATTAGAGGGTGAGTGATCATTTGTATCTGCTATTGAAGCCTCGATTGTTTGTATGTTGTTTGTGACATTTATGTGATCTATGATTGTGTGCTCAGTATCAATGCTATGCACCCCAAGACAAGGTCAATTCTGCAGCTTCTCCGATTGAGACAGGTCCTATACTCTAGCTAAAGTTCTTTATCCATTTGAACTCCTCTCTGTTTTATTATGGTTGTGGTATTGTTACACTAATGTATGCTTTTGTTTTCTTTCTTCCCCCTGCCATTGTGTAGTTGCTGCTATGCATTTTATCTGTAGTTTTCATTGCAACAGAGATCGATTTTGAAAGCAATCTATTTTGATGGACTAAATCTTACTGTTTAGTGTTTACCAACATTCTTTTCTGTTGAGAATCATGTGATTTCGTAAGTTTTTGCCTCTTTAATTTCCTATGCTACACTGCTGTCTGACTTATGAGTGAGCATTAGCCTAGGTCGTTTCATATCTGATTTCATGTGAAAGTTTTGAGCTTTTGTTGCCTACTTAGTCTATATGTTGTTTTGTTTTGGTCTAATGTTTCCTTGCCACTACAGATTTTCAATGGTGTTTTCGTGAAGGTTAACAAGGCAACATTGAATATGTTGCACAGAGTTGAGCCCTTTGTTACCTATGGGTATACTTTTGCTCCTTAATTGCTCATCATTGTCCCTTTAGAAGCTTGTGCTTTCTTATGATTCTTATGAAACCCCTACCATTTGCAGGTACCCTAACTTGAAAAGTGTCAGGGAATTGATCTGCAAAAGGGGTTATGGGAAGGTTGACAAGCAGAGGATTGCTTTGACTGACAACTCCATTATTGAGAATGTAATTGTTTTGGACTTCTGCCTCTTATTATATTCGTCAATGTTAATTGTTTCTTGCATGTTATCTTACTTTTACTGACTGTGGACAAAGAGATCACAAAATATATAGTCAAGATTAATTTTGTTTTGTGCTCTCATCTCAAGTATCTCCTGTATTGCGGAGGCTGACTGTTGGTGTTGGAACTTAGGTCTGTGACGGTATTTGTTGATGGGAGTATGTTAGATCTCCAATACCAAACATGGATTAGTGTTCCAGGCTTGAATTGGAGTTGCATTTATGTAGTCTGATTAGATCAATTTTGGTCTTAGTGTGTTGGGTTAATCACTTTTTGTTTGGATAGTAGTCGTGGTCCCATGGAGGGAAGAATATTGGGGAGGGAAAGATGGGGGAGTGAATGGGAAGGAAAGAAAAAGAAGGGAAGAATGAATGTGTGTGCCCTCCAAATATACCCTTTCTTCTCCCACCAATTTCTTTGGAACACCTTTTAATATATTAGTATCAATAGATGGTTCAAATTACATATATGATGACTATAATAAAATTATAGCCATTGTAAAGTTATCCATAAAGCTAATAAGAACCTGTTATTTTAAACTGAATTAATAAAAATTAATTTCAGTTCAGCTAATTACCTCTTAACGTTTTATTTCAGTCCAAAAACAACGCTAATAATAATACCACTGCACTGGCCCAACATTTTCGGCCCATTTGTATAAAAAAAACCCTAAACTATAAGTGCTATATAAACGAACACCGTCCCAAAACCCTAAACTTTTCACTCATACGGAATTCTGAGGCTCGACTTGATCTCCAAACCTCGTTCAAGGTTTGTTTCTTTTTCCTTAGATTCTACTTGTTTAGGGATAATTTACATGTTATAAACTTATGTTTCGAATTTTTGGTATAACTTCTTATTTCATGTTTGTTTCATGGAATCAAATGACAATAATTTTTATGTTATAATTTTTACACGTGCATATTTTCGTGCGATTGTTAATTTGTTCTTGCTTGTTAATCCAATCAATTTTTGATGTTTTGTGAGTGGAAATCTGGAATGAATGACCTGTTTTCCGGGTGGGAAATGATCAAGTAGGTTGGGTGATGTTAATTTTAATGGAATGTGGGTATTTTTTGCAAATTAATTGTGGTTTAGTATGTGGCATTTTATTAAGGATATGATTTCATTCTCGAAGTATGTTGATTAGCTTTAATTGTAACCTTGACCTTATTTTTTTGCCATTAATTAGCAAGTTGAAATCAAGGGTTTTGTTTGTGAGCTACTTGATTATGATGTTCTCGAATGGATATATTTTATGTTGTTTGATCTAGTTTTATGTGTTTGGATTTAAATGAGTTGATGATGCATTGATTGAGCGAGAGATGGGTGGGGAGGCAACTAAAGTTATTGTTCAGTCGAGTTTTGAAAAAGCAAAAAAGGGAGGAAGAATGGGCTTTGGCCAAGAAGCGAGAGCTCGATGTCTGAGGAAGAAGAAGCGAGCGAGGTTTTTTAGTTTTTTTCACTAGGTACTCCGAGATTTCATGAAATGCACGGTACCCTCATTATTTCGGAAATACATCAGATGCCCTTGTCATTTGCATAAAATGCACCAAATATCCTTAATGAGTAGCGGTGTTAAGTTTCCGTTAGCTTTATTTACCATTTTGCCATTATTAACCCTAAACCCTAAACCTTGAACCTAAACCCTAACCCTAAAACCTAAAACCTAAACCCTAATACTAACCCCTAACTTCAAACCCTAACATAACCTTAACCCCCTAACTTCAAACCATAACCCCACCACCACCACCCAACCACCACCACCACCTACCCTCCCCCCTCCCCCACCCCACGCAACGGCCCCACTCCCCCCCCACAACCCCCTCCCCGTCGATTTCCCCCATAGTTGGGGACACATTAATGGAAATTTGGTTAAAAAGATTATGGATATCTTGAGGAGTTTGGAGAAAAGTATAACGGATCGATGAACAATTTTGGGTCATGACCAATATAAATTTGAACTTCTGCTAAACTTTTTTAAGGTAAGGAGAATACCCTTCCAAGGAAGGGGGATTGGGATTACTTCTTAGAAGGGGTGAGAATCGAACCCCTGTCACGGGGTGGAAGGAGTTACTTACAACCGCTAGGCCAACCTTGATCATCTACCCTCTTTGCTAAACTATAGTATGTTTCATGTCATGTATTATAAAAATAATAATTTTTTTATAAAAGATTATTTCTTATCCTTAAGTGATTATTAGTTGGACCATAATCCATACTAACTTATCATAAAATAGGTTTAGAAATGCATATATAAGATATTCATTGTGCTGAAAATAATTTTTTTGTTAAAACTAAATACTATATGAAAGAATTTGTGTGTGTAGGTGCAACACTTGCCATTATAAGTCAACAGTTCGATGCAATCCTTAGAACAATAGTATAAGATGGTCATCGAACCATAATTTAATTATACAGTATAGATAGATTATGACTTTATAAAATTTTAATTTTGTACACTAAATTTTGGATGGCAGAGACCGAGCAAGGTGTTGCTTTGGCAATATTGCGGAGGACGATCGATTTTAAAGGGAACCATGGCCTCAAATATCTAAAAGTGCCAAGAGCCTTGTCAAACAAATGTTGGATTCAGACCCTAAAAAGCGATTGACTACTCAACAAGTTCTTGGTGAGTCTTCTTGTTTGCTGCTGCTTCATTTTACATTGTTAGCAATGAAGTCTCAAGTCTCAACTTTATTAAAAATTTGTCTTAAATAAGTATACAGTTTGTTTCTTGTTCATTTTTCTTTCTTACAGATAGAATATAAAACCAATGTTGAGGATCCAACCATCAACTTAAACTTCTAATTGAGTTGGACCTTCGACACTTACATTATCTTCGACTTTTTTACATCACTCAGAAGAGCATCTTGTTACATTAAGGTCTAAAAAATAATACAATGTTACTTGATCGCCATATAAGAATGGGTACAAGATCTGCGCTTACTATCTAGTTTTACGTTAATTGGCCCAAAAGTCATACCACTTGTGTTTACCAATTTTGCCCTTCTTAGATTGTGAATCGTCGGAGATTTAACAAATTAGGTAACACTTGGGAATATACCTTCATTCTTTTGCATAAAATATCAAGATATTGAGTTCCGTCTTCTTATGAGAGAATATATTACTGTTTGTCTAAGACTTTCACACCATTGGCAGTTTTTCTACACTTGTAGTTTGTAGAGTGGTTAAGAGCTTCTAATGCACAAATTACTTGCACAAAATGTTGGTTTTCTCTTAATATCTGAGAGATATTATTGTGTCCTATTACTTGGATATGGACCGTTGACAAAGCAACATGCTTTAATTTGTCTTTACTCTTGCATTCCTTGCCCCTCGTCAATATTACTTGATAGAGAATATGTAAATATTCTCTTCTATATATATCAAGATATGTTTTGTGTATTTATGTAAAGTTAGTCTCATACTATTAGGTTGTAATCCTATATATTATGGAGAATGAGATCTAACCTCCCCACGGGAGTATTACACATTCTTACATGGTATTAGAGCCTCTTTATTTTTTCTCTCAACCCTAGCCTCTTCATTCGTCCATGGCCGTCGGCGACAACTCCTCTTCGGTTAACAGTGGTGATAATCCTCCCCCTCCTCCTCAGTCCACCACTACTTGTCATCCTGCCTTAGCGATTACCAACATTAAGAACTTTATTCCCTTAACTCTTGACAATGAAGATGGCCAATACACCTCATGGGTTGAACTATTTCAAATTCATGTCTGTGTGTTTAACGTACTTGATCACATTGACAACAATATACCACGCCCCACCGACATTGACTCGTCCACATGGACTCGGTTGGATGCCATGGTCAAGCAGTGGATTTACGGCACCATATCTAAAGATCTTCTTCATACTATTATGAAAACGGGGTGCATCGGCTTGTGATCTTTGGGAACGTCTTGAGGAGATTTTCCAGGATAATAAAAATACCGTGATGTATACTTAGAAGAGCAATTTAAAGGTACTCGTCTTGAAAATTTTTCCAACATGTCGAGTATTGTAAACACCTAAAACTTCTTGCGATCAATTTATCCCAATGTTGGGCATCCCATACTTGAACAAAAGATGGTACTTCGATTGATTTTGGGCTTGCCCAAAGGTGAATATGATACTTTGGCCACCATGATCCAGCAATCTGATCCACTACCTAGTTTTAACAAAGCCCTTTCTCAGCTTCTTTTGGAAGAAACGCGCCGAAACAAACAAGATGAACATTCTCAAACCGCTCTCGTGGTTCAACAATCTCCATCTTCTTCCTCTCCTTCACCATCATCACCGTCTCCTCAATCCACAGTCGCCTCGGGTCCCGCGGTAGTGGTCTTTGGTGGATCTAACTCCGGTAGAGGTGGTCGGGGTGGTGGTCGTGGCCGTGGTCCTTGGCGTGGGGGCAAGGGACGTGGACGTGGGGGTCGTCAATATCACCACAACAACAATAATACTCAGCCATCTGCTCCTGGATATCAAAATCAACATTGGGCTAACCAAGTTGGGCCTCATAATTGTCCCCGCCTATGCCTCTCCTTCTCCCCGGCGGCAACAACAAAGTGGGCCACCCCTCCTTGCCCTATCCCGACTTCACCGCAGCTGGGTTGCTTGGCTCTAGTCCACGCCCACTCCACGGGCCCACGACAACAGGCCCGATTTTCTTGCTCCTCCTTCACAGGCCTACACGGTTTAGTCTAATGTTCATGGCCCCCTATGGCTTTGACCGGTCTTGGCTCGGCTTTCAATACAATGTCGCTCCAACCTCCACGATGACACGTGGTATATGGATACGGGTGCTTCTTCTCACCTATCTCGTCAATCTGGTACTCTCTCTAACTTTGTTAATTCGAGCAATTCTCAGTTTATATTAGTTGGTAATGGCAATCGTATTCCAATTCAAGGTTATGGCAATGCTAAAATCCCCCCTCCTCATCCTCCATTTCATCTCAAAAATGTTTTGTATGCCCCTCATATAATCACTAATCTCATATATGTTCGTAAATTCACTCATGATAATCAAGTTTCCATAGAGTTTGATCCTCTTGGTTTTTCTGTGAAGGATCTTCGTACGGGGACCCTTCTTACGAGGTGCAATAGTGTGGGGGATCTCTACCCTTTTTCATCATCTTTTCTTTGCTCATCATCCTATATCTCTTCTTCTTTGTGTCCTCCTCCACCTGGCATAGTCGTCTTGGGCATCCTGGTGATCATGTTTTTAGTCTTCTTAGAAATAATGGTTTTATTGATTGTAATAAGGGACATTCGCATTCTTGTACTTCTTGTCCTCTAGGCAAACACATTCGTCTTCCGTTTTCTAAGTCTATGAGTTGTACTACTTCTGCTTTTGATATTGTTCATGCCGATTTATGGACTTCACCTATTATGAGCAAATCTGGTCACAAATATTATCTTGTTCTCCTTGATGACTACACTCACTTCACATGGGTTTATCCCCTAAAATTCAAATCTCAAGCTCTTACCTGTATATCTCAATTTCACACCTATGTTTTCACTCAATTTGAGAAAAAGTCCAAAGCTTTTCAATGTGATAATGGCCGTGAATTTGACAATACTCCTCTCCATGATTTTAGTGTGACTAATGGCATGACTTTTCGTTTCTCCTGCCCATATACTTCATCTCAAAATGGCAAAGCCGAACGTATTATTCGTACTCTTAATAATATTGTTCGTACTCTTCTCATAAATGCGAATCTTCCCCCTCTTTTTGGGTACATGCTCTAGACATGGTCTGTTTATCTCTCTAATATTCTTCCCACTACCACTCTTCATCATAAAACGCCTATGGAAATTCTTTTCGCAAACTTCCCTCCTATGATCATATTCGCGTGTTTGGGTGCCTATGCTATCCCAACTTATCTTTCGTTGCCCCTCACAAACTATCTCCCGAGTCTACTCTTTGTATTTTCTTAGGATTCCCTACTAATCATTCTCCACAAATAAAATCATTACTTGTCTCGACATGTTACCTTTGTTGAAAATGAATTTCCCTTTCATAATCTTACAAAATTCACCTCCAGCGATTATGACTTCCTTGTCTCACATGATGATTCACCCAATCCTTACTCAAAAGATGGCCCAAACGCCCCAACTCCCTTCCGAATACGTGGACCCGGCGACCACGTGGGCCGAACTCTTCCTCTACGGGCCCACTTCACCTTCCCTCCTCCGATCGACCATCTTCACCTTTAGCGCCCTCCCCACGACATCCCCACATGCTCGGCCCGACCCCTCTTACTACCCACCATGCGGCGCTACCTCACCTAATGCCACGCCCGACATGCCCGGCCCATCCACCATCCAATTTGGGTCACTCCCTCCCAGACAGTCCCAGTCCTATTCTTTCCCCACCTACACGCATGGCTACCCGTGCTAGTCACGGTATTTTTAAACCCAAAATTCAGTTCAACTTATCTGCTCACTCTATTTCTCCTTTACCAAAAAAATCTCAAACTAGCTATACTTTACCCTAATTGGAATCTTGCCATGGTGATGAATATAATGCTCTTATTAACCAACATACATGGGATCTTGTTCCTCGCCTTGAAGGGGTGAATGTTATTCGATGTTTGTGGTTATTTCGACATAAGTACAGGGAAAATGGTGATTTGGAGCGACATAAGGCTCGGCTTGTAGCCAACGGCATGTCTCAACAGGTGGGTCTTGATTGTGATGACACGTTTAGTCCTGTTGTGAAACCGGCGACTATTCGCATAGTACTCAGTATTGCTATGGGTCGCAACTGGCCTATACACCAACTTGATGTCAAAAATGTTTTTCTACATGGTGACTTGAAAGAGACAGGTTTATATGCATCGACCTCAGGGTTTTGTTGATCCCTCCGCTCCTCATCATGTATGCCTCCTTCGCAAGTCTCTATATGGTCTTAAACAAGCCCCGAGCACAGTATCGGCGATTTCTTTGCTTTTCTCGGTCATATTGGTTTCACGTGCAGCAAAAGTGACCCATCTCTCTTTATTTATCGTCATGGCCATGACACTGCTTATCTTCTCTTGTATGTTGATGATATTGTGTTGGATTGCATCTGAGATCACTTGAAATATCGATTCATTGCCATCCTTGAGTCCGAGTTCTCCATGATTGATTTGGGTACGGTTGAGTTTCTTTTTGGGCATTTACGTCACTGCACTCCCCCGGGGTATATTTTTGTGTCGGAAAAAGTATGCTAAGGAAGTTGTTTCCGTGCCAAAATGAGTTCTTTGCAAATCTGTCTCTACTCCGGTGGATTCCAAATCCAAACTTAGTGCTCATCTTTGGGGACCCCGTCCTTGATCCCACCTTGTATCGCGAGTCTTGTCGGGGCCCTTCAATACCTCACTTTCACTCGACTGATATAGCATATGCCGTTCGGCGGGTTTGTCTTTTCATGCATGCCTCCTAGGGAGCCTCATTTTAATGCACTTAAAAGTATTATTCGGTATGTTCGGGGCACTTTGGACCATGGATTGCATCTATATCCTTCTGCTCCTACTCGATTAATCACCTATACGATGCCGATTGGGGTGGTTGTCTCGACACCCGCCGCTCGACTTCGGGGTACCGTATTTTCTTGGGTGATAATCTTGTCTCTTGGTCCTCTAAACGGCCGGCTACTTTATCTCGTTCGAGTGCGGAGGCCGAATATCGCGGGGTTGCTAATGTTGTTCTCTTGAAACTTGTTGGATACGTAATCTTCTTCGGGAACTTCATTGTCCACTTTCTAAGGCCACTCTTGTCTATTATGATAATGTCTCTTTGTGTATCTATCTCACAATCACGTTCGGCATCAACGTACTAAACATGTGGAGTTAGACATTCACTTTGTACGCGAGAAGGTAGCTCTTGGGCATGTTCGAGTTCTTCATGTTCCTTCGCTTATCGGTATGCTTCGACATTTTCACAAAAGGCCTTCCCTAGGCAACTTTTTCTTGATTTCAAATCCGGTCCGAGCGTCAGGCCTCCTCCAGCTCATTGCGGGGTGTGATAGAGTATGTAAATATTCTCTTCTATGTATATCAAGATATGTTTTGTGTATTTATGTAAAGTTAGTCTCATACTATTAGGTTGTAATCCTATATATTATGGGGAATGAGATCTAACCTCCCCAAGGGAGTATTACACATTCTTACATTACTGATTCATTGAATGTTACCCCTACATGCTAATGTCATTGTTCCCATTCTTAGTTTCAATTATGATCATTTTTTTTTGTCTTTCTCTATCATTGAAAAAAACTGCCATGTACTCACGTTGTCCAGTGTCCATATAAGTTTTCCCCAATTTCCTTCCTAGTTTGTCGCGCTATACTAAAAATGACAATGTGGGACCGCAACTTTACTTTCACATTTACTCTATTTGGTTCCATCATTTTGTCTTTCCGAACCCCATTTAACCACAAATTAAAGAAGTTAATGTGACAAACAAAAAGGATGGAGCAAGTATTGTATTTTTCACTCTTCTTGTTCTCCATACAAAACCAACAAACTAGCTTATCTGTTAGATGTGTGTAGGACATTGAGTAAATTTGATGGATCTTCGGACATGTAATGTATACGATTTCCTATAAGTAATTTACCGACCCATTACAAGTTACACGGTAATACTTATGTGATACGAAGAAGAAAAACAAATAGGACTTGGTTGATGACAAGAAATATTCCCACAAAGAGTTTGTATGATGAATATATCTCAAGAACACAAGAAGAATTGCAGAGAAAACTTCTCTAAGCAAGTATGAGAATGATAAGATCTCGTTATTTTCTACATATGACATTCCAACTAATTATACAAGAAAAATACGAGAGGAAAGGTGTTGTTTGGCACCAAAGGCAATAGAAAAACGTGAAAAATCATGTCAGTTGCATATGGTGCGTGTGCACCATATATAGTAATAGGTGTGCCTGCACCTCTTATGTGTGGGGGCATCAAATCCATTGTGTGGGAGCACAAAAGTTCCTGCCTTCCGAGTTTTTCCTACATACAACTAGGTGCGGCGCACCATTATAAGTGGTGCGGGAGCACCTAATCAAAATCTGAAAAACTTCAATTAATCCTCCGATTTCATGTTACACTTTGTTAAACTACGGTTCCCTAGTGTAACAACATCACGTGCACACCTAACGAACACATTTAACTATAAATGTTCCAAAATATCCAACATTATAGCACAAAAGTGTAACTATCTAAGAACAATTCGCGGTTACTATCACCTTAGTATTCAAGAGCTTCAAACTACTTGAAAATTTGACAAATGAAAAACACTGCTTCTAAGAAATGAGATTGGAGCAGTTGGCCAAGCTTCTGAATTCCATTGTCTCATCTAAAATATAAAAGAAATATTATGCTTCTCTGTTTTTCCCTTTCTTGAAGATCTTTGGGCATTAGATTTTGGATTGAACTTATTATAATTTGTATCTCTTGTGTAGAACACCCATGGATACAAAATGCAAAGAAAGCTCCTAATGTCCCATTGGGAGATATTGTCAGGACAAGACTCAAGCAGTTTGCTGGGATGAATAGAGTTAAGAAGAGGGTCCTGAGGGTAATGATACTCTTAAACCATTCTAAGCATTCAATTACTAGCAGTTTTTGGAATGATCCTCACAATGGTTATATAAATATCAATTACAACGATGTAGGTTATTGCTGAACATTTAACAGTTGAAGAGGTAGAAATTATCAGAGATATGTTCATGCTGATGGATACTGATCGCGATGGAAGGGTAACCAATGATGAATTGAGGGCTGGCCTCCGAAAGGTTGGTTCCCAGCTCGGCGAGCCTGAGATAAAGCTCCTTATGGAAGTGGTAAGTTTTCAATGAAATCTGGACGCTTGTAGCCCCCTTATCATGTTACCATTTTCTGAAAAGCATACTGCTAAGAATTTACTTTATTTTGTTTATCTTGTGAAATAACATTCTAATTGTACTTATAATGAAAGGCTCTCCATATGTTTTCTGGCCTTCACAACCTTATTGATCATTTACATAATGAAATCTACTTGTACTGAGAAAAGTTTAGTTTTCTCTCCTTTGGCGATTGCTGATATTATATAGAACTTTCTTTTCAGGCTGATGTTGATGGGAACGGTTACTTGGACTATGGAGAGTTTGTAGCAGTGACAATTCACTTGCAAAAAATAGAGAATGATGAACACTTTCACCGTGCATTCATGTATTTCGACAAAGATGGAAGTGGTTACATTGAGTTAGATGAGCTTCAAGATGCCTTAGCTGACGATTCAGCTGAAACTCATGCGGATATTTTAACTGAGATCATGCGTGAAGTTGATACTGACAAGGTTTCTAAGCTCTATCCTTCCGTCTCTGCTTGCTTTTGTCCATATCAGAAGCATAAAATTATTATCAGTTCAGTTTTTCTGACATACTCTGAATTTCTATATTTCCTAGGATGGTCGAATAAGTTACGAGGAGTTCGTAGCAATGATGAAAACCGGGACTGATTGGAGGAAGGCTTCTAGGCAGTACTCAAGAGAAAGATTCAAGAGCTTGAGTCTTAACTTGATGAAAGATGGTTCACTACAACTTCATGATGGAATGACTGGCCAGCTGTTGTGGTATAAATGTATGACCAAAATGGTTTATGAGTTTGCTCCTTTTTGTTCAATTCTTGATCTCATTTGATCTCTTAAACGTGCCAACGTATAACCGAGCTCTCTATTTCATTAATGGAGGTGCATCAAAATATGTTTGGCAAATATCAGTCTTGGATTACATCTTCTAAAGTGTGAATTAATTTGGAGAATGCTGAGTTTTGGGTTGGTTAGTTTTGAATTGTAAGAAATTTCTCAACATATAGGGAGTCTGAATTTTACTTAATTTATACTCTCATCTTGTATTTTCTTGTATATTTCTTTTTGTTTTACTCTTTGGATGGTGTCAAATTTGGTACGCCATACTTATTTCTGTATAGAGATTCGAGTTTTTTGGGCTTGTATTATCAATTGTTTATTGAGTTTTACGTATTTCTCTTGTGCCTAAATTATTCGGGCATATTTTATGTATTTTGATTATAAATAGTAATATATAGAAAATTTTTCAACTATCTATCTACAAAGAATGTTCAAAGTAAAATAGTGTACGAAAATCCAGATGCGGTGCAAATTTGTGCAGCAAATCATCAATTCAAATTCGGTTTTAGTGGTTTTAATAATTTAGCAATTCACCTTAATATTAAGATAATGGCTTCTATAAGTGATGATTATTCGGTGTATATGCATTGTGAGACATGGAATCCAAGAAAAATGACTCCGGGAGCATTGTATCTTCAACAAATTCTTCACCTTAATATTAAGGATGACTTAACTAAAATGTCTTTTGGATGAAGACCGGCATGGTTCATGAGGGCACTCATGTTTAACGTTCGGTAACGAGCGGCTAACATATCTATAAGTCACTTTTATGGCATCTACGTACTAGACATATCGATACAAGATCTTGTTAATTGGGATAATTGAGCTATCACCTAGAATTTGGACAGTATTTCCTAAGCTAGGGTTGTCATGCTGATCCAAGAAGTATTTCCTAATTTTTTTCCATTTGTTGAATTTGTTGTATATCCATACATGACATACCCTGTATGTTGAAGCAAAAGACACCATTATTTGCAATAAATGCAATGCAACTACCACTAAGTTGAGTCAATCGAGCTCGACTCATTACAAGAAACTAAATGAAACTTATTACGAAACATGAGCTTGTCTTAGACATAATTAGCATTTTTTGCAACTATGCATGTGTGTCGTATTAACGTTTTGTTTTTCTCAATTAGTTATTCATCAGGTGTTACAAAAATTTGATTCGAACCGACATTTATAATTATTTATAATTTTTTAATATGTTTTTTTTTTAAATCAATGTTTCATTGGGTTTTTGATTATTTGTTTATCATCATTCAAATATAGTATTGATATAGTATTGAGAGTAGGAAACATAAAACAGAAGAAAACTTGTGCTTAAATAATGTGGAAAAACTTGTGTATCAGGTTCAATAGTTGAATATTAACAAAGTGCAAGAGTTTGATTTCTATAATAGAGATTATCGAACAATAATCAACATTTAGGTTTTAAAATATTATCGGTATAATTATTAATATGAAATTCAAGTTTTTATTTTTTCTTTTGATTGTGTCAATCAAGTCATATTGTCAATTTAATTTTTTATCAAGTTTTTCACACATATGTAAGAGAGAGGAAATCATTCTCCTTAATTTAATGTTTAATTGAAATTTCAAATTCGATTCGATTGTTAACTTGTTCAATATATATGTAAGTAGGAAGAAGAAAAGATTATTTAATATATGTAATGATTTAAATTCGTTAAGGGTATATCGACTTTTCGTAAGAACAGCATCTTCTTATCCCTTCATTATATGATAGAGATAAAGCGATAAATATTATTAGAATTTATCCTAGTACTTTATTCAAAAGAAAAATATCCTAGAACTTGTCTTTACATAATAGAAATTTTAAGTACTTATAAGTTATAATAGTTATAACAGCTCACTTGAACTTGTTAGATTTATAACTTTTTTTTTTAAGAAAAATAAAGTGAAGAAAACACCCACTGTATGATACAATTAGGAATCAAAATCCTGCCGCAAGGGTTCACAAGTGGTTAATCTCATTGTGAACCATATTTGTCTATTTTTTACAATACATTGCATAAAACCTTGCATATTCGGAAACCCTGATTTCTACAAGTCAACCGGTTTAAGTGAATAATAATCAAACACCTCTATGAGAAGAATGGCTGCATTGGTTAATACTTCTATATTGAAGAATGGCTGCTAACATGAATCATAAAAGAAATTTCATGGGCGTGTGTTCGACAAAATCTGCACCCCATACTTTTGTTAACAAGGAAATCACCCCTATTAGGCTATTAATAGAGATTGAAACAGATATTTGAAATGTACCATAGATGTCTTTCCAAAACTTTAATTCATAAGCAAAGATAATTCTACAGCAACCGAAATTCATTTTTTAAACACTATATCCAAAACTTTCAAGATATAATCTAAGCACAGGATCCAAAAATAAAGGATGCAAACTACACCCTAGTTCATTCTCCTGATAAGCTCATTAACAAAGTGCTCGCGGTTTCCAGCATCTCCGCCTTCAATGAAGTGGTTTCTCTTCTTCTTCAAACCACCCAAAGGAGCCTTGAGCTGGAATGGCCATAGGAAGTTGTTGGCCTGCTTGAAGTGAGGTCCTACTGTAATGATCTCATGGATGAGATCCTCCACACAGATAATGCCATGCTTACCGAGAGTCTGCAGACAATAAGTAACGGAAGGTCGGTAAACTGAATAACTAAACATTAGTACAAATTATAAAGATGCATATATCAAGATGAATCTAACAAACACCCACATGATTATATTTTTCCTTGTATAGAACTCACAATAAGTGGTTGTGCGGAGATGGGATAAAATAAATGTTGCAATAGAAAAAGAACAGAGGAAGCACAAGCATGGACAAATTATACTAAAGAGTGATTGGAAAAGAAATTGGTGGGAGAAGAAAGGGTATATGGAGCGCAAACACATTCATTCTTCCCTTCTTTTTCTTTCCTTCCCATTCACTCCCCTATCTTTCCCTCCCCAGTATTCTTCCCTGCATGGGACCACGACTGCTATCCAAACAAAACCCAACACACTAAGACCAAAACTGATCATAATCAATTGGAATACATAAATGCAACTCCAATTCAAGTCTGGAACACTAATCCATGTTTGGTCTTGGAGATCTCACATATTCCCATCAATAATACCGTCACGACCTAAGTTCAAACACCAGCAGTCAAGATCCACAATACAGGAGATACTTGAGATGAGAGCACAAAACAAAATTAGTCTTGACTATATATTATGTGATCTCTTTGTCCACAGTCAGCAAAAAGTAAGATAACATGCAAGAAATAATTAACATTGACGAATATAATAAGAGGAAGAAGTCCAAAACAATTACATTTTCAATAATGCAGTTGTCAGTCAAAGCAATCCTCTGCTTGTCCACCTTCCCATAACCCCTTTTGTAGATCAATTCCCTGACACTTTTCAAGTTAGGGTACCTGCAAATGGTAGGGTTTTCATAAGAATCATAGGAAGGCACAAGCTTCTTGATGGACAATAATGAACAACAAAGGAGCAAAAGTATACCCATAGGTAACAAAGGGCTCAACTCTGTGCAACATGTTCAAGGTTGCCTTGTTAACCTTCAAGAAAACACCATTGAAAATCTGCAGAGGCAAGGAAACATTAGACGACAACAAAACAACACAAAGATTAAGGAAGCAATACGAAGCTCAACACTTTCAGACAAAATCAGAAATGAAAAGACCTAGCCTAATGTTAACTGACAAGTCACACAGCAGTGTAGCATAGGAAGTTATAGAAGCAAAAACTTAAGACAGCACATAATTCTTAACAGAAAAGAATGATGGTAAAGCAGTAAGATTTAGTCCATCAAAGTAGATTGCTTTCAAAACAATCTCTCGCAGTGAAAACAACGAATAAAATGCATTGCAGCAACTACATTATGGCAGGGGAAGACAGAAAACAAAAGCTAGATCAGCGAACCAATACCACAACCATAATAAAGACAGAGAGGAGTTCAAATGGATAAGGAAATACAGCATAAAGATCTTTGGTTTCAGTATAGGACCTGTCTCAATCGGAGAAGCTGCAGAATTGACCTTGTCTTTGGATGCATGGCATTGATACTGAACACACAATCAAAGATCACATAAAAGTCACAAACAACATACAAAACAATCAGGCTTCAACAGCAGAAACAAATGATCACTCACCCTCTAATACGAATGATAAAGAGGAGCTTAGCCTCAGGTTCGACATAGAATCCACCCTTCAACTTAGCCTCTCTTCTCAGGGAGATAGCTTCTTTCTCCTGTATATCAATAAGCAAGTTGCATTAGAAACCAAACATCACGACCAACTGTAGGTAGAGACACAAATGTCACAAACCTGATTTTCGTATTCCTTGGAGTATTGTTGAGCTCTCTTAAATATGAGTTTCCTGTTTTCCGCTCGCTTCTTCTTCTCGGCATCGAGCTCCTGCTTCTTGGCCAAAGCCCATTCTTCCTCCCTTTTTTGCTTCTTCAAAACTGACTCTGGAACAATAACTTTAGTTGCCTCCTCACCCATTTCTGCTCAATCAATGCATCATCAACCATTTTAATCCAAACACAAAATACTAGATCAAACAACATAAAATATATCCATTCTAGAATATCATAGTCAAGTAGCTCACAAACAAAATCCTTGATTTCAACTTGCTAGTTAATGGCAAAAAAATAAGGTTAAGGTCACAATTAAAGCTAAGTCCCTGTTATATTTCTGTCCACATATAGAAGAGTAAATCAACATATTTCAAAAAATGAAATCAATTAACTAATAAAATCCCACATACTAAACCACAATTAATTTGCAAAAATTACCCACATTTCCTTAAAATTAAAAACTCCCAAAACAAAAATATCATCTTGCAGAGAATTAGCCAGAAGAGTATAAATTCTAGCATCACAAATTATTAATTAGAAGTTGTTAATTAAACATATAAACCAAAAAAAACACAGATGGTATAATTCATATAATCAAAAAATTGAGAATACCTTTAGCAGGAGGCGGCGTTAATGGTGGAATTGGAAACCCTAGAAAGAAGAGAAATGCGTCGGAGATTTAAGAGAGAAAAGAACCTTTGGTAAGCGAAAGTAGGGTTTTTGAAGTGAGACATGTTTATTTTTTTTATTATTGTTTTCTTTTGGGCTGGGTAAGTGGATATCAATGTGATCCACTATCCTTTAGTGAGTTATTGTTTTGTGTGTGGTTGGACTTGGAGGTGGAGCTGGTAATTTGGGTCGGTTCCGAATTGGTATAATCGGGTTGGGACTATGTAGTTTAGGGTTGTTCTTCGTACAAATGGACATTCGTATTATTATAAGTAGTCTTATATGTACATGATGTGTGCGATTTTTTTTAAAAAAAAAAACGTGTTTTTGCATTTAAATAAATAATCATCGACTTTACAAGCCAATAGAGGCGATCAAAGGTAGCCTGGCCGGTCAACGAAAAATGTCGGGGGCTTAGGCGGATTTTGGGGTGCGAGCCCGAATTTACTTTGGTTTGAGACGAGGGCAGGGCAAAACAAAAATGACTTTTAAGTCTAAATTCGGCCAGGGTCTGATTTTGCCCCCAAAAATTCCCGAAAAAGCAAGATTTAGGCAACAAAAATCGACCCAAAATTTGGCTCGATCGGCCGCATTTTTATCATCACTACAAGACAATAACAAACATATATTCATTCTAATATCATTGTCCTCGCTTTTATCGGTGCTAAGCGGTAGATTATTCCTCCAAATGGTTCCTTTTTTATAGTAAGTAATAAATTTAGTATTAGTAGTGTGGAAATCTTGAGTTAACAATATTAAATCGTGATAATAATATATAATCAATATTTATAAAAAAAAAAAGTAAGTCATATTGTGTAAAAGTTATACTTCGTATGTACGATCAAACACATGAATCCGTGTTAGACAAGAGTATTCATTTGGCCTCGAAACACCACGAGTCATTAGATGGATTTTAATAATAAATATTATAATCTATAAAATGTTTTTTAATAGAGAGTATGGTATGAAATGAAGGAGAAGCGGGGCGGGGGATGAGGCGTGACGGGTGGGGATGGGGCGGATATAGCATAAAATCTACACCAGTTACACCACCCATTACAAGTACGATTTTCATCCCCATTCTTGCCCCATCGCAGCCTAGGCCTATCCCGCCCCGGTGGGCGAGGACAAGCCGAGTCTCTTACTTGACCCGTCCTTTTGCCACCCCTTATAATAACTCACGGTACTAATATCTCGACCTCTTTTCACTAAATTGATCCGTGTGACATGTAAAGTTATACAAGTGATGTGTTCATTGAGATAGGTGATTTTAAATATTAGATTTTAATGAAATATATGGTTACTTTGATAAAATCTGTTTGAGAAAGACCTTTTGTTACAATTTTTTGAAAAATCTTTATCTCTATTCTATGAGTGAAGCGAAGGGGGCACTAAAAAATCAACATTTTTTAAAATTCCCACTAATTTAATGGCACGGCTCCTTCTCCAAGATTAAACGTTTCTACAAACTTTAATTTTGAAAACAAAAAAAAGTACAAAACACCTTGATCTAGGGGGTGAAAGTTCGGTGTACGGTTTTGATTTAGGTCTATTCCAAGCCTATGGGAACAAAATTTGAATTTCAATTTTCTAGTTCAAATCCAAAGCAATCATTGTTTGACTCCAAACCGATCAGATTTCGGGCACTAGATTGGATCCAATCTTAAATATCCAAAATTTTAGAATTCTATTCTTTCCATGAAGTAAATTAGGCGCGAACATCCGAATATCATAATCTACACGTTTGGTTGGTGAGAATCGCAAGATTGAGATTAAGAGTGAGTGGTGATGATGGTGGGAGTCGAGAGACAAAATTAGAGATAAAATAAAAGTAACTATTCGGTTAGGGTTAGGGAAGTAGGAAACTTGTGAGAATTGAGATTGAGAAAGAGAAAATGAAGGCATATATATGGAAGGGAGAAGAGGAATAACTCGTAGTTTATTTAGTACTTTAGGGTGTTTTGTATTATTTTTTCAAAATTAAAATATATAAAAACAGTTAATCATGGAGGGGATATGGGGATTTAGAAAAAATGTTGATTTTTTTGGTGTCCCCTTTCTCTTCACTTATAGAATAGAGATAATGATTAAAAAGTTAGGATAGATTTTCGATTGATGTGTAATTGTGTATGCTTAGTTAGAGGGATCGGCGGGTACATACGAGACAGGTTCCAAGTCGATTTATATCCAGGAGTCACCATTAAATTTAGACAACATTAAGGCCGGGTCCATTATAGTGTGCCCATGTTTGTGGAATTCGATGCAGGTACATGTTTGAAGCCCGGGTCAATCTTGGATGTCGAATCATTTCGGGTAAATCCATATAGGGGTAATTCGGGTTAGGTTATATCTTGCTTGGCTTTAGAGTGAATTTTTTACCAAGTTAATCCTTCTTCATATCTGCCGGTTGTTCAGCCATTATTTGTGTAAATACACGATGCCATGTACTTTGTTTATGCCTTCTAGCATCATCTTTAATTAATGAAGTCAATCGAAATTATCAAAAAAAAAAAAAAAGAAATGAATATGCAATTTTTTGGGTCGATTAAGTCGGGTAGATTTAGTTTGAGTTGTCTTTGGATACGAGTCATATTTGGGTCTAGTTACTTTGGAGGATGGATTATTCGGGTTTTAGTTCTTTCTCAAGTTGTTATATTCGGGTGAATATGGGTCTTGGTCGATTATCGAGTGCGGGTTCGTTTTGCGAACTCTATGTAATGGTATTCTTTTGATAAAAAATCGAAAAGAAACTTCTAAAATTTAGCGCTTCAATGTGCAAGTTACTCCTAAGACAACAAGCGCGGAAGCGTGTAAGCCCTACGATTCAATTTAGTTTGCAATTTGAATTTTTCCCTCGAATTTCGGTGAAGTACACCCTAATTATGGTTGATCGGCACAATATTCGATTGGAGAGCCGGTAATTTCCGTTATATTGAACTCGTTTTCCATTTCCTATTATTAATTCGATGAATTGGTAAAATCGAATTTGTCATTTAAATGAGAGTACGAGAATAATCTCTTCGTTTGTATGATAATTACTTGTTGCGGGAATTTATTCAAGATGAAGATATACGGATTGATACCACAAAAGCTAGATGTATGTGTTTGATCTTGTTTACTATTGATAAAATGTACCTCTTAGTTACAAAATCAATTGAAACTTACATTTTTGTGGCCTCCGGTGCACTAATTTGTTATTAATATCTCTAATTATGTGTTAGTAAATGTTGTGACAATTTGATATTTTGAGACCTAAGCATTGACTATTTTCATTGTTTCTAATGGTGTTGCATTGATTTCGGAACGGAGGAAATATGTGTGTTTTGTGTTTCACTTCCTACTATTTGAATTGCGATTTGAAAGGGATTTTTTTTGGCATTGCAACAATTAGAAATGTCAGCAAAGACATGCAGAACTTACAAAAAGCGTCTTTCAGGTATGAATCTTTCATAATTGCTAATGTTTAATTGTATTTCTATCTTCTTTAATGGGAGTAATATAGTTGACCTTTTTACGAGGATGGACGCTTAAGAACTTAATTATAGGGGTTTTGTCGATGTAGAAAAGCTTGAAGGTAACATATGTAATTGACGAGTACTTGAAATTACCAGGCACGAGTTGGTTTTCTTTCCATCTATTATGTTTTCTCTTGAGGTATAAGCATTTTGAACTTATGTTTATCGATTTTTTTTTGTTTAAAAGGCGTTGTCTTTTACAAAGCGTGCCAAAGGCATCATACATATATATGATGACTTAGCAATTGCTTGCCATGCTTATTGAATCCATATGAAGTGTTCTAATCATTAATCGATTGGTGAATTAATAGCCATTAAGTCTCCCACCCAGGCCACGCGCAATATGAATATATGAGTAGCAATTATATCAAATGGTGCTTGGATTCTTCATTTTACCATAAGTACCCGTATCCAGATCCCGACATTCCGACATGGGTATTTACGAACTTTGATCTTCATTTTTTGGCAAAAATCATTTAAACATGTCACAAAATAGCTAAGTCATACACTTTGACACGTACCACGCCTGTAACATTAGTACTTCGATACATAGTAACACATATTAAATCTAAGTAACTTCCTAAAAGCCCGTGCATGTTGGCGGCATCTAAACTTGTTGTTGATGAAAATCTATGTCGGTGTCGATGCTTGTCTCTTTATGCTTTCAAGATTGGTGGGAAAAAGGTCACACTTTTTGTTTAATCGTGATCTGTGAATATTACTTACCATCACTCTATACTTAATGTGTGCTAAGCGGCAATAACATATTCCCTCTATGTGCAAGAAGTTAAGAGTACTATGACTCACATTTCTCCCCCCGGAGTTCTCTTAAGCTTTTTAAGTTTGTGAAGCGAAGCCTTGTTTGAGTAGTCATTAGGTTTTAATAGTCATCTCGTGATCTCTATACTAGTGAAAAATGGTTGTAGCGCCTAAGTTGGAGTGTATGATTATCTTTTAGGGATTCGACAAGATGGTGTTTGAGCGTTTGCAAAAAGAATTTGAAGGTGCCCGAGCATCTCGAGCTCAAGGTAGGTCCACATTGCACATAATTTTCTTTAGTATCTCATTGGCGAATGGGTGTGCCATTTTGCTCTCGAGAACTCTTTGTAGGTTTTAATTTTTGATCGATTTTATCTAGTATACCTATATCATAACAGTGGCCATTGGAAAACGAGAATATTCAAGGAGATATATCTCGGGGTATTGTGAGCCGAATTTTAACATTTGACATTGATTGGATATCTTTTTTTTGAGGCATATGCTTTTTCAAACAAGTGTTTGAGAATATTTGAGATACGAACTTTTGGATCTTATATCTTATTCATTTTCTTGTGGAAAAGTTTATTCATTCGTGATTCATAACTCTGGATTTATGGCTCACATGAAGAGTTAGAGATGTGTGCGAGACATGCGAATTGACCTCGGCTTAGAAAAATAGCATAAGCGGGGAGGTGGATCCGTTAGACCTGAAGTCATACGTTACGAAAGACTCGTGGTTGAGGGTCTAGTGAATGCATACTAAAGCACCATTGCGTTAATACCATGAATTAGAAATCTTTGAAAATCTCTATACGAGCTTGTATTTATGTCCTTTATAAGATCTAGATGAACCCAGAGTCTGTATAATCACCTTCCTAATGTTTTGGGCCTCTTGCTCTCTTTAGGGGAGTAGTATAGAGGAATTTGTGTGTTTTATCTCTACTATTCTTACCCTGACCTTAATTGCTATGAAATGAGAGGAATGGCAACTATAATGTGCTTAAAGCAGTATTTGTTTTGATCTTTCACTGAGACATTTCGATGCATTACTATTGATTGCTTATTGTATTTATTGGCTAATCACTAGTGTGAATGTGGACTAAATGAAACAACCCCTGGTTTCCAATAATGCTTTTAAGTGTTTTTGGGTCGTCCAAAGGTAACCCGGTGGTCGAGGAGGCTCTCCTTTTAGTATTTCCTTTGTTAGGGTCATTCGTTTTTCGTTTATCATGATTTGACAATAAAATGAGAAGTTAATAATGCATTCCTGCTAATATTTCAAAAGGATTCATGGTTACTTATTGATCTAGAATATCTAGTGAATGACTATGTAAAGGGAGGATAAGCCATTTCATTTTGAGGGAAAAGGTGACTTGAATGTTATGGTAGTGGCATGGGTCCCGCGATTTAGGTACGGTGGTGATTTATTTATTTTTGTCTGTGCCATTTATGGTTTGAAATGGAGAAGTTGTCGAAGCATTGAGATATGACTAGTGTAGTAGTTGGGCTTACTATACATTCCTTTACTAGTGATGGTGCTCTTAAGGTTTCATAAATACATTTTAGAAAGTGTCATTTACGACTCCGAACTATCTGACTTAGCGGTTTGTCACTTTGTTATCTTGTTTTTTAGTAGGTCATATGGTTCTAGAATATGGCCCATTAGCATCCCTTTTCCTCTTTTTCTCTTTCTCTCTCTAATAATCTATAAAAGGGAGGTAATTTTAGATGATGCTCTCCTCTATAGTCATCATCACGTGATGTACCTCTAATTTCATATAATAGTGTACCATTTTTCTCATTCGTCTCTAACGTCAAGGCTAAGTTCGAAAAGTCTTTTTGCGGAGATCTCTCACGGAAGGTGAAGATTGGAATGATGGGCTACTAGCTACAATAAGAGAGAGAGAGTATGTTATGTGGATACGTGTATTTGTATATCTATGCAAAATATTCTATTTTTAATTCTATTTAAAAACAAAGTTTCTTGCTTTTTATGTTGCATCGACATTTTGATTCATGCACTTGGTTGAGGTACTTGGATATTTTTCTTTGTTAGGTTCACATGGAAGCGAGATAGGAAGTCGCAAGGATTCAAATATTGAGCTAGATTCTCCTTTCTTGAAAAAGTACTTACGGGGTGGGAAGTAAGGTAATATCACTTGTTTTCCATTAAGTAGAAGTATCTCATTGTGAATGGGGTGAACTTCAAGTAAAAGGCTTGAACCAAATATAAAATGGTTTCACTAAAAAAAAACTAGACAATTTCATATGTTAGCGGAATGTGTATTTTGTTTAACTCGTGTACCGAATTTTTGTTATTCCTAGCTCGGATGCAAAAAGTTTACGTAAGTGGTGACTCATTATGAGCTATATCAAGCAGTAGGATAAACCAACTCATAGCCAAATTATATTAAAATTGTAGCACATGTATGTTCGACATATTTTGTTCATGCTCGGTGTTCGAGAATTAAATTTGCCCTTAGGAAGTGTTTGAAAGTTTGATCATACGTTTCGTTTTGTGTTATAAGAGGAGGGAAATTAATATATGTAGTTGAAGTGAGGAGGAAACGGTTAATGCTCTCTTATTAATTGAGAGAAGAGAGAGGGATGAGTAAATAATATATCTGCGGTGAAATGTTATCACTTTGCCCCTTCTGTCAAATGTGACATGTAAGATCTTTCCATTTTATTCTTTTGTGTGTGTGGGTGGGTGGGGTAGGGGTGTTCCGAATATGTTGTGGCGGTTCCATTCTTGACTTCCAAAGGATTTGATTGATAGGATAATCGATTTTAAGAAATGGGCCATGATCTGCTAAACTTACTATTAACAAATTATTGTTTTGCGAGTTAGTGTCGGACTAAAGAACCGAGAAACTCTCGATTTCGGGGATAAAATTCCACTACTATAGTCTTACTTTTATCTTCTTGACTCACGACTCTATTCATATGGTTTTTTGTCTCTTTTCTTTGTCGATGACCCTATTGGGTGATTGATATATTCAACTTGAAAGTTGTTCTATTATGTGGAATAGTCACACGATCCCCGGTTTTACATATAAAATCGAAGGAGGGGGATAATTTGATCTGGTCCTAGAGGTCCGATCCGAGACATGCGAGCCTCACCTTGAGCATTCACTCATTTGCTCGATATGTAGATTAATTTTAAACATTAGCTAGAAGACGGTTATGTCATCGGTTAAAGGCTTGAAGCTTATGTTTGTTATGGTTGACTTTTGAAGATACATGCAATAGGTTGGAAAGCTGGACGGAAGTAACTAAAAGAAGATGAGGATTTTCATTACTAAAGTGAGATATTGCGGCAAATATAAAACATAGATTGTTATCAAGTTTTCGAGTGACTTGACGAACTCCAAAAGCTAACATTAGAGTAGCTCTCTAATATTTTCATCATGCCTCCCTCTCACTAATCTTTTCCATATATAAAGCTAATGTACTTGCTTTCTCACCAAACTAGCCTAATTATTATGTACTTCCTATATCACCCTTTGCCTATACCCAATGCATAAGAACGTGCTTTATGATTGTTGTAGAATGAGAATTGGAGAAAAGAACTCGAATCATGATTCAAAATGGGGCCACATTTTTTGGTGAACAAGGTAAAGGATTACTTAAATAAAGACTATAATAAGTTTTTGACGTTCCAAATATTGCCATTCAAACGAGTAACTTGGGGGGGGACAATATACTCTTTCTATAACTCTATTGTAATTATTAATTTACTTGTTATACAGGTTATATGTTATTTGGAATGTGCAAGGATTGGAATACGATTATGAAACATCATTTGCTGGTAATTCCAAATGCCCCTGATGTTGTTCGTTTTATCACCATGCACTATTCCTTATTACATTTCGAACTTGGTATTGAATTCGCTTCTCACTAGAGGAAAAATTGTCAATTGCTGTTGTAAAAGGGTTGCGGTTGTGTAGAAAACCCTTTGACCCTTCCTTTAGAGGCTGCGGTTAAGCCCGTAAGCTGACCTTACGAACAAGGGGGCTGCGGTTATGGGCAGCATGACCCTTAAGGAAGGGCTGCCGGTTTTCTACCCAACCTGCCCCTTTTTCACTTTTTTACTCTCTGGCCGGCGGCACGCGCTTAATTTGCATTTCCCTCGCTACGCTCGATATTTTCGTTCACTTTCTCTCTCTCCCGACGGCGACCCGGCCATCACCCTCTCCACCTCTGCGCGCCACCCTCCTATGCGCCCCCCACCGCACCACGCGAACCCTCTCCTCTCCTACGAGCCACCCTCGCGCGTGGTTAGAAACGCCACCAGCGAGTTCCTCCCCACGCACACCTGAGCGCGAAAACCGCCCAAGTTACGCGCCAACCACATGAGCGCGAGCTAGGCACCTGTGCGCCAACAACTTGAGCGGCATCCCGCTGGTTGTGCGCCACCCAGCCTCTCACGCCGTCGCACGGCCTTACCCGGAGTCGGCCACCACCGAACCACCGCGTCGGCCTATAGGTAGGTTTGCGATTTTGAATTTAATGTTGTTTTTCACTAGATTAACCTTCTTTTACACACCTAGAAAGTCAAAAGCTTTAATTTTTATGTTATCTTATAGTTCTATCCTTTGATATTTTTCTTCATATATGTTTTCTAGAGGTGGGATCTTTGAAAAGCTTGGTAATTTGGTTGATCAAAAACCTCAGTATTATCCTTAAGTTGTAATTTTACTAGTGGAATATGACTTGAATTTTGTTGTAATGTGTTTCAATGTAGGTAAGATATGATAATTTATATATATTAATGTATTTCTTATAATAATATGCAATTTGCATTTACTATATGCTAATAATTTTTCGATTTTATGTGTATTAGATATTAGCATATTGGAAGCGGCAAATCAACTAGGGGAGATAGCGCGGAGTATATATAAAGATCGATCTCCATATTAGTTGTTATTGGTATGTATTTATGATAAAGACAATTCATTATATATCTTCATTTATTGTGTATATATGTAGATTCAATCTATGTGTATCTATATTTCTTGATATGAGATTGGATGAAAATAATTTAATTAAGCTATGAAATGTATAAGTTATATGAATCATCATCATCGATCCATATGCCTAGATACCGTTCAAGACTTGCTCATTAGGGAGTAAGTCTTGAATAGTTCCTGTTTGGGGTGTCCTTGGGCGTTTGATCTCGCTTAGGTGGTGAATGTATGTCTTATTTTCAATTCTAAGGAAAGTCTTGGCTTATCGTTTCTCCACATTGTTCTGTGTACATATGTAGATAATCGATTATCTACATTGTGTACTTGGAGGCTTAGTAGGGAAAATCTTGCCCGGATTTTCCTTAGAATTGAAAAGTACATATATTCACTAGTGGATAAACGTCAGAGATGGGGATGATTGGAGTATTAAGGACCCGGATGCATGCATACATTTGCACATGTGACTCTCTTAGCCTCCATTTTGTATGTCGTGTTTTCAATATGTGATTATCTTGCATGTGAATGTGCTTAAATGATTGATACTTATAATTGGTTGTGTTTAATTAGAGGTTTTCATGAATGAGATGGATCGTACTTGGATGTATGGTAGCTAGTGAATCGATTGAGTTTGTGAATGGGGTCTCGAGAATTTTGTAAATGCATTAGAATCCGAAGCATCTTAAGACGATCGACTTTTATTGTCCTTGTTTAGATTGTGGAAATGTGAGCAAGGTTAGTAGTATTCATTTGCTTAGGGAGCATGTCTTTTGTCGTGGGTTTAGGCCTCAATACCACGTATGGGTTTGGCATGGTGAGGAGGAGATATGCGAAGAAGGCTGTAGGATAATGGAACAGGATGTATGTGAAGAGGGAGAAGGATAAATTAGGTGATGATTTCGAGGATGGTGAGTATGGGGATGATGAATATGGGGATGATGATAGAGATCGGGTAGACGAGAGATGATCTGAGAGGTTGAAGATCGGTCTTCGCAAACGACCTCGTATGTTTGAGTCTATGTCTAAAAGCTCTTTGAAGGCCATTGTATCCCGGGTTGTACGGAAGTACACAGGCTTTCATTGTGATAACACTCTTGATATTAAGTCGAAAGCGAGGTTGGACGGATTGCGGTTTCACGTCGTTGTTGGAAGTTTTAGGCGATATGCTCCCGTGGAAATGATCACTTGAGAAGTGAACTATTATGCTAAGAAACTCATGTGTCCTTTTGGTTTAGAGTACCGGAAGGATACATGCTTGTCCAAACGATTGTGTGCTTTATGCGTAATGAGTATGAGCATTTAGATGAGTGTCACGTTGTGGATTATCAGTACGGGCGTGAAGGGGCTGGGGGTAGTGAAGGACCACCAGCTAAGGTGTTAGTAGTATCTTCCCGTAATACTAGATTTAAGCGCATGCTCTCACTAAAAGATCCGAAGAATATGCGGTGGCATGCGGATCATGTAGGAAGAAAGCAGGTTTCTTTGAAGCATCATTTGATTCCCAGTGGAAAAGTATCAATAGGGTGCATAAGTCGTTTGGTAACGAGGATAGGAATTTGAGGCTTGGATTATGTACGGATGGCATGAATCCTTTGGCAATCTTAGTTCTCAGCATAGTACATGGCCGATTAGTTTTAGTGATTTATAACTCCTCCTTGGTTGTGCGTAAATAGCCTTGAAGTACATCATGTTGTCGCTTCTCATATCGGGGCTAAAGCTTAACTTTTGGAAATGACATAGATGTATACCTTAACCACTTATTGAAGATTTACGGAAGATGTGGAACGAAGGAATGTCGGTATTTGATGCGTATGCTAATGAGATGTTCACTCTGCGTGCCGTACTTTTCTGTACGATGAGTGACTTTCCAGCTTATGGGAACTTATCTGGGTATAAGACCAAAGGAAAAAAACCGTGCCCGATTTGTATAGATGGCATGAAGTCTACACACATTAAAAATTGCTGCAAACATGTCTATATGCGCCACGAAGGCTCCTTAGACGCGACCGTCCCTATCGATTTAAGAAAAAAGGCCTTCGATGGGACGGTTGAAGAGGAAGTTGCTTTGCGTAGACCTTAACTGGTGCTTGAAGTTTATAATCGGGTTAAGGGCATTGAAACGACCCATGGTAAAACTGCAGAATGAAGTTGATGGAACTACGGGATTTATGGAAAAGGATTCCATTTTTTTGGAAACTCCCACATTGGAAAGATTTAAAGTCGAGACATTGTTTGGATGTCTAAATGCATTATTGAGAAGAATGTTTGTGATGCTATTCTTGCGACACTTATGAATATTCCGGGTAAGACGAAAAGGATGTTAAGCGTCACGTCTTCACTTGGGGAAAAAATAAGCTTCGGCCCAGGAGTTGTGGGCTCAAGGGCGGGAAAAAAGAAAAGAAGTAGTGGAGGAAGGGTTGATGAGGAAATTGGGAAAAGAGAAAAAAGGTGGATGATTCGGAGAAAAGGGAATTATTTGCCTGACTTGCGACTTTCTGTGTCGAGCGTGAAAGCAGTTTTGCGAGTCATTGTATGGTAGTAAGGTTCCATTTGGGTACTCATCGAATATGAAGCGATTTATTACCTTAAATGGTGAGTTGAAGTTGTCAGTATGAAATTCTCCACGTTGTCATGTCATGATGCAAGTATTCTTCTGGAATTGCGGTCGTGGGATACTTCCAAAGCATGTGAGGCAGACCATTCCGAGAACTTTGTTCATTTTTTCCTCCAATATACGTCAAGAAGTACTCCAGCCAGTCGATACTCTCGATGACTTGAGGCTAGAATAGTGGAAACTTTATGAAATTTGAGATGATGTTCCCCCTGCATTCTTTGACGTTATAGTGCATCTCGTTTTGTACCTAGTTAGAAATTAAGTGTGTGGTCCAGTGTTTTGAGGTAGTCTTTATCACTTTGAGAGATATATGGATACTTTGAATGATAAAGTTCGAAATCTTGCCTGACTTGAAGGTAGCATTATTGAGGATTGTGGTGAAGAGGTCGGTAATTTTGTGGCGAGTATGTTCTTTGGTGTTGATCCTATTGGCGTTAGATATCTCGGCACGAGGGAAGCGGACTCGAGGGCGGGTACGATTGGCTCAGAATTGATCTCACCTTGTCGACAAGCGTAAACAAAGCTCACTTATTTTGTGTTGCATCCACGTGGCATTTAGTCCGTCCTTATTTAAATGAGCATATGGAGGAATTACGTGTTAGCGATACTGGAAAGGAATAAGGGCATTGACCTTGCAAAATCATAATAAGGCGTTCATTGATTGGTTTCATCATCGAGTAGTGGATGATTTTAGATGAAAATGTTTAGTTTGAAGCAGTCAGTGGTTAGCATTTGGTCCCCCAGTGAATCGCGTATCACTCTTATGAGGGTTATGATATTAACGGGTATACGTTTTGAGTGGAAGTCAGATCTTAAGTCGGCATCGCGACGGAATAGTGGTGTTTCACTTGTGGCGTCGTCTACCTGTCTACGAAGCTCGAAAGATAAGTCTCCGTTCTTCTTTGCCACCTGACTATTATGGGCGAATTCAAGAAATATGGGAGCTTGACTACTCGGCTTTTCATATTTGTCTCTTTTGTTGCAATTGGGTTGATGATAATCGGCGTTGCGTAAAAAAGATGATCCTTACTGAGTTCACTCTTGTGGACATAGGTCGTCACGTGAAGCGAAGAGCCAGTTGTACTTGCATCACAAGCTAAACAAGTATTCTATGTAGCGATCTTGCGATAATAAATATTCGTTGTTGTACCGGCAAAAGGAGTATTCTAGGCATCGGTGATGTTGAGGATGAGAAGAGTATGATGCATTTGAGGACATCTAACTTTTACCCTATCCGAAAATAGCGTGGAAGATGATGTAAATATGTCGAGAACTATATGCGTATTGATCACACGGAAGGGATACATGTTGAAACTCCTAGAAACGTCTGAAGGTCAACGAATCATAGGTCATATACTCGGAGTTTATCTCTATTTCGTCCATTTCATGTCATTTTCTTATATTTCGAGTCATGTGACTCAATTTTCTTATTGAATATGATAATATAGCCAAAATACGGCTATTACGTAGATTTATAAGTCTTTACTTTTTTTGTTGGTTGGATTTCGGGAAAGTAAACATCATTTTAAGGTTATTTCCGTCGTTTCATGTCATTTTTCTTGTATTTCGGAGTCATGTGACTCCAATTTCTTGTTGAATGTGATAATGTTACTTAAAATACCATTCTAAAGTAGATTTATAGGTGCTACTTTGTTCATGGTTGGATTTCGGGAAAGTAAACGTCATTTTAAGCCTATTTCAGTCGTTTCATGTCATTTCGTGTATTTCGAGTCATGTGGCTCCAATTTCTTGTTGAATGTGATAATATTGCATAAAATACGACTACTAAGTAGGTTTATAGGTGCTACTTTGTTGTTGGTTGGATTTAGGGAAAGTAAGGGTCATTTTAGGCTATTTAATGTAGTTTCATGTCATTTTCGTACATTTCGAGTCATGTGACTCCAATTTCTTGTTGAATGTAATAATATTGCATAAAATACGACTACGAAGTAGGTTTATAGGTGCTACTTTGTTCATGGTTGGATTTCGGGAAAGTAAACGTCATTTTAAACTATTTTCGGCCGTTTCATGTCATTTTCGTGTATTTTAGTCATGGTAATCCAATTTGTTGTGAAATATGATCTTATAACCTAAAATGTTGCTATTAAGTAGATTTATACGAGCTACTTTGTTGATGGTTGGATTTCGGGAAAATAAATATCATTTTAGGACCTATATATTTAAGCCAGATTTATGTCTTTTATATATTTCGAGCCTCCTTCCCCCCCCACCTGACCCCCAGCTCCCCCCGTCCAACCCCTAGCTACTTCCCCCCCCCTTGCACATCCCCCCAGCGGCGTAACTGCCTAGCTGGCCAACCGCTCCTTGGCCCTGGCTGCTTGGCTTTGCCCGACTTTTGCCTGACTACTGCTTGCTTCCAAGCGACTTTTGCCAGCTCATGGCGCCCTATTCTTGATATTAAATATTCCTAATCTTTTGATTCCAGATGTTCCATTATTGTTGGTCCTTAATCAATTTGTTATTTTTTAACTTGTACCTATATATTAATTTCTATGTGTTTATAATTGCGGGGATAATTACTACATATGGATGAGATGACGACTAGTGAACACATCCAGTGGGATGAATCTTATGATGTGAGGAAGGACCCCGGATAAAGGTGATCTCGAAGATCGAGATCTTAAGAACTTCATCCAAAAAGTGGTACAATTGTGAAAGCACAACAAGTTTGTAGGAAAGAAGGTCGACAACGGGAGTTACGGGCAAAAACCTGACAAAGAAAATCGAAAGTGATGAAAGAGAAAGGAAGAGGACCTACAAAGTCGATAAGTGCTACTCAATTGCATATGACTTTAGAGTACGATAACTTGGGTCGACCTTGTGGTGTGTGGCGTTCTAAGTATGCCAAACATATTGGCCTTTATTATTAGGAGGCTCTCCATTTGCATTCATGGCAAGAGGTGCCCAAGGGATGAAGAAATTACTATGGAATGACACTATGGTAAGTTTCATACTACCATTTAGTTTCTTATTTTAATAAATGTATGTGTATGCATGTAGTACTAATGATAGAATTTATCCATTACAACAAATGTGGAAACTAATATTTTTGTTCGTTTTTTTGTAGAATCTCTTGATCTCGAAGATGATGAAGCCAGAAGAATCTATTTTTATCCAGCTTGCTCGGGAGATTTGAGATTTCAAGGCTAAGTTAGTGTCAGGTTGGATTACTAAGCGGAGGGAAAGAACGAGTACAAAGAAGAAGAAAATTTATGGGGAGAAAAGCAAATCGAAGCTGAAATTTGCATTGGAAAATTAGGAGGAACCCACCACATTACCATATCAAATATGGAGAAATATCAAACACGAAGAGTGGGAAGCATTTGTTGCCAAAAATACTACCCAATGTTGTTTATGTGAAGGATTTTAATTATATTTACCACACTAACTTAGCTTCAGTATGATTGTATATAACACTTTTAATCTTTTGTTTGTAATTATGTGTTTTTTCGGGCAAGACGTGAGAAAAAAAGCACGAGTGCAAAAGAGAGAAATATTATCATCATTTGGGTGCCCGTTCCTACGATGAGGCGAGAAAAAAAGTGGATGTTTGCCCATTACCCCGCGCGAGGATTCGACGACGACAGACTACCTCTACGACCACATCGGTTACAAGCTCGTCAACCCAGGACGGGGTCCTTGATTGGTGGTGTTCGATGCATGGGGTTGATGCGAAGGGAAACGAGTGTTACTTGATCCAGTTACAGAGAAAAAGATAGCCGATGCCATTGTAAGTACATATCATTTTAGGTGCTATTTCGGTCATTTCATGTCATTTTCGAATAGTTTGAGTCCTTTGGGCTCCAATTTCTTGTGAAACATGATAATATAACCTAAAATATTGCTATTAAGTAGATTTATAGGTTCTACTTTGTTATTGGTGGATTTCGGGAACGTAAATATCATTTAGGCTTATTTGGCCATTTCATGTCATTTCGAATAGTTTGAGTCACTTTGGCTCCAATTTCTTGTGAAACATGATAATATAACCTAAAATATTGCTATTAAGTAGATTTATAGGTTCTACTTTGTTATTGGTCGGATTTCGGGAACGTAAATATCATTTTAGGCTATTTCGGCCATTTCATATCATTTTCGAATAGTTTGAGTCACTTTGGGCTCCAATTTCTTGTGAAACATGATAATATAACCTAAAATATTGCTATTAAGTAGATTTATAGGTTCTACTTTGTTATTGGTCGGATTTGGGGAACGTAAATATCATTTTAGGCTTATTTCGGCCATTTCATGTCATTTTCGAATAGTTTGAGTCACATGGCTCCAATTTCTTGTGAAACATGATAATATAACCTAAAATATTGCTATTAAGTAGATTTATAGGTTCTACTTTGTTATTGGTCGGATTTCGGGAACGTAAATATCATTTTAGGCTTATTTCGGCCATTTCATGTCATTTTCGAATAGTTTGAGTCCTTTGGGCTCCAATTTCTTGTGAAACATGATAATATAACCTAAAATATTGCTATTAAGTAGATTTATAGGTTCTACTTTGTTATTGGTCGGATTTCGGGAACGTAAATATCATTTAGGCCTATTTCGGCCATTTCATGTCATTTCGAATAGTTTAGTCCATAGGCTCCAATTTCTTGTGAAACATGATAATATAACCTAAAATATTGCTATTAAGTAGATTTATAGGTTCTACTTTGTTATTGGTCGGATTTCGGGAACGTAAATATCATTTTAGGCTTATTTGGCAGGTTTCATGTCGTTTTCGAATAGTTTGAGTCCCTTGGGCTCCAATTTCTTGTGAAACATAATAATATAACCTAAAATATTGCTATTAAGTAGATTTATAGGTTCTACTTTGTTATTAATTCGGATTCGGGAACGTAAATGTCATTTAGGCCTATTTCGGCCATTTCATATCATTTTCGAATAGTTTGAGTCACTTGGCTCCAATTTCTTGTGAAACATGATAATATAGCCTAAAATATTGCTATTAAGTAGATTTTATAGGTTCTACTTTGTTATTGAGTCGGATTTAGGGAACATAAATATCATTTTAGGCTTATTTCGGCCATTTTAAATTGTCATTTCGAATAGTTTGAGTCACTGGGCTCCAATTTCTTGTGAAACATGATAATATAACCTAAAATATTTCTATTAAGTAGATTTATAGGTTCTACTTTGTTATTAGTGGGATTTCGGGAACGTAAATATCATTTTAGGCTTATTTTTGCCATTTCATATCATTTTCGAATACTTTGAGTCCTTTGGGCTCAATTTCTTGTGAAACGTGATAATATAACCCCAAAATATTGCTATTAAGTAGATTTATAGGTGCTACTTTTTTTGTTGTTGGTCGGATTTCGGGAAAATAAAGATCATTTTAGGCGTATTTGCTAATTTGATATGTTTTTCGTTTATTTCCACTATTGAGTAACCCTTCCCTTGCCCCACCCCACACCCCGCGCCCCCCCCACACGGTCCCCCTTTGCCCCAGCTTGCCCACGGCCCGCCCGGCAGCCGGCTGCCCAACGGTGCCAGCCCAGCGGCGGCGAAATAGCTTGGCCCACTGGCCCATTCTTCTTTAGCGGCCTAACTTGTCGCCTTCTGCTGCCATGCCGCATATTCGGTAGTACGTTTTGTTTTTGAAAAATTTTAACGTCCATTTTACCAGTTGTTTTATTTGTAGATCGGATTAAAGGAAAAAGCGGCTTTGATAGTGATTTCGCTCCTACCGCGCGCATGGATGCTTTGCACGAAACTCTAGGAAGGGACCACGGTGGTCGTGTGAGGGCGTGGGAGGTGTCCGCCTCGGCGTGCGAAAGCTTTATGGTGAGCAAATACCTCTACTGACGTCAAAATCGAAGTGCTTAGTAGTATGAATTCTCGTCGGTAGATGTGGAGGTCCATCAAATACGCAATTCGGGAGGAGCTTAGAGGAGATGACACATAACTCCAATCTTATGATGGAGACGAATGGGTTTTTCGAGCCTTCCCATTGAAGAAAGGTAGTGATGTTCCATCAGCCGGTACAGTCGGTGTTCCTGAGCATCGGATAATCCAAACGATACACACTGATCCACCTTGCAGGAGTTGAAGATCAATCTTGTATTTGGTTTTAATTTATCACGCTTAATCACTGTGCTTTATTAATTAACTATGTATTGTCCCTAAGTGCATGCAATTCTAAATATGTTGTTTCATCGCGATTAACTTATTAATGACTTGTTTTGATTCAAAGGAGGAGACCCCGTGCGGAAGCTATTAGTTCGAGAAAATGATTATGATAGTCGATTGTGGTAGCTAGTGGCCTGTACCAAACTCTGGTGATCAGTCCGAGTGCATCCCCGGATAGTGGAACTACACTGATCACCATGTGGTGAGGCATCGGCTACATTGAGTCCGGTTTTGAAGACTTAGATGTTAGATGCCACCTAGGAGGTTAGTCTACATACCTTTGAGTGGCGCCCATGGTAGTTATGTTTAGTAGCCGCGTGCGTAGGTGCGATTTTTCGAGATGAGGGTTTTATAGATAAACATACATATATATATATGTGTTAGTTTATGTAATAATCAACTCGATTATATTACTTTTCTATGTCATATATATAATAATTAGTAATATTCTTATTATTACTTTTTAATAGGTTTAAGGAAGGGTAGTTCACACGACATATGAAGGCTAAAGGTCGGTTCACAAAACAAGATGGCTAAGGAGAGGCAATTGGACGTCTGAAATTGAACCGAATGTGTTCGATGACCAAGTTATTATGTCGAGCAATCCGCTTCTGGGCCGTTGGTGGTGCGAGCCTTACTAAGGCATGTTATTGGTTGCATGAGTGTGTTAGCGATGTGGAGATAATGCTTCCGTACATGTTCCTTTGGGGAAGGAACGATTGACTACGCGATGAGTCATCTACATGGATTTCCAAAGGCGATGTTAAAGAATTCTTACGTGGAGAGAGTCTGTTGTAGGTGGAACAATGATACAAGCTTTCATGAGGTGATACATACATATCTTACTTTCTGAAGTTTATAATAGTTTCGACTTCCATACATGATAAGTATGTTTACTTTTTATTATATGCTTTAATTTCTCGGGTAATTGTGTGTCTTGAATTGAATGAAAAAATGAGTGAGACAAAAGATTGGTTGGTTATGTCCAAGTATGATCTTGCGAGATGACGATTATTTAAAAAACAAAACCGTGTGAAGAATATCTCGATACTAGTTTGAAGCAATCACATCGGTTAGAAGAGAAGTTCATCCTTGTTCCCGTATCTCGTAAGCGTAAAGCATTATACCAAACTTGATGCTTTACTTTATTTTTCTATAACTTTATTTCCTTGTTTAGATAACTTGCCTTCTTGTTCCATATATATCGATAACAAAATTCACGGAATTGTTGAATAAGTAACTTTATATTATTTCCTTATATAGTCTCCATTGGACGCTCATTGTGATATGTTTGTCAAATAATCACGTTTACCACTTTGATTCTCTTCGTCGACAACCACCACGAGCTTACTAGTCGAGTCACTATTGAATAGGTAGCCTAACTAGAACAATATGTGTACCTAATATTACACATATTTATATATATATATATATATATATATATATATATTTATTTATATATATATATATATATATATATATATATATATATATATATATATATATATATATATATATATATATATATATATATATATATAATAAACATCTTATAATGTATTGATGTAATTGTGAGTGAAGCACCATTATGGACTTGGACTTCGATTAGGAAAGGAGCTCCTCTTTGGATATCGTTGAGGTAACTACTTTGGTGAATCTTATGTCTAACCATTTATTTTCATATACTTTAAATTTATACATGAATATTTTGGATGTTTAAATTTGGTGAACTGATGTCATGACAAAGAATAGTGTTGATTGTAGCTAATGCGTCTTTGCGGTACATGTTTGATATAATCGACCGTTGTCCTGGCATGGATTATCATCAAAAAGGTATGTAACTAATTAGTTTATTTAATTTAGATTAAATTGATAGATAAGAATTAGTTTTATTTTGGAAATTGTAGCATCAATTACTCATAATCGTATCGGCCCTTGAAGCGAACACAGAAATTGAAGCTTCTAATCTTTGCACCAAAATATGGCATTAACAACTCAACTATGCATAAAGTAAGTGGTGTGTGTTAGTTTTGCTCCTATATGTAACATGATTTATAGTTTTGGGAAGTGAAATAGCTCAAATTCACAAAAGCGACCTAGAAACGAACCTAAAAGTGAGACTTCTAATCTTTGCACCTAAATATGACTTATATACTTCAACTATGCATAAGTAGTAAGTGGTGTTGTGTTAGTTTTGTCTCCTATATGTAACATGTAGGTAGTTTTGGGAAGTGAAATAGCTCGAGTTCACAAGCGACCCTGACACGAACCTAAAATTGAACTTCTAATCTTTTGCACCTAAATATGACTTATATCCTTGACTATACATAAAGTAAGTGGTGTGTGTTAGTTTTTTGGCTCCTATATGTAACATGTAGGTAGTTTTGGGAAGTGAATATAAAACTCCCGAATTCGCAAAACGACCACAGTAACTTGAACCTAAAATTGAACTTCTAATCTTTTTTGCACCTAAATATGACATTAACCTTGATTGTGCATAAAGTAAGTGGTGTGTGTTAGTTTTGCTCCTATCTTATCATGTAACATGTAGGTAGTTTTGGGAAGTGAAATAGCTCCCATTCACAACGACCCAGGAACGAACCTAAAAATTGATCTTCTAATCTTTGCACCAAATATGACATTAACACTTCAACTATGCATAAAGTAAGTGTTGTGTGTTAGTTTTTGCTCCCTATATGTATTTACATGTAAGTAATTTTTGGGAAGTGAAACAAATCGAAGTCACAAAAGCCGACCCAGAAAACGAGACTAAATTGAACTTCTAATCTTTGCACCTAAATATTGACTTATATACTTGACTATACATAAAGTAAGTGGTGTGTGTTAGAAGTTTTGCTCTATATATAACACATGTAGGTAGTTTTGGGAAGTGAATATAGCTCAGATTCGCAAAAACCAGTTGCAGACCTAAAATTGAACTCTAATCTTTGCACCTAAATATGACATTAACTTACTTCAACTATGCCATAAAGTAATGGTGTTTGTTGGATTTGCTCCTATATGTAACATTTAGGTAGTTTTGGGAAGTGAAATAGATCCAGATTCACAAAAAACGACCCCGAAACGAAAAGGAGCCTAAAATTGATCTTCTAATCTTTTTGCACCAAAATATGGCATTAACACTTCAACTATGCATAAAATAAGTGGTGTGTGTTCAGTTTTGCTCCTATATATGTAACATGTAGGTAGTTTTGGGAAGTGAAATAGCTCGAATTCACAAGCGACCCCGAAACAGAACCATAAAAGATTGGAAGAACTTCTAATCTTTTGCACCTAAATATGGCTTATATACTTCAACTATCCATAAAGTAATTGGTGTGTGTTAGTTTTTGCTCCTATATGTAACATGGTAGTTTTGGGAAGTGAAATAGCTCAAGTTCAAAAAAGCGACCCCGAAACGAACCTAAAATTGAACTTCTAATCTTTGCCAAATATGACATTAATGCTTCAACTATGCATAAAGTAAGTGGTGTGTGTTAGTTTTGCTCCTATATGTAACATGTAGGTAGTTTTGGGAAGTGAATATAGCTCAAATTCGCAAAAAACGACTGAAACGAACCTAAAAATTGAACTTCTAATCTTTTGCACTAAATGTATTAACACTTCAACTATGCATAAAGTAAGTGGTGTGTGTTGGTTTTCTCCTATATGTAACATGTAGGTAGTTTTGGGAGATGAAATAGCTCCAATTCACAAAAAA